>JASTWF010000204.1:478919-586419 GCA_030390025.1 Squalus acanthias
CAGTGTAGAGGGAGCTTTACTCTGTATCTAACCCGTGCTGTACCTGCCCTGGGAGTGTTTGATGGGACAGTGTAGAGGGAGCTTCACTCTGTATCTAACCCCGTGCTATACCTGCCCTGGGAGTGTTTGATGGGACAGTGTAGAGCGAGCTTTACTCTGTATCTAACCCGTGCTGTACCTGCCCTGGGAGTGTTTGATGGGACAGTGTAGAGGGAGCTTTACTCTGTATCTAACCCGTGCTGCACCTGCCCTGGGAGTGTGTGATGGGACAGTGTAGAGGGAGCTTTACTCTGTATCTAACCCGTGCTGTACCTGCCCTGGGAGTGTTTGATGGGACAGTGTAGAGGGAGCTTTACTCTGTATCTAACCCGTGCTGTACCTGCCCTGGGAGTGTTTGATGGGACAGTGTAGAGGGAGCTTTACTCTGTATCTAACCCGTGCTGTACCTGCCCTGGGAGTGTTTGATGGGACAGTGTTAGAGGGAGCTTTACTCTGTATCTAAACCGTGCTGTACCTGCCCTGAAGTGTTTGATGGGACAGTGTAGAGGGAGCTTTACTCTGTATCTAACCCGTTCTGTACCTGCCCTGGGAGTGTTTGATGGGACAGTGTAGAGGAAGCTTTACTCTGTATCTAACCCGTGCTGTACCTGCCCTGGGAGTGTTTGATGGGACAGTGTAGAGGGAGCTTTACTCTGTATCTAACCCCGTGCTGTACCTGCCCTGGGAGTGTTTGATGGGCAGTGTAGAGGGAGCTTTACTCTGTATCTAACCCGTGCTGTACCTGCCCTGGGAGTGTTTGATGGGACAGTGTTGAGGGAGCTTTACTCTGTATCTATCTCGTGCTGTACCTGCCCTGGGAGTGTTTGATGGGACAGTGTAGAGGGAGCTTTAGCTGTATCTAACCCGTGCTGTACCTGCCCTGGGAGTGTTTGATGGGACAATGTAGAGGGAGCTTTACTCTGTATCTAACCCATGCTGTACCTGCCCTGGGAGTGTTTGATGGGACAGTGTAGAGGGAGCTTTACTCTGTATCTAACCCGTGCTGTACCTGCCCTGGGAGTGTTTGGATGGGACAGTGTAGAGGGAGCTTTACTCTGTATCTAACCCGTGCTGTACCTGCCCTGGGAGTGTTTGATGGGACAGTGTAGAGGGAGCTTTACTCTGTATCTAACCCGTGCTGTACCAGCCCTGGGAGTGTTTGATGGGACAGTGTAGAGGGCTCTTTACTCTGTATCTAACCCGTGCTGTACCTGCCCTGGGAGTGTTTGATGGGACAGTGTAGAGGGAGCTTTACTCTGTATCTAACCCGTGCTGTACCTGCCCTGGGAGTGTTTGATGTGTCAGTGTAGAGGGAGCTTTACTCTGTATCTAACCCGTGCTGTACCTGCCCTGGGAGTGTTTGATGGGACAGTGTAGAGGGAGCTGTACTCTGTATCTAACCCGTGCTGTACCTGCCCTGGGAGTGTTTGATGGGACAGTGTAGAGGGAGCTTTACTCTGTATCTAACCCGTGCTGTACCTGCCCTGGGAGTGTTTGATGGGTCAGTGTAGAGGGAGCTTTACTCTGTATCTAACCCGTGCTGTACCTGCCCTGGGAGTGTTTGATCGGACAGTGTAGAGGGAGCTTTACTCTGTATCTAACCCGTGCTGTACCTGCCCTGGGAGTGTTTGATGGGACAGTGTAGAGGGAGCTTTACTCTGTTTCTAGCCCCGTGCAGTACCTGCCCTGGGAGTGTTTGATGTGTCAGTGTCGAGGGAGCTTTACTCTGTATCTAACCCGTGCTGTATCTGCCCTGTGAGTATTTGATGGTACAGTGTAGTGGGAGCTTTACTCTGTATCTAACCAGTGCTGTACCTGACCCTGGGAGTGTTTGATGGGACAGTGTGGAGGGAGCTTTACTCTGTATCTAACCCGTGCTGTACCTGCCGTGGGAGTGTTTGATGGGACAGTGTAGAGGGAGCTTTACTCTGTATCTAACCCGTGCTGTACCTGCCCTGGGAGTGTTTGATGGGACAGTGTAGAGGGAGCTTTACTCTGTATCTAACCCGTGCTGTACCTGCCCTGGGAGTGTTTGATGTGTCAGTGTAGAGGGAGCTTTACTCTGTATCTAACCCGTGCTGTACCTGCCCTGGGAGTGTTTGATGGGACAGTGTAGTGGGAGCTTTACTCTGTATCTAACCCGTGCTGTACCTGACCCTGGGAGTGTTTGATGGGACAGTGTAGAGGGAGCTTTACTCTGTATCTAACCCATGCTGTACCTGCCCTGGGAGTGTTTGATGGGACAGTGTAGTGGGAGCTTTACTCTGTATCTAACCCGTGCTGTACCTGCCCTGGGAGTGTTTGATGGGACAGTGTAGAGGGAGCTTTACTCTGTATCTAACCCGTGCTGTACCTGCCCTGGGAGTGTTTGATGGGACAGTGTAGAGGGAGCTTTACTCTGTATCTAACCCCGTGCTGTACCTGCCCTGGGAGTGTTTGATGGGTCAGTGTAGAGGGAGCTTTACTCTGTATCTAACCCGTGCTGTACCTGCCCTGGGAGTGTTTGATGGGGCAGTGTAGAGGGAGCTTTACTCTGTATCTAACCCGTGCTGTACCTGCCCTGGGAGTGTTTGATGGGGACAGTGTAGAGGGAGCTTTACTCTGTATCTAACCCATGCTGTACCTGCCCTGGGAGTGTTTGATGGGACAGTGTAGAGGGAGCTTTACTCTGTATCTAACCCGTGCTGTACCTGCCCTGGGAGTGTTTGATGGGACAGTGTAGAGGGAGCTTTACTCTGTATCTAACCCGTGCTGTACCTGCCCTGGGAGTGTTTGATGTGTCAGTGTAGAGGGAGCTTTACTCTGTATCTAACCCGTGCTACACCTGCCCTGGGAGTGTTTGATGGGACAGTGTAGTGGGAGCTTTACTCTGTATCTAACCCGTGCTGTACCTGCCCTGGGAGTGTTTGATGGGACAGTGTAGAGGGCGCTTTACTCTGTATCTAATCCGTGCTGTACCTGTCCTGGGAGTGTTTGATGGGACAGTGTAGAGGGAGCTTTACTCTGTATCTAACCCGTGCTGTACCTGCCCTGAGAGTGTTTGATGGTTCAGTTTCGAGATCTCTCATAGTTTCTGGCACTGAGTTGCGTTTATTAGGAGATGAATATCAATTTATGACTCTATGAACACATGATCTCGGTTGAAGGAATTGGACTGCGAGCTTTTATCTGAAAGGACTGTTTGTTTCTCGAATGAATAAAAGCCTTTTGATTAGATAAGACGGATCACAGGGCAGTAATAAACATCTGCAGATTTCACTTACAGGTAAATGTAATTTTCCAGTTAACTTATCCAGGGGCCATATAAACTCAGTTATTGAGACAGAGACAGAGAGAGGGAGAGATGGAGAGATAGACAGAGAGTGAGAGAGAGGCAGAGAGAGAGAGAGACAGAGAGAGAGGCAGAGAGAGAGAGAGACAGAGAGAGAGAGAGACAGTGAGAGACACAGAGAGAGAGAGAGAGAGGCAGAGAGAGAGAGAGACAGAGAGAGAGAGAGAGAGAGAGAGAGGCAGAGAGAGAGAGAGACAGAGAGAGAGAGAGAGAGTGAGAGAAACAGAGAGAGAGAGAGAGAGACAGAGAGAGAGGCAGAGAGAGAGAGAGACAGAGAGAGAGAGACAGTGAGAGAAACAGAGAGAGAGAGACAGAGAGATAGACAGAGTGAGATATAGAGAGAGACAGAGTGAGAGTTGCAGAGAGAGACAGTGAGACAGAGAGGGAGACAGAGAGACAGAGAGAGAGAGAGACAGAGAGAGAGAGACAGTGAGACAGACAGAGAGAGTGAGGCAGAGACAGAGAGCGACAGAGAGCGACAGTGAGACAGAGAGCGACAGAGAGAGAGACAGAGTGAGACAGAGAGTGAGACAGAGTGAGAGTTACAGATAGAGACAGTGAGAGAGAGTGGGAGAGAGAGAGAGAGAGAGACAGTGAGACAGAGAGAGTGAGACAGAGAGAGAGAGACAGTAAGACAGACAGAGTGAGTGAGGCAGAGACAGAGAGAGACAGAGAGCGACAGTGAGACAGAGAGAGAATGAGGCAGAGAGAGTGAGACAGAGACAGAGAAAGTGGGAAAGCGACAGACAGAGAGAGAGACACAGAGTGACAGAGAGAGAGACAGTGAGCGACAGTGAGTCAGAGAGTGAGACAGAGACAGAGAGAGTGAGGCAGAGACAGAGTGACAGAGTGAGAGTTACAGAGAGAGACAGTGAGACAGAGAGTGAGACAGAGACAGAGAGAGTGAGGCAGAGACAGAGAGAGTGAGGCAGACAGAGAGAGTGAGGCAGAGACAGAGAGACTGGGAAAGCGACAGACAGAGAGAGACACAGAGAGAGCCCATGGTAGTAACTTGAATAGTGTCACAGCTTATGTCTGCAAAAGCCTCTAGTTCCGTTTTCCGATCCAATAAGCTGCTTGTCTCCTCTGTAAAAACCTTCAGCCTGTGTAGATTCAGTTCCCATAACCTGTGCCCACCCGATCCCAGTCGGTGTTTGATCCGATCCCACTGTCAGAGGTTTGGGGAGGAAATTCCTGAACTTAGGGCCCAGGCGGCTGAAGGCACGGCCGCCAATGGTGGAGCGATTAAAATCGGGGGATGCTCAAGAGGCCAGAAATGGAGGAGAGCAGAGATCTCAGAGGGTTGTGGGGCTGGAGAAGATTACAGAGATAGGGAGGGAGGGGCGAGGGCCATGGAGGGATTTGAAAACAAGGATGAGAATTTTGAAATCGAGGCGTTGCTTAACCGGGAGCCAATGTAGGTCAGCGAGCACAGAGGGTGATGGGCGAACGGGACTTGGTGCAGGTTAGGACACGGGGCAGCTGGGTTTTGGATGACCTCAAGTTTACGTCGGGTGGAATGTGGGAGGCCGGCCAGGAGTGCGTTGGAATAGTCAAGTCTAGAGGTAACAAAGGCATGGATGAGGGTTTCAGCAGCGGAAGAGCTGAGGCAAGGACGGAGACGGGCGATGTTACGGAGGTGGAAGTAGGCGGTCTTAGTGATGGCGCAGATATGTGGCCGGAAGCTCATTTCGGGGTCAAATACGACACCAAGGTTGCGAACAGTCTGGTTCAGCCTCAGACAGATGTTCGGGAGAGGGATGGAGTCGGTGACTGGGGAACGGAGTTTGTGGCGGGGACCGAAAACAACGGGCTGGATTTTGTCTTGGGGTCGGGTTGGGGTCGTGTCATCCGCATTTCGTGTTTTCCACCCGTCTGAAATTGGATGTGGGAGATTGATGCAATTTTCACTTAATTGGGCAATTGAGTTCCAGCATGTGGGAACCCATGAACCAATTAGTGGTTTCAGTCTGAAAGTCGCCTCAGAAACTGCCTGGTCTGGTCTCAGAGACTGCCTGGCCTTTGGTGTGAGAGGACCTGGACCTGGATGCAAAATGAGCAGCATCTCAGCACAGAGAGAGACAGAGACAGAGACAGAGACAGAGAGAGAGAATTTTTTTCCATCCAGGTCCTCCAAAGGCCCCGGCAGTCTCTGAAGACATTCAATGCAGCAGCATCAGAGTGACTTTCAGACCTAATACTACTACTACCTTCATCACATCTCCGTTGTAATAGTGGACCTGCAGCTGACAGTCAGCTATCCACTTGTGCTCCCGCCAGGTTTCACTGGCGTGTTTCACATCAGGCGGACTTCACGTGGGAAAAGGGTTAAACTAGCTAAAACGTTTCAAAATGGCATGACAGAGCCAATTTAGGGCTTGTTAAGGGCTTTAATGGCCTCTCCCGCCTCTTGGAGGCGGGACGGAGTCGGGAACCCCGCGACCGATTTTATCAAAATTGCGTGGAGGCGGGTTGGAGGCGGGATGGGGTCGGGACCCCCGAATCTGCAACTTTAACCCCCCCACACGCCTCCAAACCCGACTCCACGGGTCATTGAAAACCAGCCCAATGGCTTCGGTCTTCCCAGTATTTATTTGGAGGAAGTTGCTGTTCATCCAGAACTGGATGTCGGACAAGCAGTCTGACAATTTAGAGGCCGCGGAGGAGTCGAGAGAGGTGGTGGTGAGGTAGAGCTGGGTGTCGTCAGCGTACATGTAGAAAGTGACGCTGTGTTTTCCGATGATGTCGCCAAGGGGCAACATGAAGATGAGAAATAGGAGGGGGGCCAAGGATAGATCCTTGGGGGACACCAGAGGTAACGATGCGGGAGCGGGAAGAGAAGCCGTTGCAGATGATTCTCTGGCTACGATTAGATAGATAAGAATGGAACCAGGCGAGTGCAGTCCCACCCAGCTGGACGACGGTGGAGAGGCGTTGGAGAAGGATGTCGAACTGGACCAGTCACATAAATACAATAGCAAAATACTGCGGATGCTGGAAATCCGAAATAACAACAGGAAACGCTGGAGAAACTCAGCAGGCCAGGGAACATCCTTGGAGAGAGAAACAGAGTTGACGTTACAGGTCGAAGACCTTTCGTCAGAACTGGAAAAAAGCAGGAAATGGAATAGATTTTAAGGCAGGTTTAGGGGCTGGGAAATGGGGGAGGGGATGCAAGAACAACGTTAACTCTGTTTCTCTCTCCACGGATGCTGCCTGGCCTGCTGAGTTTTTCCGGCGTTTTCTGTTGTTATTCCAGTCACATAAATACTGTGGCAACAAAAGCAGGTCAGAGGCTGGGTATTCTGCAGCGAGTGTCTCACCTCCTGACTCCCCAAAGCCTTTCCACCATCTACAAGGCACAAGTCAGGAGTGTGATGGAATACTCTCCACTTGCCTGGATGAGTGCAGCTCCAATAACACTCAAGAAGCTCGACACCATCCAGGACAAAGCAGCCCGCTTGATTGGCACCCCATCCACCACCTTAAACATTCACTCCCTCCACCACCGGCGCACCGTGGCTGCAGTGTGTACATCTACAAGATGCACTGCAGCAACTCACCAAGGCTTCTTCGGCAGCACCTCCCAAACCTGCGACCTCTTCCACCTAGAAGGACAAGGGCAGCAGGCGCATGGGAACACCACCACCTCCAAGTTCCCCTCCAAGTCACACATCATCCTGACTTGGAAATATATCGGCCGTTCCTTCATCGTCGCTGGGTCAAAATCCTGGAACTCCCTACCTAACAGCACTGTGGGAGTACCTTCACCACACGGACTGCAGCGGTTCAAGAAGGCGGCTCACCACCACCTTCTCAAGGGCAACTAGGGATGGTCAATAAACGCCGGCCTTGCCAGCGACACCCACATCCCATGAACGAATTAAAAAAGGGCTGCAGACAGGTGGAGAATCATAGAATCATAGAAGATAGGAGCAGGAGTAGGCCATTCAGCCCCTCGAGCCTGCTCCGCCATTCGATGCGATCATGGCTGATCATCCAAATTCAGTACCCTGTCCCTGCTTTCTCCCCATATCCCTTGATCCCTTTAGCCTTAAGAAATATATCCAACTCCTTCTTGAATATATTTAATGAATTGGCCTCTACTGCCTTCTGTGGCAGAGAATTCCACAGGTTCACCACTCTCTGGGTGAAGAAATTCCTCCTCATTTCTGTCCTAAATGGCTTACCCCTTATCCTTAGACTGTGACCCCTGGTTCTGGACTCCCTGACCATCGGGAACATTCTTCCTGCATCTAGTTTGTCCTGTCCTGTCAGAATTTTATAAGTTTCAATGAGATCCCCTCTCATTCTTCTAAACTCCAGCGAGTATAAGCCCAATCAACCCAATCTCTCTTCATACGTCATTCCTGCCATCCCAGGTATCAGCCTTGTGAATCTTCGCTGAACTCCTTCCATGGCAAGAACATCCTTCCCAGATAAGGCGACCAAAACTGCACACAATACTCAAGGTGTGGTCTCACCAAGGCCCTGTACAACTGCAGCAAGACATCCTTGCTCCTGTACTCGAATCCTCTCGCTATGAAGGCCAACATACCATTTGTCTTCTTCACCGCCTGCTGCACCTGCATGCTTACCTTCAGCGACTGGTGCACAAGGACACCCAGGTCTCGTTGCACTTCCCCTTTTCCCAATCTATTGCCGTTCAGATAATAATCTGCCTTTCTGTTTTTGACAGCAAAGGACGAGGAGGGTTAGTTTACCACAGCCTCGGCCACATAGAATGTCATTTGCGATTTGGATCAGGGCCGTTTGAGTACTTTGGCAGGGGCAGAAACATGATTTGAGGTTGGAGTTCCGGGAAAGGTGAGCACGGATTTGGGAGGTGACAACACGTTCAAGGACTTTGGAGAGGAAAGGGAGGTTTCCGTATCGCCGGATACAGGAGTGTGAGATGGGGCGGTAGTTTCCAAGGACAGAGAGGACCTCCTTTAGGAGTTGCCTGGTAGTCCTGTTTAACCAGACAAGCGCCTTTCAACTTGGCACCTGAGCTATACACGGCCCACTGCATTTCGCATCACCTCCGCCAGTTCCTCCACCCTCCCACACATGTTCAAAGCTGCCAGTCTCACTCGGAAAAGACTTCTCAAACGCTTAACGTCGGTCCTCTTACAATTTGGCAATTACAATTTGGGTTTTACCTGCCTTTCCCCCTTCTCGTTTTGTGAAATGTGAATTGTTATGGGTCACTGGTAGTTAACGCCTCACCCAGCTTTGTGTTGAAGGTTTGGTCCGCCTTATTACTCAAATCACACCCAGATGATTTCTCCACTTATTAAAACTGAAATCATAAAACTGTCTCCCATTAACTCGATCAATCAGTCGAAGTCGGTCCCTGGATGTTCTTGCCATGGAAGGAGTTCAGCGAAGATTCACAAGGCTGATACCTGGGATGGCAGGAATGACATATGAGGAGAGATTGGGTCGATTGGGCTTATACTCGCTGGAGTATAGAAGAATGAGAGGGGATCTCATCGAAACATATAAAATTCTGACAGGTCTGGACAAACTAGATGCAGGAAGGATGTTCCCGATGGTCGGAGAGTCCAGAACCAGGGGTCACAGTCTAAGGATAAGGGGTAAGCCATTAAGGACAGAAATGAGGAGGAATTTCTTCACCCAGAGAGTGGTGAACCTGTGGAATTCTCTACCACAGAAGGTAGTTGAGGCCAAGTCATTAAATATATTCAAGAATGAGTTAGATATATTTCTTAAAGCTAAAGGTATCAAGGGATATGGGGAGAAGGCAGGGACAGGGTACTGAGTTTGGATGATCAGCCATGATCTCATCGAATGGCGGAGCAGGCTCGAGGGGCCAAATGGCCTACTCCTGCTCCTATCTTCTATGTTTCTATGTTTCCTCATCTCACCCACAGTTCCAGATCATCAGCGAATCTTCATAAAATTAAACAGACTTAAACTTGTACTGAGTCAGAAATGAGCAGGAGAGATAGGATCAGATGCCAAAGGTTTTCATACGACCCATCGTGTCCGTGCCGGCCGACAAAGAGCTATCCGGCCTCATCCCACTTTCCAGCACTTGGTCCGTAGCCCTGTCTGTTACGGCACTCCAAGGGCATATCCCAGTACTTTTTAAATGTGATGAGGGTTCCTGCCTCTACCACCCTTTCAGGCAGTGAGTTCCAGACCCCCACCACCCTCTGGGTGAAAATAGTTCTCCTCAACTCCCCCCTAATCCTTCGACCAATCTATGCCCCCTGGTTATTGACCTCTCTGCTAAGGGAAATAGGTCCTTCCTATCCACTCTATCTCGGCCCCTCATCATTTTATACACCTCAATCAAGTCTCCCCTCAGCCTCCTCTGTTCCAAAGAAAACAACCCCAGCCTCTCCAATCTTTCCTCATAGCTGAAGTTCTCCAGTCCTGGCAACATCCTCGGAAATCTCCTCTGTACCATCTCTAGTGCAGTCACATCCTTCCTGTGATGTGATAACTAGAACTGTACACAATACTCTAGCTGTGGCCTAATTAGTGTTTGCTACAGTTCAAGCATAATCTCTCTGCTCTTATCAAGCCTTCACCCTGGCCTGCGCTGTAGCAAACCCACAGCAACAGTTGGAATGTAGGAAACGTTGAAGCCAATTTGCACACAGCAAGCTCCCACAAACAGTAATCACCAGATCATCTGGTCTTTTTTTGGTGATGTTGGTTGAGGGATAAATATTGGCCCCAGGACACCGGGGAGAAGTCCCTGCTGCTCTTGACGTTCACTTGAGAGGGCAGACGGAGCCTCGGTTTAACGTCTCATCCGAAAGACGGCACCTCCGACAGTGTAGCACTCCCTCAGTACTGCCGCTCCGACAGTGCAGTGGGGGCTCCCTCAGTACTGCTCCTCAGACAGTGCAGTGCTCCCTCAGTAATGACCCTCCAACAGTGCATCGCTCCCTCAGTAATGACCCTCCGACAGTGCATCGCTCCCTCAGTACAGCCCCTCCGACAGTGCAGGGCTCCCTCAGTACTGCCCCTCCGACAGTGCAGCGCTCCCTCAGTACTGATCCTTCGACAGTGTGGTACTCCCTCAGTACTGCCCCTCCGACAGTGCAGCGCTCCCTCAGTACTGCCCCTCCGACAGTGCGGCGCTCCCTCAGTACTGCCCCTCCGACAGTGCGGCGCTCCATCAGTACTGCCCCTCCGCAGTGCAGCACTCCCTCAGTACTGCCCCTCCGACAGTGCGGCGCTCCCTCAGTCCTGCCCCTCCGACAGTGCATCGCTCCCTCAGTACTGCCCCTCCGACAGTGCAGGGCTCCCTCAGTACAGCCCCTCCGAAAGTGCGGCGCTCCCTCAGTACTGCCCCTCCGACAGTGCAGTGCTCCCTCAGTACTGCCCCTCCGACAGTGCGGCACTCCCTCAGTACTGCCCCTCCGACAGTGCGGCGCTCCCTCAGTCCTGCCCCTCCGACAGTGCGGCGCTCCCTCAGTACTGACCCTCCGACAGTGCGGCGCTCCCTCAGTACTGCCCCTCGGACAGTGTGGCACTCCCTCAGTACTGCCCCTCCGACAGTGCGGCGCTCCCTCAGTACTGCCCCTCGGACAATGCGGCACTCCCTCAGTACTGCCCCTCCGACAGTGCGGCACTCCCTCAGTACTGCCCCTCCGAGAGTGCGGTGCTCCCTCAGTACTGCCCCTAGATTTTGTTCACAAGTGTCTGGAGTGGAATCTCGAACCACAACCTTCTGACTCAGAGAGTGCTACCCACTGAACCACAGCTGAAATCTCTCTCACTAAAGGGACAGTGGATCCAAAATTGGCTTAGTGGCAGGAGGCCGAGGGTCATGGTCGAAGGTTGTTTTTGTGACTGGAAGCCTGTGTCCAGTGGTGTACCGCAGGGATCGGTGCTGGGTCCTTTGCTGTTTGTAGTGTACATTAATGATTTAGATATGAATGTAGGAGGTATGATCAGTAAGTTCGCAGATGACACGAAAATTGGTGGAGTGGTAAATAGCGAGGAGGGAAGCCTCAGGCTACAGGACGATATAGACGGGTTGGTCAGATGGGCAGAACAGTGGCAAATGGAATTTAACCCTGAAAAGAGTGAGGTGATGCATTTTGGGAGGACTAACAAGGCAAGGGAATACACAATGAATGGTAGGACCCTAGGAAGGACAGAGGATCAGAGGGACCTTGGTGTGCATGTACATAGATCCCTGAAGGCAGCAGGACAGGTAGATAAGGTGGTTAAAAAGGCATATGGGATACTTGCCTTCATTAGCCGAGGCATAGAATATAAGAGCAGGGAGGTTATGATGGAGCTGTACAAAACGCTAGTTAGGCCACAGCTGGAATACTGTGTGCAGTTCTGGTCGCCACACTATAGGAGGGATGTGATTGCATTGGAGAGGGTGCAGAGGAGATTCACCAGGATGTTACCTGGGCTGCAGCGCTTCAGCTATGAAGAGAGACTGGACAGGCTGGGGTTGTTTTCCTTAGAGCAGAGAAGGCTGAGGGGGGTCCTGATTGAGGTGTACAAAATTATGAGGGGCATAGATAGGATAGATAGAAAGGAACTTTTCCCCTTAGTAGAGGGGTCAATAACCAGGGGGCATAGATTCAAGATAAGGGGCAGGAGGTTTAGAGGGGATTTGAGGAAAAACTTTTGCACCCAGAGGGTGGTTGGTATCTGGAACTCACTGCCTGAAAGGGTGGTAGAGGCAGGAACACTCACAACATTCAAGAAGCATTTAGATGAGCACTTGAAACGCCATTGCATACAAGGCTACGTACCAAGTGCTGGAAAATGGGATTAGAATAGACAGGGCTGACTTCCGACAGTGCAGCGCTCCCTCAGTACTGCCCCTCCGACAGTGCAGCGCTCCCTCAGTACTGCCCCTCCGACAGTGCAGCGCTCCCTCGGTACTGACCTTCCGACAGTGCAGCGCTCCCTCAGTACTGACCCTCCGACAGTGCTGCACTCCCTCAGTACTGCCCCTCTGACAGTGCGGCGCTCCCTCAGTACTGCCCCTCCGACAGTGTAGCACTCCCTCAGTACTGCTGCTCCGACTGTGCGGTGCTCCCTCAGAACTGACTCTCCGACAGTGCAGTGCTCCCTCAGTACTGACTCTCCGACAGTGCGGCGCTCCCTCAGTACTGCCCCTCCGTCAGTGCGGCGCTCCCTCAGTCCTGCTCCTCCAACAGTGAGCCACTCCCTCAGTACTGACCCTCCGACAGTGCGGCACTCCCTCAGTACTCCTCCTCCGACAGTGCGGCGCTCCCTTAGTACTGTCCCTCTGACAGTGCGGCGCTCCCTTAGTACTGTCCCTCCGACAGTGCGGCACTCCCTCAGTACTGCTCCTCCGACAGTGCGGTGCTCCCTCAGTACTGACCCTCCGACATTGCGGCTCTCCCTCAGTACTGCCCCTCCGACAGTGCGGCGCTCCCTCAGTACTGCTCCGTCCGACAGTGCGGCCCTCCCTCAGTACTGCCCCTCCGACAGTGCGGCGCCCCCTCAGTACTGCCCCTCCGACAGTGCCGCACTCCCTCAGTACAGCCGCTCCGTCAGTGCGGTGCTCCCTCAGTACTGCCCCTCCGACAGTGCCGCACTCCCTCAGTACAGCCGCTCCGACAGTGCGGCGCTCTCTCAGTACTGCCCCACCGACAGTGCAGCGCTCCCTCAGTACTGACCCTTCAACATTGCGGCTCTCCCTCAGTACTGCCCCTCCGACAGTGTGGCGCTCCCTCAGTACTGCCCCTCCGACAGTGCGGCGCTCCCTCAGTACTGCCCCTCCGACAGTGCGGCTCTCCCTCAGTACTGCCCCTCCAACAGTGTGGCGCTCCCTCAGTACTGCCCCTCCGACAGTGCGGCTCTCCCTCAGTACTGCTCCCTCCGACAGTGCGGCGCTCCCTCAGTACTGCCCCTCCGACAGTGCCGCACTCCCTCAGTACTGCCCCTCCGACAGTGCAGCGCTCCCTCAGTACTGCCCCTCCGACAGTGCGGCTCTCCCTCAGTACTGCCCCTCCAACAGTGTGGCGCTCCCTCAGTACTGCCCCTCCGACAGTGCGGCTCTCCCTCAGTACTGCTCCCTCCGACAGTGCGGCGCTCCCTCAGTACTGCCCCTCCGACAGTGCCGCACTCCCTCAGTACTGACCCTCCGACAGTGCCGCACTCCCTCAGTACTGCCCCTCCGACAGTGCCGCACTCCCTCAGTACAGCCGCTCCGACAGTGCGGCGCTCTCTCAGTACTGCTCCTAGATTTTGTTCTCAAGTGTCTGGAGTGGGGACTCGAACCCACAACCTTCTGACTCAGAGAGTGCTACCCACTGAACCACAGCTGGAGTTTGTAAATATTCCCAGACCACCTCCTTCCGTCTTGATACAATCTCTTCTAAACGATCTGAATGCTTCCAGATCTGGGTCTCTGTGACACAAATGATGTGGAAAGTATCGATCCCTGCGACACCTCCCAGAGAGAGCCTCACAGAGGGGCTGACTGTAACACGCAACAGGCACAAAGAGCCAGCACAGGCCTACATTTCAGGCCTGGGGGTTTTCCACCGCAGAGCCTGGCTCCTGATGGTCTCTGTCTCCCCCTAGTGAGCCTTTCACAACTTGTCTCTCTCTCTCTCATGTCTCGGTCTCTCTCTCTCTCTCCCTTTGTTTCGATCTCAGTCTCTCTCATGTCCCTCTCTCTCTCTCTCATGTCTCTCTCTCTCTCTCATGTCTCGGTCTCTCTCTCTCTCTCATGTCTCGGTCTCTCTCTCTCTCTCTCATGTCCCTCTCTCTCTCTCTCATGCCTCGGTCTCTCCCTCTCTCTCTCTCTCTCATGTCTCGGTCTCTCTCTCTCTCATGTCTCTCTCTCTCTCACGTCTCTCTCATGTCTCTCTCTCTCTCATGTCTCTCTCTCTCTCTCTCGCTCATGTCTCGGTCGCTCTCTCTCTCTCATGTCTCTCTCTCTCTCTCCTGTCTCTCTCTCTCTCTCTCTCTCATGTCTCTCTCTCTCTCTCTCCTGTCTCTCTCTCTCATTCTCTCTCATGTCTCGGTCTCTCTCTCTCTCTCATGTCTCTCTCTCTCTCTCTCTCTCATGTCTCTCTCTCTCTCTGTCATGTCTCGGTCTCTCTCTCTCTCATGTCTCTCTCTCTCTCTCCTGTCTCTCTCTCTCTCTCTCATGTCTCAGTCTCTCTCTCTCTCTCTCTCTCATGTCTCGGTCTCTTTCTCTCTCTCTCTCTCATGTCTCGGTCTCTCTTTCTCTCTCATGTCTCTCTCTCTCTCTCTCCTGTCTCTCTCTCTCTCTCTCTCTCATGTCTCTCTCACATGTCTCTCTCTCTCTCTCTCATGTCTCGGTCTCTCTCTCTCTCATGTCTCGGTCTCTCTCTCTCTCTCATGTCTCTCTCTCTCTCTCTCCTGTCTCTCTCTCTCTCTCCTGTCTCTCTCTCTCTCTCTCTCTCCTGTCTCTCTCTCTCTCTCTCATGTCTCTCTCTCTCTCTCATGTCTCTCTCTCTCTCATGTCTCTCTCTCTCTCTCATGTCTCTCTTTCTCTCTCTCATGTCTCTCTCTCTCTCTCTCTCTTATGTCTCTCTCTCTCTCTCATGTCTCGGTCTCTCTCTTTATCTCTCTCTATCATGTCTCGGTCTCTCTCTCTCTCATTTCTCGGTCTCTCTCTCATGTCTCGTTCTCTCTCTCTCTCTCATGTCTCGGTCTCTCTCTCTCATGTCTCTCTCTCTCACGTCTCTCTGATGTCTCTCTCTCTTTCTCATGTCTCTCTCTCTCTCTCTCTCATGTCTCGGTCTCTCTCTCTCTCTCTCGCTCATGTCTCGGTCTCTCTCTCTCTCTCATGTCTCTCTCTCTCTCTCTCATGTCTCTCTCTCTCTCTCTCTCTCTCCTGTCTCGGTCTCTCTCTCTCACATCGCTGTCTCTCTCTCTCTCATGTCTCTCTCTCTCTCTCATGTCTCTCTCTATCTCTCTCTCATGTCTCGGTCTCTCTCTTTATCTCTCTATATCAACGGTCTCTCTCTCTCATGTCTCGTTCTCTCTCTCTCTCTCATGTCTCGGTCTCTCTCTCTCATGTCTCTCTCTCTCACGTCCCTCTCATGTCTCTCTCTCATGTCTCTCTCTCTCTCATGTCTCGGTCTCTCTCTCTCTCGCTCATGTCTCGGTCTCTCTCTCTCATGTCTCTCTCTCTCTCTCCTGTCTCTCTCTCTCTCTCTCTCTCTCTCCTCTCTCTCTCTCTCTCTCTCTCTCATGTCTCGATCTCAATCTCTCTCATGTCTCTGTCTCTCTCTCTCTCTCATGTCTCTCTCTCTCTCTCATGTCTCTCTCTCTCTCTCTCTCATGTCTCGGTCTCTCTCTCTCTCTCTCTCTCATGTCTCACTCTCTCTCTCATGTCTCGGTCTCTCTCTCTCATGTCTCTCTCTCGCTCTCTTCTCCTGTCTCTCTCTCTCTCTCTCTCACGTCTCGGTCTCTCTCTCTCTCTCTCTCATGTCTCGGTCTCTCTCTCTCTCTCATGTCTCGGTCTCTCTCTCTCTCTCATGTCTCGGTCTCTCTCTCTCTCTCATGTCTCTCTCTCTCTCATGTCTCGGTCTCTCTCTCTCTCTCATGTCTCTCTCTCTCTCTCCTGTCTCTCTCTCTCTCTCTCTCTCTCCTGTCTCTCTCTCTCTCTCTCTCTCTCATGTCTCGGTCTCTCTCTCTCTCTCATGTCTCTCTCTCTCTCACTCCTGTCTCTCTCTCATGTCTCTCTCTCTCTCTCCTGTCTCTCTCTCTCTCTCTCATGTCTCGGTCTCTCTCTCTCTCTCATATCTCTCTCTCTCTCTCATGTCTCTCTCTCTCTCTCTCTCATGTCTCGGTCTCTCTCTCATGTCTCTCTCTCTCTCTCACTCTCATGTCTCTCTCTCTCTCTCTCTCTCCTGTCTCTCTCTCTCTCTCTCTCTCTCATGTCTCGGTCTCTCTCTCTCTCTCTCTCATGTCTCGGTCTCTCTCTCTCTCTCATGTCTCGGTCTCTCTCTCTCATGTCTCGGTCTCTCTCTCTCTCATGTCTCGGTCTCTCTCTCTCATGTCTCGGTCTCTCTCTCTCTCATGTCTCGGTCTCTCTCTCTCTCTCTCTCATGTCTCGGTCTCTCTCTCTCATGTCTCGGTCTCTCTCTCTCTCATGTCTCTCTCTCTCTCTCTCTCTCTCTCTCATGTCTCGGTCTCTCTCATGTCTCGGTCTCTCTCTCTCTCATGTCTCGGTCTCTCTCTCTCTCTCTCTCATGTCTCGGTCTCTCTCTCTCATGTCTCTCTCTCCCTCTCTCATGTCTCTCTCTCTCTCTCTCATGTCTCGGTCTCTCTCTCTCTCATGTCTCTCTCTCTCTCTCATGTCTCTCTCTCTCTCTCTCATGTCTTGGTCTCTCTCTCTCTCATGTCTCTCTCTCTCTCTCTCTCTCACTCTCATGTCTCTCTCTCTCTCTCTCTCCTGTCTCTCTCTCTCTCTCTCTCTCTCATGTCTCGGTCTCTCTCTCTCTCTCTCTCATGTCTCGGTCTGTCTCTCTCTCTCATGTCTCGGTCTCTCTCTCTCATGTCTCGGTCTCTCTCTCTCTCCTGTCTCTCTCTCTCTCTCTCTCTCTCATGTCTCGGTCTCTCTCTCTCTCTCTCTCATGTCTCGGTCTGTCTCTCTCTCTCATGTCTCGGTCTCTCTCTCTCATGTCTCGGTCTCTCTCTCTCTCATGTCTCTCTCTCATGTCTCTCTCTCTCTCATGTCTCGGTCTCTCTCATGTCTCGGTCTCTCTCTCTCTCATGTCTCTCTCTCTCTCTCATGTCTCTCTCTCTCTCTCTCATGTCTCGGTCTCTCTCTCTCATGTCTCTCTCTCTCTCTCTCATGTCTCGGTCTCTCTCTCTCATGTCTCTCTCTCCCTCTCTCATGTCTCTCTCTCTCTCTCTCATGTCTCTCTCTCTCTCTCATGTCTCTCTCTCTCTCTCTCATGTCTCGGTCTCTCTCTCTCATGTCTCTCTCTCCCTCTCTCATGTCTCGGTCTCTCTCTCTCTCATGTCTCTCTCTCTCTCTCATGTCTCTCTCTCTCTCTCTCATGTCTCGGTCTCTCTCTCTCATGTCTCTCTCTCCCTCTCTCATGTCTCGGTCTCTCTCTCTCTCATGTCTCTCTCTCTCTCTCATGTCTCTCTCTCTCTCTCTCATGTCTCGGTCTCTCTCTCTCATGTCTCTCTCTCTCTCTCTCATGTCTCGGTCTCTCTCTCTCATGTCTCTCTCTCTCTCTCTCATGTCTTGGTCTCTCTCTCTCATGTCTCAGGCTCTCTCTCTCTCTTTTCTCTCTCATGCCTCGGTCACTCTCTGTCTCTGTCTCTCTCTCATGTCTCTCTCTCTCTCTCTCATGTCTCGGTCTCTCTCTCTCATGTCTCTCTCTCCCTCTCTCATGTCTCTCTCTCTCTCTCTCTCATGTCTCGGTCTCTCTCTCTCATGTCTCAGGCTCTCTCTCTCTCTTTTCTCTCTCATGCCTCGGTCACTCTCTGTCTCTGTCTCTCTCTCATGTCTTGTTCTCTCTCTCTCTCTCTCTCATGTCTCTCTCTCTCTCTCTCTCATGTCTCGGTCTCTCTCTCTCTCATGTCTCGGTCTCTCTCTCTCATGTCTCTCTCATGCCTCGGTCACTCTCTGTCTCTGTCTCTCTCTCATGTCTTGTTCTCTCTCTCTCTCTCCTGTCTCTCTCCCTCTCTCTCTCATGTCTCCGTCTCTCTCTCTCTCTCTCTCATGTCTCAGGCTCTCTCTCTCTTTCTCTCTATCATGCCTCGGTCACTCTCTCTCTCATGTCTCTCTCTCTCTCATGTCCCTCTCTCTCTCTCTCATGTCTCGGTCTCTCTCTCTCTCTCTCTCCTGTCTCTCTCTCTCTCTCTCTGTCTCTCTCTCTCATGTCTCGGTCTCTCTCTCTCTCATGTATCTCTCTCTCTCCTGTCTCTCTCTCTCTCTCCTGTCTCTCTCTCTCTCTCTCTCTCATGTCTCGGTCTCTCTCTCTCTCATGTCTCTGTCTCTGTCTCTCTCTCATGTCTCTCTCTCTCTCTCTCTCTCATGTCTCTCTCTCTCATGTCTCTCTCTCTCTCTCTCCTGTCTCGGTCTCTCTCTCTCTCTCTCTCTCTCATGTCTCTGTCTCTCTCTCTCTCTCATGTCTCTCTCTCTCTCTCATGTCTCTCTCTCTCTCTCTCATGTCTCGGTCTCTCTCTCTCATGTCTCTCTCTCTCTCTCTCATGTCTCGGTCTCTCTCTCTCTCACGTCTCGGTCTCTCTCTCATGTCTCGGTCACTCTCTCTCTCTCATGCCTCTCTCTCTCTCTCTCTCATGTCTCGGTCTCCCTCTCTCATGTCTCTCTCTCTCATGTCTCTCTCTCTCTCTCATGTCTCTCTCTCTCTCTCTCTCATGTCTCGGTCTCTCTCCCTCTCTCATGTCTCTCTCTCTCTCTCTCATGTCTCTCTCTCTCTCTCTCATGTCTCGGTCTCTCTCTCTCTCATGTCTCGGTCTCTCTCTCTCTCACGTCTCGGTCTCTCTCTCATGTCTCGGTCACTCTCTCTCTCTCATGCCTCTCTCTCTCTCTCTCTCATGTCTCGGTCTCCCTCTCTCATGTCTCTCTCTCTCATGTCTCTCTCTCTCTCTCATGTCTCTCTCTCTCTCTCTCTCTCTCTCTCATGTCTCGGTCTCTCTCCCTCTCTCATGTCTCTCTCTCTCTCTCTCATGTCTCTCTCTCTCTCTCTCATGTCTCGGTCTCTCTCTCTCTCATGTCTCGGTCTCTCTCTCTCTCATGTCTCGGTCTCCCTCTCTCATGTCTCTCTCTCTCATGTCTCTCTCTCTCTCTCATGTCTCTCTCTCTCTCTCTCATGTCTCGGTCTCTCTCCCTCTCTCATGTCTCTCTCTCTCTCTCTCATGTCTCTCTCTCTCTCTCTCATGTCTCGGTCTCTCTCTCTCTCATGTCTCGGTCTCTCTCCCTCTCTCATGTCTCTCTCTCTCTCTCTCATGTCTCTCTCTCTCTCTCTCATGTCTCGGTCTCTCTCTCTCTCATGTCTCGGTCTCTCTCTCTCATGTCTCAGGCTCTCTCTCTCTTTTCTCTCTCATGCCTCGGTCACTCTCTGTCTCTGTCTCTCTCTCTCTCTCTCATGTCTTGTTCTCTCTCTCTCTCTCTCTCTCTCCTGTCTCTCTCTCTCTCTCTCATGTCTCCGTCTCTCTCTCTCTCTCTCATGTCTCAGGCTCTCTCTCTCTTTCTCTCTCTCATGCCTCGGTCACTCTCTCTCTCATGTCTCTCTCTCTCTCATGTCCCTCTCTCTCTCTCTCATGTCTCGGTCTCTCTCTCTCTCTCTCTCCTGTCTCTCTCTCTCTCTCTCTGTCTCTCTCTCTCATGTCTCGGTCTCTCTCTCTCTCTCATGTCTCTCTCTCTCTCCTGTCTCTCTCTCTCTCTCTCTCCTGTCTCTCTCTCTCTCATGTCTCGGTCTCTCTCTCTCTCATGTCTCTGTCTCTCTCTCTCTCATGTCTCTCTCTCTCTCTCATGTCTCTCTCTCTCTCTCCTGTCTCGGTCTCTCTCTCTCTCTCTCTCTCTCTCATGTCTCTGTCTCTCTCTCTCTCTCATGTCTCTCTCTCTCTCTCTCATGTCTCTCTCTCTCTCATGTCTCGGTCTCTCTCTCTCATGTCTCTCTCTCTCTCTCTCATGTCTCGGTCTCTCTCTCTCTCACGTCTCGGTCTCTCTCTCATGTCTCTCTCTCTCTCTCTCTCTCTTGTCTCTCTCTCTCTCTCTCTCTCATGTCTCGGTCTCTCTCTCATGTCTCTCTCTCTCTCTCATGTCCCTCTCTCTCTCTCTCATGTCTCTCTCTCTCTCATGTCTCGGTCTCTCTCATGTCTCGGTCTCTCTCTCATGTCTCTCTCTCTCCTGTCTCTCTCTCTCCTGTCTCTCTCTCTCTCTCTCTCTCTCATGTCTCTCTCTCTCTCTCTCCTGTCTCGGTCTCTCTCTCTCTCTCTCTCTCTCATGTCTCTGTCTCTCTCTCTCTCTCATGTCTCTCTCTCTCTCTCATGTCTCTCTCTCTCTCTCTCATGTCTCGGTCTCTCTCTCTCATGTCTCTCTCTCTCTCTCTCATGTCTCGGTCTCTCTCTCTCTCACGTCTCGGTCTCTCTCTCATGTCTCTCTCTCTCTCTCTCTCTTGTCTCTCTCTCTCTCTCTCTCTCATGTCTCGGTCTCTCTCTCATGTCTCTGTCTCTCTCTCTCTCACGTCTCGGTCTCTCTCTCATGTCTCTCTCTCTCTCTCTCTCTTGTCTCTCTCTCTCTCTCTCATGTCTCTCTCTCTCTCATGTCCCTCTCTCTCTCTCTCATGTCTCTCTCTCTCTCATGTCTCGGTCTCTCTCATGTCTCGGTCTCTCTCTCATGTCTCTCTCTCTCCTGTCTCTCTCTCTCCTGTCTCTCTCTCTCTCTCTCTCTCATGTCTCTCTCATGTCTCTCTCTCTCATGTCTCTCTCTCTCTCTCTCATGTCTCTCTCTCATGTCTCTCTCTCTCCTGTCTCTCTCTCTCTCTCTCATGTCTCGGTCTCTCTCTCTCTCATGTCTCGGTCTCTCTCTCTCTCATGTCTCGGTCTCTCTCTCTCTCTCATCTCTCTCTAATGTCTCGGTCTCTCTCTCTCTCTCATGTCTCGGTCTCCCTCTCTCATGTCTCTCTCTCTCATGTCTCTCTCTCTCTCTCATGTCTCTCTCTCTCATGTCTCGGTCTCTCTCCCTCTCTCATGTCTCTCTCTCTCTCTCTCATGTCTCGGTCTCTCTCATGTCTCTCTCTCTGTGTCATGTCTCGGTCTCTCTCTCTCATGTCTCTCTCTGTCTCTCTCTCATGTCTCGGTCTCTCTCTCTCTCTCTCTCTCTCTCTCATGTCTCGGTCTCTCTCTCTCTCTCTCTCTCTCATGTCTCTCTCTCTCTCTCTCTCTCTCACATGTCTCGTTCTCTCTCTCTCTCATGTCGCGGTCTCTCTCTCTCATGTCTCGGTCTCTCTCTCTCATGTCTCGGTCTCTCTCTTTATATCTCTCTCTCATATCTCGGTCTCTCTCTCTCTCTCTCTCTCTCTCATGTCTCGGTCTCTCTCTCTCTCATGTCTCGGTCTCTCTCTCTCTCTCTCTCTCTCCTGTCTCTCTCTCTCTCTCTCTCTCATGTCTCGGTCTCTCTCTCTCTCTCTCTCATGTCTCGGTCTCTCTCTCTCTCTCTCATGTCTCGGTCTCTCTCTCATGTCTCGGTCTCTCTCATGTCTCGCTCTCTCATGTCTCGGTCTCTCTCTCTCATGTCTCAGGCTCTCTCTCTCTCATGTCTCGGTCTCTCTCTCTCTTATGTCTCTCTCTCTCTCTCTCATGTCTCGGTCTCTCTGTCTCTCTCTCTCATGCCTCGGTCACTCTCGGTCTCTCTCTCTCTCTCTCTCATGTCTCAGTCTCTCTCTCTCTCTCTCCTGTCTCTCTCTCTCTCTCATCTCTCTCTCTCTCTCTCTCTCTCTCATGTCTCGGTCTCTCTCTCTCTCTCTCTCTCTCTCATGTCTCTCTCTCTCTCTCTCTCTCTCACATGTCTCGTTCTCTCTCTCTCTCATGTCGCGGTCTCTCTCTCTCATGTCTCGGTCTCTCTCTCTCATGTCTCGGTCTCTCTCTCTCATGTCTCGGTCTCTCTCTTTATATCTCTCTCTCATATCTCGGTCTCTCTCTCTCTCTCTCTCTCTCTCATGTCTCGGTCTCTCTCTCTCTCATGTCTCGGTCTCTCTCTCTCTCTCTCTCTCTCCTGTCTCTCTCTCTCTCTCTCTCTCATGTCTCGGTCTCTCTCTCTCTCTCTCTCATGTCTCGGTCTCTCTCTCTCTCTCTCATGTCTCGGTCTCTCTCTCATGTCTCGGTCTCTCTCATGTCTCGCTCTCTCATGTCTCGGTCTCTCTCTCTCATGTCTCAGGCTCTCTCTCTCTCATGTCTCGGTCTCTCTCTCTCTTATGTCTCTCTCTCTCTCTCTCATGTCTCGGTCTCTCTGTCTCTCTCTCTCATGCCTCGGTCACTCTCGGTCTCTCTCTCTCTCTCTCTCATGTCTCAGTCTCTCTCTCTCTCTCTCCTGTCTCTCTCTCTCTCTCATCTCTCTCTCTCTCCTGTCTCTCTCTCTCTCTTCTCTCTCTCTCGTGTCTCTGTCTCTCTCTCTCTATCTCTCACTCTCTCATGTCTCGGTCTCTCTCTTTATCTCTCTCTCTCATGTCTTGGTCTCTCTCTCTCATGTCTCGGTCTCTCTGTCTCTCTCTCTCTCTCATGTCTCGGTCTCTCTCTCTCTCTCATGTCTCGGTCTCCCTCTCTCATGTCTCTCTCTCTCATGTCTCTCTCTCTCTCTCATGTCTCTCTCTCTCTCTCTCTCATGTCTCGGTCTCTCTCCCTCTCTCATGTCTCTCTCTCTCTCTCTCATGTCTCGGTCTCTCTCATGTCTCTCTCTCTGTGTCATGTCTCGGTCTCTCTCTCTCATGTCTCTCTCTGTCTCTCTCTCTCATGTCTCGGTCTCTCTCTCTCTCTCTCTCTCTCTCTCTCTCATGTCTCGGTCTCTCTCTCTCTCTCTCTCTCTCATGTCTCTCTCTCTCTCTCTCTCTCACACATGTCTCGTTCTCTCTCTCTCTCATGTCGCGGTCTCTCTCTCTCATGTCTCGGTCTCTCTCTCTCATGTCTCGGTCTCTCTCTCTCATGTCTCGGTCTCTCTCTCTCATGTCTCGGTCTCTCTCTTTATATCTCTCTCTCATATCTCGGTCTCTCTCTCTCTCTCTCATGTCTCTCTCTCTCTCTCTCCTGTCTCGGTCTCTCTCTCTCTCTCTCTCTCTCATGTCTCTGTCTCTCTCTCTCTCTCATGTCTCTCTCTCTCTCTCATGTCTCTCTCTCTCTCTCATGTCTCGGTCTCTCTCTCTCATGTCTCTCTCTCTCTCTCTCATGTCTCGGTCTCTCTCTCTCTCACGTCTCGGTCTCTCTCTCATGTCTCTCTCTCTCTCTCTCTCTTGTCTCTCTCTCTCTCTCTCTCTCATGTCTCGGTCTCTCTCTCATGTCTCTCTCTCTCTCTCATGTCCCTCTCTCTCTCTCTCATGTCTCTCTCTCTCTCATGTCTCGGTCTCTCTCATGTCTCGGTCTCTCTCTCATGTCTCTCTCTCTCCTGTCTCTCTCTCTCCTGTCTCTCTCTCTCTCTCTCTCTCATGTCTCTCTCTCATGTCTCTCTCTCTCATGTCTCTCTCTCTCTCTCTCATGTCTCTCTCTCATGTCTCTCTCTCTCCTGTCTCTCTCTCTCTCTCTCATGTCTCGGTCTCTCTCTCTCTCATGTCTCGGTCTCTCTCTCTCTCATGTCTCGGTCTCTCTCTCTCTCTCATCTCTCTCTAATGTCTCGGTCTCTCTCTCTCTCTCATGTCTCGGTCTCCCTCTCTCATGTCTCTCTCTCTCATGTCTCTCTCTCTCTCTCATGTCTCTCTCTCTCATGTCTCGGTCTCTCTCCCTCTCTCATGTCTCTCTCTCTCTCTCTCATGTCTCGGTCTCTCTCATGTCTCTCTCTCTGTGTCATGTCTCGGTCTCTCTCTCTCATGTCTCTCTCTGTCTCTCTCTCTCATGTCTCGGTCTCTCTCTCTCTCTCTCTCTCTCTCTCATGTCTCGGTCTCTCTCTCTCTCTCTCTCTCTCATGTCTCTCTCTCTCTCTCTCTCTCTCACATGTCTCGTTCTCTCTCTCTCTCATGTCGCGGTCTCTCTCTCTCATGTCTCGGTCTCTCTCTCTCATGTCTCGGTCTCTCTCTCTCATGTCTCGGTCTCTCTCTTTATATCTCTCTCTCATATCTCGGTCTCTCTCTCTCTCTCTCTCTCTCTCATGTCTCGGTCTCTCTCTCTCTCATGTCTCGGTCTCTCTCTCTCTCTCTCTCTCTCCTGTCTCTCTCTCTCTCTCTCTCTCATGTCTCGGTCTCTCTCTCTCTCTCTCTCATGTCTCGGTCTCTCTCTCTCTCTCTCATGTCTCGGTCTCTCTCTCATGTCTCGGTCTCTCTCATGTCTCGCTCTCTCATGTCTCGGTCTCTCTCTCTCATGTCTCAGGCTCTCTCTCTCTCATGTCTCGGTCTCTCTCTCTCTTATGTCTCTCTCTCTCTCTCTCATGTCTCGGTCTCTCTGTCTCTCTCTCTCATGCCTCGGTCACTCTCGGTCTCTCTCTCTCTCTCTCTCATGTCTCAGTCTCTCTCTCTCTCTCTCCTGTCTCTCTCTCTCTCTCATCTCTCTCTCTCTCTCTCTCATGTCTCGGTCTCTCTCTCTCTCTCTCTCTCTCTCTCTCATGTCTCTCTCTCTCTCTCTCTCTCTCACATGTCTCGTTCTCTCTCTCTCTCATGTCGCGGTCTCTCTCTCTCATGTCTCGGTCTCTCTCTCTCATGTCTCGGTCTCTCTCTCTCATGTCTCGGTCTCTCTCTTTATATCTCTCTCTCATATCTCGGTCTCTCTCTCTCTCTCTCTCTCTCTCTCATGTCTCGGTCTCTCTCTCTCTCATGTCTCGGTCTCTCTCTCTCTCTCTCTCTCTCCTGTCTCTCTCTCTCTCTCTCTCTCATGTCTCGGTCTCTCTCTCTCTCTCTCTCATGTCTCGGTCTCTCTCTCTCTCTCTCATGTCTCGGTCTCTCTCTCATGTCTCGGTCTCTCTCATGTCTCGCTCTCTCATGTCTCGGTCTCTCTCTCTCATGTCTCAGGCTCTCTCTCTCTCATGTCTCGGTCTCTCTCTCTCTTATGTCTCTCTCTCTCTCTCTCATGTCTCGGTCTCTCTGTCTCTCTCTCTCATGCCTCGGTCACTCTCGGTCTCTCTCTCTCTCTCTCTCATGTCTCAGTCTCTCTCTCTCTCTCTCCTGTCTCTCTCTCTCTCTCATCTCTCTCTCTCTCCTGTCTCTCTCTCTCTCTTCTCTCTCTCTCGTGTCTCTGTCTCTCTCTCTCTATCTCTCACTCTCTCATGTCTCGGTCTCTCTCTTTATCTCTCTCTCTCATGTCTTGGTCTCTCTCTCTCATGTCTCGGTCTCTCTGTCTCTCTCTCTCTCTCATGTCTCGGTCTCTCTCTCTCTCTCATGTCTCGGTCTCCCTCTCTCATGTCTCTCTCTCTCATGTCTCTCTCTCTCTCTCTCATGTCTCTCTCTCTCTCTCTCTCATGTCTCGGTCTCTCTCCCTCTCTCATGTCTCTCTCTCTCTCTCTCATGTCTCGGTCTCTCTCATGTCTCTCTCTCTGTGTCATGTCTCGGTCTCTCTCTCTCATGTCTCTCTCTGTCTCTCTCTCTCATGTCTCGGTCTCTCTCTCTCTCTCTCTCTCTCTCTCATGTCTCGGTCTCTCTCTCTCTCTCTCTCTCTCATGTCTCTCTCTCTCTCTCTCTCTCACACATGTCTCGTTCTCTCTCTCTCTCATGTCGCGGTCTCTCTCTCTCATGTCTCGGTCTCTCTCTCTCATGTCTCGGTCTCTCTCTCTCATGTCTCGGTCTCTCTCTCTCATGTCTCGGTCTCTCTCTTTATATCTCTCTCTCATATCTCGGTCTCTCTCTCTCTCTCTCATGTCTCGGTCTCTCTCTCTCTCATGTCTCGGTCTCTCTCTCTCTCATGTCTCGGTCTCTCTCTCTCTCTCTCTCTCTCCTGTCTCTCTCTCTCTCTCTCTCTCATGTCTCGGTCTCTCTCTCTCTCTCTCTCATGTCTCGGTCTCTCTCTCTCTCTCTCATGTCTCGGTCTCTCTCTCATGTCTCGGTCTCTCTCATGTCTCGCTCTCTCATGTCTCGGTCTCTCTCTCTCATGTCTCAGGCTCTCTCTCTCTCATGTCTCGGTCTCTCTCTCTCTTATGTCTCTCTCTCTCTCTCTCATGTCTCGGTCTCTCTGTCTCTCTCTCTCATGCCTCGGTCACTCTCGGTCTCTCTCTCTCTCTCTCTCTCATGTCTCAGTCTCTCTCTCTCTCTCTCCTGTCTCTCTCTCTCTCTCATCTCTCTCTCTCTCTCTCTCTCTCTCATGTCTCGGTCTCTCTCTCTCTCTCTCTCTCTCTCATGTCTCTCTCTCTCTCTCTCTCTCTCACATGTCTCGTTCTCTCTCTCTCTCATGTCGCGGTCTCTCTCTCTCATGTCTCGGTCTCTCTCTCTCATGTCTCGGTCTCTCTCTCTCATGTCTCGGTCTCTCTCTTTATATCTCTCTCTCATATCTCGGTCTCTCTCTCTCTCTCTCTCTCTCATGTCTCGGTCTCTCTCTCTCTCATGTCTCGGTCTCTCTCTCTCTCTCTCTCTCTCCTGTCTCTCTCTCTCTCTCTCTCTCATGTCTCGGTCTCTCTCTCTCTCTCTCTCATGTCTCGGTCTCTCTCTCTCTCTCTCATGTCTCGGTCTCTCTCTCATGTCTCGGTCTCTCTCATGTCTCGCTCTCTCATGTCTCGGTCTCTCTCTCTCATGTCTCAGGCTCTCTCTCTCTCATGTCTCGGTCTCTCTCTCTCTTATGTCTCTCTCTCTCTCTCTCATGTCTCGGTCTCTCTGTCTCTCTCTCTCATGCCTCGGTCACTCTCGGTCTCTCTCTCTCTCTCTCTCATGTCTCAGTCTCTCTCTCTCTCTCTCCTGTCTCTCTCTCTCTCTCATCTCTCTCTCTCTCCTGTCTCTCTCTCTCTCTCTTCTCTCTCTCTCGTGTCTCTGTCTCTCTCTCTCTATCTCTCACTCTCTCATGTCTCGGTCTCTCTCTTTATCTCTCTCTCTCATGTCTTGGTCTCTCTCTCTCATGTCTCGGTCTCTCTGTCTCTCTCTCTCTCATGTCTCGGTCTCTCTCTCTCTCTCATGTCTCGGTCTCCCTCTCTCATGTCTCTCTCTCTCATGTCTCTCTCTCTCTCTCATGTCTCTCTCTCTCTCTCTCTCATGTCTCGGTCTCTCTCCCTCTCTCATGTCTCTCTCTCTCTCTCTCATGTCTCGGTCTCTCTCATGTCTCTCTCTCTGTGTCATGTCTCGGTCTCTCTCTCTCATGTCTCTCTCTGTCTCTCTCTCTCATGTCTCGGTCTCTCTCTCTCTCTCTCTCTCTCTCTCTCATGTCTCGGTCTCTCTCTCTCTCTCTCTCTCTCATGTCTCTCTCTCTCTCTCTCTCTCACACATGTCTCGTTCTCTCTCTCTCTCATGTCGCGGTCTCTCTCTCTCATGTCTCGGTCTCTCTCTCTCATGTCTCGGTCTCTCTCTCTCATGTCTCGGTCTCTCTCTCTCATGTCTCGGTCTCTCTCTTTATATCTCTCTCTCATATCTCGGTCTCTCTCTCTCTCTCTCATGTCTCGGTCTCTCTCTCTCTCTCATGTCTCGGTCTCTCTCTCTCTCTCTCTCTCTCTCCTGTCTCTCTCCCTCTCTCTCTCTCATGTCTCGGTCTCTCTCTCTCTCTCTCTCTCATGTCTCGGTCTCTCTCTCTCTCTCTCATGTCTCGGTCTCTCTCTCTCATGTCTCGGTCTCTCTCATGTCTCGCTCTCTCATGTCTCGGTCTCTCTCTCTCATGTCTCAGGCTCTCTCTCTCTCATGTCTCGGTCTCTCTCTCTCTTATGTCTCTCTCTCTCTCTCTCTCTTATGTCTCGGTCTCTCTGTCTCTCTCTCTCATGCCTCGGTCACTCTCGGTCTCTCTCTCTCTCTCTCTCTCATGTCTCAGTCTCTCTCTCTCTCTCTCCTGTCTCTCTCTCTCTCTCGTCTCTCTCTCTCTATCTCTCACTCGCTCATGTCTCGGTCTCTCTCTTTATCTCTCTCTCTCATGTCTTGGTCTCTCTCTCTCATGTCTCGGTCTCTCTCTCTCCTCGGTCTCTCTCTCTCTCTCCTCGGTCTCTCTCTCTCTCTCCTCGGTCTCTCTCTCTCTCTCCTCGGTCTCTCTCTCTCTCTCTCTCGGTCTCTCTCTCTCTCTCATGTCTCGGTCTCTCTGTCTCTCTCCTGTCTCTCTCTCTCTCTCATGTCTCGGTCTCTCTCTCTCTCTCATGTCTCGGTCTCTCTCTCTCTCTCTCATGTCTCGGTTTTCTCTCTCTCATGTCTCGGTTTTCTCTCTCTCATGTCTCGGTCTCTCTCTCTCTCTCTCTCTCTGTCTGTCTCTTGCTGTCCATCTCTGTCTCTTCCTCTTAGGGATGGCCTGAGTCTCTGTCTGTGGCTCCTGCTTCAGATCAGGCCCCGGCTAATTCACAAATCTGCACAGAGTCTGTGTTTCCGATTGGGTTGAACCACTTTATTCAATCGTTGGTAAATCACAGAATAACCAGCGCCATTTCCACCCTTTGCACCTCACCCAGAGCTTATCATTAAACCTCACCTTAAACCTGAATCCTAACCCCAACCCTAAATCTTAACCCTAAACCCGAATCCTAACCCCAACCCTAAATCTTAACCCTAAACCCGAATCCTAACCCCAACCCTAAATCTTAACCCTAAACCTGAATCCTAACCCCAATCCCAGCCCTAACCCTAACCTTAACCTTAACCTCAAATCCTAACCCCACCCCTAACCCCAAATTCTAACCCCAACCTCAAATTCTAACCCCAACCCTAAATCTTAACCCTAAACCCGAATCCTAACCCCAACCCCAAACCAAAACCCAACCCCAGCCATTACCCTAACCTTAACCTCAAATCCTAAACCCAACCTAACCCCACCCCTAACCCCAAATTCTAACCCCAACCCTAACCTCAAATCCTAACCCCAACCCTAAACCTAAACTCAAATCCTAAACCCAACCTAACCCCACCCCTAACCCCAAATTCTAACCCCAACCCTAACCTCAAATCCTAACCCCAACCCTAAACCTAAACTCAAATCCTAAACCCAACCTAACCCCACCCCTAACCCCAAATTCTAACCCCAACCCTAACCCTAAACTCAAATCCTAAACCCAACCTAACTCCAACACTAAACCCAAACCCTAACCTCAAATCCTAAACCCAACCGCAAACCCTAACCCCAACCTCACTCTAACCCAAAACCCTAACCCCAAACTAACCCCAACCCTAAACTCTGATCCTAATCCTAACCTGAACCCGTGCCTAACCGCAGCTAAACCGCTAGCACTAACCCAAACGCTAACCTTACCCACAACCTAACCCCTAACTTTAACCCTAACCACAAAAGCTAACTCTATCCCAAGCCCTAACTTTAACCCCAACCAGAGTTTAACCCTAACCTAATCCGTGTCTGACCCCTCGATCCCTATTAATGTCTCAGTGTCTGACCCCCCGCCCCCGATTCCCCATTGATGTTGATCACCGTTTTAAATATTTCCCACTACTGTTCTACATCGTTGTTTGCCAATATTGTTGCTCATTTTATTTTCTCAAGTTCTATTCTCAGCCCCTCAAAATCAACTTTTCTCCAATCTATTACCCTGGTTTTCATCATACTTATGTCCTTCTCAATTATCATCTTGAAGCGTATTATATTATGGTCACTATTGCCTAGATGTTCCCCTAATTTTACTTCTCTTATCTGCTCTGGTTCATTCCCCATTACTAGATAATTGTGTGTATATATAAATATATCTTGCAAAGGGATATAGATAGGTTAAGTGAGTGGGCAAACATTTGGCAGATGGGGTATAATGTGGGAAAATGTGAGGTTATCCGCTTTGGAAGGAAGAGTGAAAAAGCAAATTATTATTTAAATGGAGAGAGACTACAAAATGCTGCGGTACAAAGGGATCTGGGGGTCCTCGTACATGAAACACAAAAAATTAGCATGCAGGTACAGCAAGTAATTAGGAAGGCTAATGGAATGTTGGCCTTTATTGCAAGGGGTATGGAGTATGAAAGTAGGGACGTTTTGATGCAACTTTACAGGGCGCTGGTGAGACCGCACCTGGAGTACTGCATACAGTTTTGGTCTCCATATTTAAGGAGGGATATACTTGCATTGGAGGCAGTTCAGAGATGATTCACTGGGTTAATTCCAGAGATGAGGGGGTTTGACTTATGAGGAAAGGTTGAGCAGGCTGGGCCTATACTCATTGGAATTTAGAAGAATGAGAGGTGATCTTATTGAAACATATAAGATACTGAGGGGGCTCGACAGGGTAGATGCAGAGAGGATGTTTCCCCTCATGGGGGAATCTAGAACTCGGGGGCACAGTTTCAGAATAAAGGGTCGCCCTTTTAGAACTGAGATGAGGAGGAATTTCTTCTCTCAGAGGGTCGTGAATCTTTGGAATTCTCTACCCCAGAGAGCTGTGGAGGCTGGGTCATTGAATATATTCAAGGCGGAGATAGACAGATTTTGAGCAACAGAGGAGTCAAGGGATATGGGGAGTGAGCGGGAAAGTGGAGTTGAGGACAAGATTGGATCAGCCATGATCTTATTGAATGGCGGAGCAGGCTCGAGGGGCCGAGTGGCCGACTCCTGCTCCTGTTTCTTATGTTCTTATATAATGTGCTTATGCAAGATAATAAATATTAATATACCACATATAGAATACTTAAGCACATTTTATATGCAAGATATATTATACTCCCACCCCGATTCCCCATTAATGTCAGTGTCTGTGTCCCCCCCCGCCCCTGATTCCCCATTAATGTTGAACACTGTTTTAAATGTTTCCCATTGCTGTTCTACATCGTTGTTTGCCAATATTGTTGCCCATTTTATTTTCCCAAGTTCTATTCTCAGCCCCTCAAAATCAGCTTTTCTCCAATCTATTACCCTGGTTTTTGTCATACTTACGTCCTTCTCAATTATCATCTTAAAGCGTATTATATTATGGTCACTATTGCCTAGAGGTTCCCCTACTTTTACTTCTCTTATCTGCTCTGGTTCATTCCCCATTACTAGATAATCGTGTGTATATATAGATATATTTTGAATATATCTTGCGTGTATATTATGCATAAGTATTTTATATATGGTATATTATATTAATATATAATTGTGTATAGATACATATATTTTTGAGTATCTCTTGCATATATAATGTACTTATGCAAGATAATATGGGGGAAAAATTCAGTTGGTTGCGCCTCCCGTTAGCGCCTTAAGATGGCGCTAATGGGGCGTAAAGCAACTAGCGCCCGGGCGCGGCGATGTTTGCGCCGCTCGGGAAATTAACTAGACATTTTGCGGCGGCGCTAAACACTACCGCCACGATCTCCTGCGCCAGCAGATCGTGACGTCAGTCGAGTGCGCAACGCCCCGGTATCGCCCCGGAGCGGATATTGAGTGGCGCCCCCTGCCTTACCGCCTGATGCAAGCAACGACAGGTTGAGGGGAGCGTTCTGCAGTCATGAAGGGAAAGGGGGAGCGCTATTTAAAGGTGACCGCTTCCTGCCTTTTATTGTTGGTGCCATTTTTGAACTACGCATTCTGAGAGAGAGAGGGAGAGACTTCTGGAGAGATTCAACGCTGTGTGAAGGAGTTTTGGGTACTGAGCAGCACTTTGCAGGTTCATTTTGATTTGCCATTCCTTGTATCGATTTAGAAGAGACTGTGGGGGCTGCACTCTGAGCTCTTTGCCTGGTACTCTCCATTGTTCTTTCCAGCAGATTTGATGTGCAGGTCTCTCCAGGCCGAGATTCAAGGCTGCAATGAGCAGGATGTGGATGGAAAGCAAGATTAACCATCCCCTTTAAGAACTGGCCCGGTGCCATTGTGTGTGTGTTCCATTGCTGACTGACATCACATGAGCTTCGCCAGCGCTCTGAGGTAGCGCCTCGCTCCTCGGCCTTTGCGCCTTAAGACAGGTGTGAAGCGCCTGATTTAGCGCTCCAATCACCTCCAGGGGCGAAAGAAGTCAAGTTTGCAGTCAGAGGCGATAATTAGCGCCAGGCGCTAATCTTTGCGCCCGGCCGATAATTGCGCCCCAAACGGGGCGATACTGAATTTCTCCCCCTATATATTAATATACCACATATAAAATACTTAAGCTCATTATATATGCAAGATATATGACCCCCCCCCCCACCCGATTTCTCAATACTGATTCCGTGTATCTCAATAGTGAGGAGGACTGCAACAAATTACAGGAGGACATTAATAAAGTTGCAGAATGGGCATATAATTGGCAAATGAAATTCAACACAGATAAATGTGAGGTATTACAATTTGGTAGGAAGAATAGGGAGGTCACTTATTACTTGCAGGATACGAGTCTGGGTGGGGTCAAGGAGCAAAGGGATCTCGGAGTACAAATACACAAATCACTAAAAGTAGCGACACAGGTTAGCAAGGTCATAACAAAAGCAAACCAAGCACAAGGATTTATTTCTAGAGGGATAGAATTGAAAAGTAGAGAAGTTATGCTAAACCTGCATTGAACCTTGGTTAGACCACACTTGGAGCACTGTGTACAGTTCTGGTCTCCATATACCTTGATTAGACCACACTTGGAGCACTGTGCACAGTTCTGGTCTCCATATACCTTGGTTAGACCACACTTGGAGCACTGCGTACAATTCTGGTCTCCATATACCTTGGTTAGACCAGACTTGTAGCACTGTGCACAGTTCTGGTCTGCATATACCTTGGTTAGACCACACATGGGGCACTGTGCACAGTTCTGGTCTCCATATACCTTGATTAGACCACACTTGGAGCACTGTGCACAGTTCTGGTCTCCACATACCTTGGTTAGACCCCACTTGTAGCACTGTGCACAGTTCTGGTCTGCATATACCTTGGTTAGACCAGACTTGTAGCACTGTGCACAGTTCTGGTCTGCATATACCTTGGTTAGACCACACATGGGGCACTGTGCACAGTTCTGGTCTCCATATACCTTGATTAGACCACACTTGGAGCACTGTGCACAGTTCTGGTCTCCACATACCTTGGTTAGACCCCACTTGGAGCACTGTGCACAGTTCTGGTCTCCATATACCTTGGTTAGACCACACTTGGAGCACTGTGCACAGTTCTGGTCTCCACATACCTTGGTTAGACCACACTTGGAGTTATGCATACAATTCTGGTCGCCATATTATAAAAAGAATATAGAGGCACTGGAGAGGGTGCAGAGATGATACCAGAGAGGGTATACCTATCAGGAAAGGATGAACAGGCTGGGTCTCTTTTCTCTTGAAAAGGGAAGGCTGACGGATGACCTAATAGAGGTCTTTAAAATCATGACCGGTTTTGATCGAGTAGATACAGAGAGAGTGTTTCCACTTGTGGGGAAGAGCAAAACTAGAGGCCATCAATATAAGATAGTCACCAAGAAATCCAATCGGGAATTCAGAAAAAACTTCTTTACCCAGAGAGTGGGGAGAATGTGGAACTCGCTACCACAGGGAGTGGTTGAAGCGAATAGTATCGATGCATTTAAGGGGAGGCGAGACAAGCATATGAGGGAGAAGGGAATAGAGGGTTCTGCTGATAGATTTAGATGAGGAAAAATGGGAGGAGGCTCGAGTGGAGAATAAACGCCAGCATGGTCTGGTTGGGCCGAATGGCCTGTTTCTGTGCTGTATATCCTATGTAATCCTATGTAATCCATCTCTGACCCCCAGATTCCCCATTAATGTATTCTGTGAGTATGTCTATGAGAATTCAATGGTTCCAGAGATTTTCATGGAGTATTGAGAGGCTTTCAGGGTATTTATCTCATTGATTAAAGGGGTAAAGGAATGGAGTTCCTACAATGTGTACAGGACTCCATTCTAACCCAATATGTAAGAAGCCCAACAAGGGAGGATTCGCTATTGGAGCTAGTAATGGGGAATGAACCAGAGCAGATAAGAGAAGTAAAATTAAGGGAACATCTAGGCAATAGTGACCACAATATAATACGCTTTAAGATGATAACTGAGAAGGACATAAGTATGACGAATATCAGGGTAATAGATTGGAGAAAAGCTGATTTTGAGGGGCTGAGAATAGAACTTGGGAAAATAAAATGGACAGCAACATTGGCAAACAACGATGTAGAACAGCAGTGGGAAATATTTAAAATGATGTTCAACAGAGTCCGGGAACAATATTTTCCACTAAAATACAAGAACAAGCTAAACACTATGAGCCACCATGGATGAATAAAGACATGAGGGAAAAATTGAGGGTAAGGAAAGAGGCATACATTAAATACATGGACAGCAGGGGAGAGCATGACAAGAGAGAATATGAAGAGATTAGGAGAGAAGTCAAAAAAAAAACAATTAGAAAGGCAAAAAGGAACCATGAAATTAAATTATCAAGGAACATAAAACAAGAGAGAGTCAGAGGGTCATAACGGCACAGAAGGAGGCCATCAACCCATCAAGTCCGTGCTGGCTCTCTGTAGAGCAATCCAGTCAGTCCCATTCCCCCGCTCTATCCCCGTAGCCCTGCAAGTTTATTTCCCTCAAGTGCCTATCCAGTCTCCCCTTGAAAACATCGTGTGTCTTTGCTTCCACCACTTCTGTCGGCAGCGAGTTCCAGGTGCTCACCACTCGCTGCGTAAAAAGGTTTTTCCTCACATCCCCCCTGTATCTCTTGTCCAAAACCTTAAATCTGTGTCCCCTAGTCCTTGTCCCATCAACTAGTGGGAACAGCCTTTCCCCGTCTAGCCTGTCCAAACCCGTCATAATCTTCTACACCTCTATCAAATCGCCCCTCAACCTCCTTTGCTCTAATGAAAACAAATCCAGCTTCTCCAACCTGTCCTTGGAGCTAAGATCTCCCATCCCCGGAACCATTCTGGTAAATCTCCTCTGCACCCTCTCAAGGGCCTTCACATCCTTCCTAAAGTGTGGTGACCAGAACTGGACACAATACTCCAGTTGTGGCCTAACCAGCGCTTTATAAAGGATAAAAATAGTAAACTATTTTACAGGCACATCAATAAAAAAGGAAAGTTGGGATGGGAATAGGACCACTAAGGGATGGACAGGATAATACCACAGGCAGCGATAAAGAGATGGCAGAAATATTAAAATAATTACTTTCCTTCTGTATTTACCAGGGAGATAGAACAGGTGGACATGACATTGGATGATGAGATTAGTAATGAAATAACTGCATTTAAAATAAAGAGGAGAAATATTAAATAAACTTATCAAACTCAAAGAGGATAAAGACCCTGGTCCAGATGGATTACATCCGCTCATTTTCAAAGAATCTAGGGAAGAGATAGCAGAGGCATTACTAAACATATTTAATAATTTGTTAGAAAAAGGTGTAGTGCCACAGGACTGGTGGATAGCTAACGTAATACCGATATTTAAGAAGGGGGAGAGAACATGTCCAGGGAATTATAGACCAGTCAGCTTAACATCGGTGGTAGGAAAAATAATGGAATAATCCCGAATAAAGGAGAAAATAGAAGAATATCTAGAAGCCAAAAATATAACAATGAATAGTCAGCATGGATTTCAAAAGGGCAAGTCTTGCTTGACCGACCTCGTTGAATTTTTTGAAGAGGTAACAGAGAGAGTAGGCAAGGGTAATGCAGTAGATGTAATTTATCTAGATTTTCAAAAGGCCTTCGATAAGGTACCACCTAACAGACTAATGAATAAGGTCAGGGAATGCGGAGTCAGGGGACAAGTAGCAGAATGGATAGCTGGCTGGCTTCAAGACAGAAAGCAGAGAGTAGGGGTAAAAGGTGGCAGAAGGTGGGTAGTGGGTGTTCCACAAGGATCAGTGCTGGGACCACTGCTGTTCACAATTTACATTAACGATTTCGACTTTGGAATCAAAAACACAATTTCTAAATTTGCGGATGACACCAAATTGGGGGAGATAGTCAATACTGAGGAGGACTGCAACAAATTACAGGACAACGTTAATAAACTTGCAGAATGGTCATATAATTGGCAAATGAATTTCAACAGAGATAAATGTGAGGTATTACATTTTGGTAGGAAGAATAGGGAGGTCACTTATTACTTGGAGGGTATCGAGTCTAGGAGCGGTAGAGGAACAAAGGGATCTCGGAGTACAAATGCACAAATCACTAAAAGTTGCGACACAGGTTAACAAGGCCATAAAAAAAGCAAACCAAGCACTAGGGTTTATTTCTAGAGGGATAGAATCGAAAAGTAGGGAAGTTCTGCTAAACTTGGATCGAACCTTGGTTAGACCACATTTGGAGTACTGGGTACAGTTCTGGTCGGCATAGAGTCATAGAGTCATACAGCACAGAAAGAGGCCCTTCAGCCCATCGTGTCCGCGCCGGCCATCAAGCCCTGTCTATGCTAATCCCATTTTCCAGCACTTGGTCCATAGCCTTGTCTGCTATGGCGTTTCAAGTGCTCATCTAAATGCTTCTTGAATGTTGTGAGGGTTCCTGCCTCTACCACCCTTTCAGGCAGTGAGTTCCAGATTCCAACCACCCTCTGGGTGAAAAAGTTTTTCCTCAAATCCCCTCTAAACCTCCTGCCCCTTCCCTTGAAACTATGCCCCCTGGTTATTGACCCCTCTACTAAGGGGAAAAGTTCCTTTCTATCTACCCTATCAATGCCCCTCATAATTTTGCACACCTCAATCAGTTCCCCCCTCAGCCTTCTCTGCTCTAAGGAAAACAACCCCAGCCTATCCAGTCTCTCTTCATAGCTGAAGTGCTCCAGCCCAGGTAACATCCTGGTGAATCTCCTCTGCACCCTCTCCAATGCAATTACATCCCTCCAATAGTGTGGCAACCAGAACTGCACACAGTATTCCAGCTGTGGCCTAACTAGCGTTTTGTACAGCTCCATCATAACCTCCCTGCTCTTATATTCTATGCCTTGGCTAATGAACGCAAGTATCCCATATGCCTTTTTAACCACCTTATCTACCTGTCCTGCTGCCTTCAGAGATCTATGTACATGCACACCAAGGCCCCTCCGATCCTCTGTCCTTCCTAGGGTCCTACCATTCATTGTGTATTCCCTTGCCTTGTTAGTCCTCCCAAAATGCATCACCTCACACTTTTCAGGGTTAAATTCCATTTGTCACTGTTCTGCCCATCTAACCATCCCGTCTATATCGTCCTGTAGCCTGAGGCTTCTCTCCTCGCTATTTACCACTCCACCAATTTTCATGTCATCTGCGAACTTACTGATCATGCCTCCTACATTCATATCTAAATCATTAATGGACACTACAAACAGCAAAGGACCCAGCACCGATCTCTGCGGTACACCACTGGACACAGGCTTCCAGTCACAAAAACAACCTTCGACCATCACCCTCTGCCTCCTGCCACTAAGCCAATTTTGGATCCAATGTGCCAAATTGCCCTGGATCCCATGGGTTCTTACCTTCTTGACCAGTCTCCCATGTGGGACTTTGTCAAAAGCCTTACTGAAGTCCATGTAGACTACATCAACTGCACTACCCTCATCCGCACACCGAGTCACCCCCTCGAAAAATTCAATCAAATTGGTCAGACATGATCTCCCCCTGACAAAGCCATATTATAAAAAGGATATAGAGGCATAGAATCATAGAAGATAGGAGCAGGAGTAGGCCATTCGGCCCCTCTAGCCTGCTCCGCCATTCAATGAGATCATGGCTGATCATCCAAATTCAGTACCCTGTCCCTGCTTTCTCCCCATATCCCTTGATCCCTTTAGCCTTAAGAAATATATCCAACTCCTTCTTGAATCTATTTAATGAATTGGCCTCTACTGCCTTCTGTGGTAGAGAATTCCACAGGTTCACCACTCTCTGGGTGAAGAAATGCCTCCTCATCTCTGTCCTAAATGGCTTACCCCTTATCCTTAGACTGTGACCCCTGGTTCTGGACTCCCCGAGGCACTGGAGAGGGTGCAGAGAAGATTTACAAGGATGATACCAGAAATGCGAGGGTACACCTATCAGGAAAGGATGAACAGGCTGGGGCGCTTTCCTCTTGAAAAGAGAAGGCTGAGGGGGGGAACCTAATAGAGGTCTTTAAAATTATGAAAGGTCTTGATAGAGTGGATACAGAGAGAGTGTTTCCACTTGTGGGGAAGAGCAAAACTAGAGGCCTTCAATATAAGATAGTCACCAAGAAACACGGAATTCAGGAGAAACTTCTTTACCCAGAGTGGTGAGAATGTGGAACTCGCTCCCACAGGGAGTGGTTGAAGCGAATAGTATAGATGCATTTAAGGGGAGGTTAGATAAGCACATGAGGGAGAAGGGAATAGAGGGTTATGCTGATAGGGTTAGATTAGGAAGACAGGAGGAGGCTCGAGTGGAGCATAAACACCGCATGGACTGGTTGGGCCGAATGGCTGTTTCTGTGCTGTATATCCGTTGTAATCCGATGTAATCCGTGTCTTGACTTCCCGATTCCCCATCAACGATTCCGTCTCTGACCCCTCCGATCACACGCTGATATCGATGGATTTCTCCCGGATCGCCCTGGTAACCCGGCTGTGGTGAATTCGCGGCGACTCCTGGATTGCCGCCTGGCTGCCGGTCTTGCTCTTCTCCGCGGTGCGATTGGCTCGGTTCTGCTCCTTGGCGGTCCGCTCGGAGAAGGTGGGCGTCCCGGCGTCGAGCAGGACGGGGGGGTGGTGGGGGGGAGGAGGAGGGGCGGTGCAGCGGGCGGGGGCCAGGGGGGGCCCCTGTCGCAGCGTCCGCCAGCCCAGGTGGTAGAGCTCGGCCAGCCCGAGCAGCAGGGAGACCCCGGCCACCGTCAGCATGAAGGCGATGAAGACGTTCTTCTCCGTGGGCCGCGAGACGAAGCAGTCGGTGGGGTTGGGGCAGGGCCAGCGGCCGCACTTGTACATGGTCTTCAGGAAGACCCCGTAGAGGAAGTACTGGCCGACCAGGAAGCCCACCTCCAGGGCACAGCGAGCGACAATGCTGCAGACATAGGTGCGGAGGAGAGCCCCGCGAATCTTCACCTTGCCCGCCACCTCACTCGGCCCCGCGTCCTGTCCGGTCCCGCCGGCCTCGCCAGTCCCCGGGGCCTCTCCCTCGCCTTTCAGGGGGCGGCCGACCTCCCCTCCGGACAGCTGCGGTCTCCCCCCTCCGTCCTCGGCCGCTGCCCACTCCTCTCCCCTCCGGTTCGCCCGCTTCTGCCGCAGTCGGACGGCGTGTAGAGCGTGCCCGATGTAGACCAGCGACGGTGTGGAGACGAAGACTATCTGCAGCACCCAGTAACGGACGTGCGAGATGGGGAAGGCCTGGTCGTAACACATGTTCTCGCAGCCCGGTTGCCGGGTGTTGCAGGTGAAGCCGGACTGCTCGTCGCCCCAGGCGGACTCGGCCGCGGCGCCCAGGACCAGCATGCGGAAGATGAAGAGGACGGTCAGCCAGACTTTCCCCACGGCCGTCGAGTGCTCGTGCACCTGCTCCAGGATCCGGGACAGAAAGGACCAGTCGCCCATCTTCTCCCTGAGCTACGTCGTGGTGGTGGGTTGGGGAGGGCCGGGGTAAGGCCTAAAACCGGGGCAAAGAAGAGAGGAGCAGATAGAAGGGGAGTCATCAGAAGCACATTGACACCACCGCACTCCCTCACACAGACCAGGGCAACGGGGTCCTGCACCCAGACCAGGGGAACAGGGCCCCGCACCCAGACCAGGGGAACAGGGCCCCGCACCCAGACCAGGAGAACAGGGCCTCATCCAGACCAGGGGAACAGGGCTTCATCCAGACCAGGGAAACAGGCCCCGCACCGAGACCAGGGGAACAGGGCCCATCGCCAGACCGGGGGAACAGGGCCCGCACCCAGACCAGGGGAACAGGGCCTCATCCAGACCAGGGGAACAGGGCCTCATCCAGACCAGGGGAACAGGGCCCTGCACCCAGACTGGGGGAACAGGCCCTGCACCCAGACCAGGGGAACAAGGCCCCGCACCCAGACCAGGGGAACAGGGCCCCACACCCAGACCAGGGGAACAGGGCCTCATCCAGACCAGGGGAACAGGGCCTCATCCAGACCAGGGGAACAGGGCCCTGCACCCAGACTGGGGGAACAGGCCCTGCACCCAGACCAGGGGAACAGGGCCCCACACCAAGACCAGGGGAACAGGGCCCCACACCCAGACCAGGGGAACAGGCCCCGCACCCAGGCCAGGGGAACAGGGCCCCGCACCCAGACCAGGGCAACAGGGCCCCGCACACAGACCAGGGGAACAGGGCTTCGCACCCAGACCAGGGGAACAGGGCCCGCACCCAGACCAGGGGAACAGGGCCCCGCACCCAGACCAGGGGAACAGGGCCTCACCCAGACCAGGGGAACAGGGCCTCATCCAGACCAGGGAAACAGGGCCCGCACCCAGACCAGGGGAACAGGGCCTCATCCAGACCAGGGGAACAGGGCCCCGCATGGAGACCAGGGCAATGGGCCCCACACCGGAACAGGGGAACAGCCCCCACACCCAGACCAGGGGAACAGGGCCCCGCACACAGACCGGGGGAACAGGGCCCCACACCCAGACCAGGGGAACAGGGCCTCATCCAGACCAGGGGAACAGGGCCTCATCCAGACCAGGGGAACAGGGCCCTGCACCCAGACTGGGGGAACAGGCCCTGCACCCAGACCAGGGGAACAGGGCCCCACACCCAGACCAGGGGAACAGGGCCCCACACCCAGACCAGGGGAACAGGCCCCGCACCCAGGCCAGGGGAACAGGGCCCCGCACCCAGACCAGGGCAACAGGGCCCCGCACCCAGACCAGGGGAACAGGGCCTCGCACACAGACCAGGGGAACAGGGCCTCGCACCCAGACCAGGGGAACAGGGCCCGCACCCAGACCAGGGGAACAGGGCCCCGCACCCAGACCAGGGGAACAGGGCCTCACCCAGACCAGGGGAACAGGGCCTCATCCAGACCAGGGAAACAGGGCCCGCACCCAGACCAGGGGAACAGGGCCTCATCCAGACCAGGGGAACAGGGCCCCGCATGGAGACCAGGGCAATGGGCCCCACACCGGAACAGGGGAACAGCCCCCACACCCAGACCAGGGGAACAGGGCCCCGCACACAGACCGGGGGAACAGGACCCCGCACCCAGACCGGGAGAACAGGGCCCCACACCCAGACCAGGGGAACAGGCCCCGCAACCAGACCAGGGGAACAGGGCCCCGCACCCAGACCGGGGGAACAGGGCCCCGTACCCAGACCAGGGAACAGGGCCCCGCAACCAGACCAGGGGAACAGGGCCCCGCACCCAGACCGGGGGAACAGGGCCCCACACCCAGACTGGGGGAACAGGGCCCCACACCCAGACCAGGGGAACAGGCCCCGCAACCAGACCAGGGGAACAGGGCCCCGCACCCAGACCGGGGGAAGAGGGCCCCACACCCAGACCAGGGGAACAGGCCCCGCAACCAGACCAGGGGAACAGGGCCCCACACCCAGACCGGGGGAACAGGGCCCCGTACCCAGACCAGGGGAACAGGGCCCCGCACCCAGACCAGGGGATCAGGGCCCCGCACTCAGACCATGGGAACAGGGCCTCATCCAGACCAGGGGAACAGCGCCTCGCACCCAGACCAGGTGAACAGGCCCCGCACCCAGACCAAGGGAACAGGGCCTCTCACCCAGACCAGGGTAACAGGGCCATGCACCCAGACCAGGGGAACAGGGCCCGCACCCAGACCAGGGGAACAGGGCCCCGCACCCAGACCAGGGGATCAGGGCCCCGCACTCAGACCATGGGAACAGGGCCTCATCCAGACAAGGGGAACAGGCCCCGCACCCAGACCAGGGGAACAGGGCCTCTCACCCAGACCAGGGTAACAGGGCCATGCACCCAGACCAGGGGAACAGGGCCCGCACCCAGACCAGGGGAACAGGCCCCGCACCCAGAGAAGGGGAACATGGCCTCATCCAGACCAGGGCAAAGAGCCCCACACCAGACATGGGGAACAGGGCCCCGCACCCAGACCGAGGGAACAGGGCCCCGCACCCAGACCAGGTGAACAAGGCCCCGCACCAAGACCAGGGGAACAGGGCCCGCACCCAGACCAGGGGAACAGGGCCCCGCACCCACACCAGGGGAACAGGGCCCCGCACCCACACCAGGGGAACAGGGCCCCGCACCCAGACCAGGGGAACAGGGCCTCATCCAGACCAGGGGAACAGGGCCCCACACCCAGACCAGGGGAACAGGGCCCCGCACCCAGACGAGGGGAACAGGGCCTCACCCAGACCAGGGGAACAGGGCCCCGCACCCAGACCAGGGGAACAGGGCCCCGCACCCAGACCAGGGGAACAGGGCCCCGCACCCAGACCAGGGGAACAGGTCCCGCACCCAGACCAGGGGAACAGGCCCCGCACCCAGGCCAGGGGAACAGGGCCCCGCACCCAGACCAGGGCAACAGGGCCCCGCACACAGACCAGGGGAACAGGGCCTCGCACCCAGACCAGGGGAACAGGGCCCGCACCCAGACCAGGGGAACAGGGCCCCGCACCCAGACCAGGGGAACAGGGCCTCACCCAGACCAGGGGAACAGGGCCTCATCCAGACCAGGGAAACAGGGCCCGCACCCAGACCAGGGGAACAGGGCCTCATCCAGACCAGGGGAACAGGGCCCCGCATGGAGACCAGGGCAATGGGCCCCACACCGGAACAGGGGAACAGCCCCCACACCCAGACCAGGGGAACAGGGCCCCGCACACAGACCGGGGGAACAGGGCCCCACACCCAGACCAGGGGAACAGGGCCTCATCCAGACCAGGGGAACAGGGCCTCATCCAGACCAGGGGAACAGGGCCCTGCACCCAGACTGGGGGAACAGGCCCTGCACCCAGACCAGGGGAACAGGGCCCCACACCCAGACCAGGGGAACAGGGCCCCACACCCAGACCAGGGGAACAGGCCCCGCACCCAGGCCAGGGGAACAGGGCCCCGCACCCAGGCCAGGGCAACAGGGCCCCGCACACAGACCAGGGGAACAGGGCCTCGCACCCAGACCAGGGGAACAGGGCCCGCACCCAGACCAGGGGAACAGGGCCCCGCACCCAGACCAGGGGAACAGGGCCTCACCCAGACCAGGGGAACAGGGCCTCATCCAGACCAGGGAAACAGGGCCCGCACCCAGACCAGGGGAACAGGGCCTCATCCAGACCAGGGGAACAGGGCCCCGCATGGAGACCAGGGCAATGGGCCCCACACCGGAACAGGGGAACAGCCCCCACACCCAGACCAGGGGAACAGGGCCCCGCACACAGACCGGGGGAACAGGACCCCGCACCCAGACCGGGAGAACAGGGCCCCACACCCAGACCAGGGGAACAGGCCCCGCAACCAGACCAGGGGAACAGGGCCCCGCACCCAGACCGGGGGAACAGGGCCCCGTACCCAGACCAGGGGAACAGGGCCCCGCAACCAGACCAGGGGAACAGGGCCCCGCACCCAGACCGGGGGAACAGGGCCCCACACCCAGACTGGGGGAACAGGGCCCCACACCCAGACCAGGGGAACAGGCCCCGCAACCAGACCAGGGGAACAGGGCCCCGCACCCAGACCGGGGGAAGAGGGCCCCACACCCAGACCAGGGGAACAGGCCCCGCAACCAGACCAGGGGAACAGGGCCCCACACCCAGACCGGGGGAACAGGGCCCCGTACCCAGACCAGGGGAACAGGGCCCCGCACCCAGACCAGGGGATCAGGGCCCCGCACTCAGACCATGGGAACAGGGCCTCATCCAGACCAGGGGAACAGCGCCTCGCACCCAGACCAGGTGAACAGGCCCCGCACCCAGACCAAGGGAACAGGGCCTCTCACCCAGACCAGGGTAACAGGGCCATGCACCCAGACCAGGGGAACAGGGCCCGCACCCAGACCAGGGGAACAGGGCCCCGCACCCAGACCAGGGGATCAGGGCCCCGCACTCAGACCATGGGAACAGGGCCTCATCCAGACAAGGGGAACAGGCCCCGCACCCAGACCAGGGGAACAGGGCCTCTCACCCAGACCAGGGTAACAGGGCCATGCACCCAGACCAGGGGAACAGGGCCCGCACCCAGACCAGGGGAACAGGCCCCGCACCCAGAGAAGGGGAACATGGCCTCATCCAGACCAGGGCAAAGAGCCCCACACCAGACCAGGGGAACAGGGCCCCGCACCCAGACCGAGGGAACAGGGCCCCGCACCCAGACCAGGTGAACAAGGCCCCGCACCAAGACCAGGGGAACAGGGCCCGCACCCAGACCAGGGGAACAGGGCCCCGCACCCACACCAGGGGAACAGGGCCCCGCACCCAGACCAGGGGAACAGGGCCCCGCACCCAGACCAGGGGAACAGGGCCTCATCCAGACCAGGGGAACAGGGCCCCACACCCAGACCAGGGGAACAGGGCCCCGCACCCAGACGAGGGGAACAGGGCCTCACCCAGACCAGGGGAACAGGGCCCCGCACCCAGACCAGGGGAACAGGGCCCCGCACCCAGACCAGGGGAACAGGGCCCCGCACCCAGACCAGGGGAACAGGTCCCGCACCCAGACCAGGGGAACAGGGCCCCGCACCCAGACCAGGGGAACAGGGCCCCGCACCCAGACCAGGGGAACAGGCCCCGCACCCAGACCAGGGGAACAGGGCCTCACCCAGACCAGGGGAAGAGGCCCCGCACCCAGACCAGGGGAACAGGGCCTCACCCAGACTGGGGGAACAGGGCCCCGCACCCAGACCGGGGGAACAGGGCCCCGCACCCAGACCAGGGGAACAGGCCCCGCACCCAGAGAAGGGGAACATGGCCTCATCCAGACCAGGGCAAAGAGCCCCACACCAGACCAGGGGAACAGGGCCCCGCACCCAGACCGAGGGAACAGGGCCCCGCACCCAGACCAGGTGAACAAGGCCCCGCACCAAGACCAGGGGAACAGGGCCCGCACCCAGACCAGGGGAACAGGGCCCCGCACCCACACCAGGGGAACAGGGCCCCGCACCCACACCAGGGGAACAGGGCCCCGCACCCAGACCAGGGGAACAGGGCCTCATCCAGACCAGGGGAACAGGGCCCCACACCCAGACCAGGGGAACAGGGCCCCGCACCCAGACGAGGGGAACAGGGCCTCACCCAGACCAGGGGAACAGGGCCCCGCACCCAGACCAGGGGAACAGGGCCCCGCACCCAGACCAGGGGAACAGGGCCCCGCACCCAGACCAGGGGAACAGGTCCCGCACCCAGACCAGGGGAACAGGGCCCCGCACCCAGACCAGGGGAACAGGGCCCCGCACCCAGACCAGGGGAACAGGCCCCGCACCCAGACCAGGGGAACAGGGCCTCACCCAGACCAGGGGAAGAGGCCCCGCACCCAGACCAGGGGAACAGGGCCTCACCCAGACTGGGGGAACAGGGCCCCGCACCCAGACCGGGGGAACAGGGCCCCGCACCCAGACCAGGGGAACAGGCCCCACACCCAGACCAGCGGAACAGGGCCTCACACCCAGACCGGAGGAACAGGCCCCGCACTCAGACCAGGGGAACAGGGCCTCATCCAGACCAGGGGAACAGGGCCCCTATGGAGACCGGGGGAACAGGCCCCGCACCCAGACCAGGAGAACAGGGCCCGCACCCAGACCAGGGGAACAGGGCCCCGCACCCAGACCAGGGGAACAGGGCCCCGCATGGAGACCGGGACAATGGGCCCCACACCAGACCAGGGGAACGGCCCTCACACCCAGACCAGGGGAACAGGGCCCCGCACCCAGACCGGGGTAACAGGGCCCCGCATCCAGACCAGGGGAACAGGGCCCCGCACGCAGACCGGGGGAACAGGGCCCCGCACCCAGACCGGGGGAACAGGGCCCCGCACCCAGGCCAGGGGAACAGGGCCCCGCACCCAGACCGGGAGAACAGGGCCCCGCACCCAGACCAGGGGAACAGGGCCCCGCACCCAGACCGGGGGAACAGGGCCCGCAACCAGACCGGGGGAACAGGGCCCCGCACCCAGACCAGGGGAACAGGGCCCCGCACCCAGACCAGGGGAACAGGGCCCCACACCCAGACCAGGGGAATAGGGCCCCGCACCCAGACCAGGGGAAGAGGGCCCCGCACCAAGACCAGGGGAACAGGGCCCCGCACCAAGACCAGGGGAACAGGGCCCCGCACCCAGACCAGGGGAACAGGGCCCCGCACCCAGACCAGGGGAACAGGGCCCCGCACCCAGACCAGAGGAACAGGGCCTCACCCAGACCGGGGAACAGGGCCCCGCACCCACACCAGGGGAACAGGGCCCCGCACCCAGACCAGGGGAACAGGGCCCCGCACCCAGCCCAGGGAACAGGGCCTCACACAGACCGGGGAACAGGGCCCCGCACCCAGACCAGGGGAACAGGGCCCCGCACCCAGACCAGGGGAACAGGGCCCGCACCCAGACCGGGGGAACAGGGCCCGCACCCAGACCAGGGGAACAGGGCCCGCACCCAGACCGGGGGAACAGGGCCCGCACCCAGACCAGGGGAACAGGGCCCGCACCCAGACCAGGGGAATAGGGCCCGCACTCAGACCAGGGGAACAAGGCCCCGCACCCAGACCAGGGGAACAGGGCCTCGCACCCAGACCAGAGGAACAGGGCCCGCACCCAGACCAGGGGAACAGGGTCCCGCACCCAGACCAGGGGAATAGGGTCCCGCACCCAGACCAGGGGAATAGGGCACCACACCCAGACCAGGGGAACAGGGTCTTGCACCCAGACCGGGGGAACAGGGCCTCATCCAGACCAGGGGAACAGGGCCCCGCACCCAGACTGGGGGAACAGGCCCCTCACCCAGACCAGGAGAACAGGGCCCCGCACCCAGACCAGGGGAACAGGCCTCGCACCCAGACCGAGGGAACAGGGCCCCACACCCAGACTAGGGGAACAGGGCCCCGCACCCAGACCAGGGGAACAGGCCTCGCACCCAGACCGGGGGAACAGGGCCTGCACCAAGACAGGGGGAACAGGGCCCCGTACCCAGACCAGAGGAACAGGGCCCCGCACCCAGACCAGCGGAACAGGCCCCGCACCCAGACCAGGGGACCAGGCCCCGCACCCAGACCAGCGGAACAGGGCCTCACACCCAGACCGGGGGAACAGGCCCCGCACCCAGACCAGCGGAACAGGGCCTCACACCCAGACCGGGGGAACAGGCCCCGCACCCAGACCAGGGGAACAGGGCCTCATCCAGACCAGGGGAACAGGGCCCCACATGGAGACCGGGGGAACAGGCCCCGCACCCAGACCAGCGGAACAGGGCCTCACACCCAGACCGGGGGAACAGGCCCCGCACCCAGACCAGGGGAACAGGGCCTCATCCAGACCAGGGGAACAGGGCCCCACATGGAGACCGGGGGAACAGGCCCCGCACCCAGACCAGGAGAACAGGGCCCGCACCCAGACCAGGGGAACAGGGCCCCGCACCCAGACCAGGGGAACAGGGCCCCGCATGGAGACCGGGACAATGGGCCCCACACCAGACCAGGGGAATGGCCCCACACCCAGACCAGGGGAACAGGGCCCCGCACCCAGACCGGGGTAACAGTGCCCCGCATCCAGACCAGGGGAACAGGGCCCCGCACCCAGACCGGGGGAACAGGGCCCCACACCCAGACCAGGGGAACAGGGCCCCGCACCCAGACCAGGGGAACAGGTCCCCGCACCCAGACCAGGGGAACAGGGCCCCGCACCCAGACTGGGGGAACAGGGCCCCGCACCCAGACCAGGGGAACAGGGCCCCGCACCCAGACCAGGGCAACAGGGCCCGCAACCAGACCGGGGGAACAGGGCCCCGCACCCAGACCAGGGGAACAGGGCCCCGCACCCAGACCAGGGGAACAGGGCCCCACACCCAGACCAGGGGAATAGGGCCCCGCACCCAGACCAGGGGAATAGGGCCCTGCACCCAGACCAGGGGAACAGGGCCCCGAACCCAGACCAGGGGAACAGGCCCCGCACCCAGACCAGGGCAATGGGCCCCGCACCCAGACCAGGGGAATAGGGCCCCGCACCAAGACCAGGGGAACAGGGCCCCGCACCAAGACCAGGGGAACAGGGCCCCGCACCCAGACCAGGGGAACAGGGCCCCGCACCCAGACCAGGGGAACAGGGCCTCACCCAGACCGGGGAACAGGGCCCCGCACCCACACCAGGGGACCAGGGCCCCGCACCCACACCAGGGGAACAGAGCCCCGCACCCAGACCAGGGAACAGGTCCTCACACAGACTGGGAAACAGGGCCCCGCACCCAGACCAGGGGAACAGGGCCCCGCACCCAGACCAGGGGAACAGGGCCTCACCCAGACCAGGGGAACAGGGCCCGCACCCAGACCGGGGGAACAGGGCCCGCACCCAGACCAGGGGAACAGGGTCCCGCACCCAGACCGGGGGAACAGGGCCCGCACCCAGACCAGGGGAACAGGGCCCCGCACCCAGACCGGGGGAACAGCGCCCCGCACCCAGACCAGGGGAACAGGGTCCCGCACCCAGACCAGGGGAACAGGCCCCACACTCAGACCAGGGGAACAGGCCCCGCACCCAGACCATGGCCTCATCCAGACCAGGGGAACAGGGCCCCGCACCCAGACCAGGGGAACAGGGCCTCATCCAGACCAGAGGAACAGGGCCCCGCACCCAGACCAGGGGAAGAGGGCCCGCACCCAGAGCAGGGGAACAGGGCCTCATCCAGACATGGGGAACCGGGCCCCGCATGGAGAACAGGGCAATGGGCCCCACACCAGACCAGGGGAACAGGGCCCCGCACCCAGACCGGGGGAACAGGGCCCCGCACCCAGACCGGGGGAACAGGCCCTGCACCCAAACCAAGGGAACAGGGACCCGCACCCAGACCGGGGGAACAGTGCCCCGCACCCAGACCAAGGGAACAGGGCCCCGCACACAGACCAGGGGAACAGGCCCCGCACCCAGACCGGGGGAACAAGGCCTCACCCAGACCGGGGGGATCAGGCCCCTCACCCAGACCAGGGGAACAGGGCCTGCAACCAGACCAGGGCCTCCCCCAGACCAGGGGAACAGGGCCCCGCACCCAGACCAGTGGAACAGCGCCCCACACTCAGACCAGGGGAACAGGGCCCCGCACTCAGACCAGGGCAATGGACCCCGCACCCAGACCAGGGGAATAGGGCCCCGCACCCAGACCAGGGGAACATGGCCCGCACCCAGACCAGGGGAACAGGGCCCCGCACCCAGACCAGGGCAATGGGCCCTGCACCCAGACCAGGGGAACAGGGCCTCACCCAGACCGGGGAACAGGGCCCCGCACCCAGACCAGGGGAACAGGGCCCCGCACCCAGACCAGGGGAACAGGGCCCCGCACCCAGACCAGGGGAACAGGGCCCCGCACCCAGACCAGGGGAACAGGGCCCGCACCCAGACCGGGGGAACAGGGCCCGCACCCAGACCGGGGGAACAGGGCCCCGCATCCAGACCAGAGGAACAGGGCCCGCACCCAGACCAGGGGAAGAGGGCCCTCACCCAGACCAGGGGAACAGGGCCTCATCCAGACCAGGGGAACAGGGCCCCGCATCCAGACCAGAGGAACAGGGCCTGCACCCAGACCAGGGGAAGAGGGCCCCGTACCCAGACCAGGGATACAGGGCCCCGCACCCAGACCAGGGGAACAGATTTAAGCGGAGTCACCAAAACCACATCCCAGATTCATAGAAAAGTACAGCACAGATGGAGGCCAGTCGGCCCATCGAGTCTGCACCGGCTCTTTCGAAGAGCAATCCAGTTAGTCCCACTCCCCCACTCTTTCCCCATATCGCTGCAATTTTTCTAAGAACATAACAACATGGGAGCAGGAGGAGGCCATTTGGCCCTCGAGCCTGCTCCGCCATTCAATAAGATCATGGCTGATCTGATCTTGGCCTCAACTCCACTTCCCTGCCCGCTCCCCATAACCCTCGACTCCCTTATTGTTCAAAAATCTGTCTGTCTCCTTCAAGAATTTATCCAATTTCCTTTTTTGAAGGCCACTATTGCATCAGGCAGTGCATTCCAAATCCTAACCACTCGCTGCCTAAAAAAGGTTTTCCGCTCCAAGGAGCACAACCCCAGCTTCTCCATCTATCCACGTAACTGTATTCCCTTATCCCTGGAACCCATTCTAGTAAATCTCTTCCGTACGCTCTCGAAGGCCTTTACATCCTTCCTAAAGTGCGGAGCCCAGGATTGGACACAGTACTCCAGCTGGGACCGAACTAGTGTTTTACACAGGTTCACCATAACCTCCTGGCTTTTTTAAATCCATGTCTCTATTTATAAGCCATGTTGGACTGGGGGTGGACAAATTTGAGAAGTCGCACAACACCAGGTTATAGTCCAACAGCTTTGTTTGAAATCACGAGCTTTCGGAGCTGCTGCCCCTTCGTCAGGTGAAGTGAAGAGATGCATATAGGCACAGCATATATAGTCAGAGAACACAGCCAGGTGACTACAGTTAATCTTTCTAACTGCCCTTGATCACACCTCGGCAGAGAGATAATCACGGCCATCAAAGGTGTGGATGGTGTCCAAATAGGTCAGTCAGGAAAACATTACATCAAAGACAATGAGGTGGGGTCACAAGGGGTCAATTGTGGCAGATGCTGGGGTCTGTATGGAAAACAAAAAACTGTTTTTGCTGGAAATCACAGCAGGTCCGGCCGCATCTGTGTAGAGAGAACAAGCCAGCGACGACTCGAGTCTGGATGACTCTACGTCAGGTGGGGTTACATGTAGCGTGACATGAACCCAAGATCCCGGTCGAGGCCGTCCTCATGGGTGCGGAACTTGGCTATCAGTTTCTGCTCGACGATTTTGCGTTGTCGTGTGTCTCGAAGGCCGCCTTGTAGAACGCTTACCCGCAGATCGGAGGCTGAATGTCCTTGACTGCTGAAGTGTTCCCCGCCTGGGACGTGTCCGTTCATACCTTGTCTTGTGATTTCAAATAAAACTGTTGGACTATAACCTGGTGTTGTGCGACTTCTCACATTTCTCCTTTATTGGTCCGTGCTTGTCCCAGTGGCTGTTAACTTTCTCCCGGATTATTGTTTCTAAAAGCTTCCCCACCACCGACGTTAAACTGACTGGCCTGTAATTTATCCTGCTCCCCTCTTTTTGAACAAGGGTGTAACATTTGCAATCCTCCAGTCCTCTGGCACCACCCCTGACATGAATCTTGTCATTCATGACTTATGAAATAATACTGAGTGGCCTGCAGGTGGCGCTGTCCAGGGAGAGTGTAAATACTCGGGCACGGGCCCAGCTTGCGCAGGACATTCTTAGCCGGAACTAGTTAAGGACACAACTAGACCGCCATGTTGTAAAACAGTTGATTAAAGCTTTGTTTAACGCTTAGACCAAGTGCTTAGCAGTTTTCTTATGTCAACCCCCGTGTCTAAGGCATAGAAACATAGAAAAATAGGAGCAGGAGTAGGCCATTCGGCCCTTCGAGCCTGCTCCGCCATTCAATATGATCATGGCTGATCCTCTATCTCAATACCATATTCCCGCTCTCTCCCCATACCCTTTGACGCCTTTTGCGTCTAGAAACCTATCTATCTCCTTCTTAAATATATTCAGTGACTTGGCCTCCACAGCCTTCTGTGGTGGAGAATTCCACAGGTTCACCACCCTCTGAGTGAAGAAATTTCTCCTCATCTCAGTCCTAAATGTCCTACCCCCGTATCCTGAGACTGTGACCCCTCATTCTAGACACCCCCCAGCCAGGGGAAACATCCTCCCTGCATCCAGTCTGTCTAGCCCTGTCAGAATTTTATACGTTTCAATGAGATCCCCTCTCATTCTTCTAAACTCTAGTGAATACAGGCCTAGTCGACCCAATCTCTCCTCATATGACAGTCCTGCCATCCCAGGAATCAGTCTGGTGAACCTTCGCTGCATTCCCTCTGTGGCAAGTACATCCTTTCTTAGGTAAGGAGACCAAAACTGCACACATTACTCCAGGTGTGGTCTCACCAAGGCCCTGTATAACTGTAGTAAGACATCCTTGCTCCTGTACTCAAATCCTCTTGCAATGAAGGCCAACATAACATTTGCCTTCCTAACTGCTTGCTGCACCTGCATGTTTGCTTTCAGTGACTGGTGTACAAGGACACCCAGGTCCCTTTGTACATCAACATTTCCCAATCTATCACCATTTAAATAATACTCTGCCTTTCTGTTTTTCCTACCGAAGTGGATAACTTCACATTTATCCACGTTATACTGCATCTGCCATGTATTTGCCCACTCACTCAACTTGTCTAAATCGCCTTGAAACCTCTTTGCATCCTCCTCACAACTCACAATCCCACCTAGTTTCGTGTCATCAGCAAACTTGGAAATCTTACATTTGGTTCCCTCATCATTGATATATATTGTGAATAGCTGGGGCCCAAGCACTGCGGTACCCCACTAGTCACCGCCTGCCACCCCAAAAAAGACCCATTTATTCCTAATCTCTGTTTCCTGTTTGTTAACCAATTTTCAATCCATGCCAGTATATTACCCGCAATCCCATGTGCTTTAATTTTGTACACTAACCTCTTATGTGGGACTTTATCAAAGGCCTTCTGAAAATCCGAATGCACCACATCCACTGGTTCTCCCTTATCTATTCTACCAGTTACATCCTCAAAAAACTCCAGTAGGTTTGTCAAACATGATTTCCCTTTCATAAATCCATGTTGACTTTGTCTAATCCCGTTGATATTTTCTACGTGTCCTGTTATCACATCCTTTATAATACTCTAGCATTTTCCCTACTACTGATGTTAGGCTAACCGGTCTGTAGTTCCCTGTTTTCTCTCTCCCTCCTTTTTTTAAATAGGGGGGTTATATTTGCCACCCTCCAATCTGCAGGAACTGTTCCATAATCTATAGAATTTTGGAAGATGACAACCAATGCATCCACTATTTCTATGGCTACCTCTTTTAGTACTCTGGGATGCAGATTATCAGGCCCTGGGGATTTATCAGCTTTCAGTCCCATTAATTTCTCCAGCACTATTTTTTTACTAATACTAATTTCCTTTAATTGCTCCTTCTCACTAGACCCTTGGGGGAAGAAATTCGGTATCGCCCCGTTTGGGGCGCAGTTATCGGCCGGGCGCAAAGTTTTGCACCTGGCGCTAATTATCGCCTCTGACTGCAAACTTGGCTTCTATCGGAGGTGATTGGAGCGCTAAATCAACCGTTACACACCTCTCTTAAGGCGCTAACGCCGAGGCGCAAGGCGCTACCTCAGAGCGCTGGCGAAGCTCATGTGATGTCAGTTAGCAATGGAACACAGACACACTGGCGCCGGCCAGCTCTTAAAGGGGAGGGTCGATCTTGCTCTCCATCCACACCCTGCTCATTGCAGCCTTGAATCGCGGCCTGGAGAGACCTGTACATCAATTCTGCTGGAAAGAACAATGGAGAGGCCCAGGGAAAGAACTCAGAGTGCAGCCCCCATAGTCTCTTCTAAATCGATGCAAGGAAGGTCAAATCAAAATGAACCTGCAAAGTGCTGCTCAGTACCCAAAACTCCTTCACATAGCGTTGAATCTCTCCAGAAGTCTCTCTCTCTCTCAGAATGCGTGGTGCAAAAATGTCGCCGACAAAAAAAGGCAGGAAGCGGTCGCCTTTAAATAGCGCTCCCCCAGTCCCTTCCTGACTGCAAAACGTTCCCCTCTACCTGTCATTGCTAGCGGCAGGCGGAAAGGCAGGGGGCGCCACTCAATATCCGGTCCGGGGCACTACCGGGGCGTTGCACGCTCGACTGACGTCACGATCTGCCGGCGCAGGAGATCGTGGCGGTAATGTTTAGCGCCGCCGCAAAATGTCTGGTCAATTTCGCGAGCGGCGCAAACATCGCCGCGCCCGGGCGCTAGTTGCTTTGCGTCCGTTAGCGCCCTCTTAGGGCGCAAACGGGAGGCACTAATCAACCGAATTTTTTCCCCTTGGTTCCTTAGCATTTCTGGGAAGTTATTTGTGTCCTCTACCATGGACAGAACCATAGTATTTGTTTAATTGCTCTGCCATTTCCTTGTTCCCCATTATAAATTCTCCCGTTTCTGACTGTAAGGGACCTACATTTGTCTTCACTAATCTTTTTCTTTTTACATACTTGTAGAAGCTTTTATAGTCAGATTGGAAGATTATGGCCAGTATCTCCGAAATTTCTACCCTTACTTCCCTCAGCGTCCTGGGATGCATCCCATCCAGACTGGGTAACTGATCCACTTTAAGTACTGCCAGCCTTTCTAGTGCAACCTCTTTATCTATTTTTATCCATCCAGAATCCTGACAACCTCCTCGTTTACCATGGTTTTGGCAAAGTCCTCTTCCTTGGTAAACACCGATGCAAAGTACTCATTTATAGTACCTCAGCCATGCCCTCTTCCTCCACCAATAGATCTCCATTTTGGTCCCTGATAGGTCTCACCACTCCTCTGACAACCCTTTTACTGTTAATATGCCTATAAAAGACCTTTGGATTCCCTTTTATGTTGGCCGTCAATCTATTCCCGTACTGTCCCCTTGCCCCTCTTATTTCCTTTTTCACTTCCCCTCTGAACTTTCTATATTCAGCCTGATTCGCCCTTGCATTATCAAGCTGTCGTCTGTCGTACGCTCCCTTTTTCTGCTTCATCCTACTCTCCAACTCCTTTGCCATGCAGGGAACTCTGGGCTCTGGAGGCCCTCCCTATCCCCCTAGTGGGAATGTACCGAGACTGCACCCGAACCATAGAAACATATAGAAACATAGAATCTAGGAGCAGGAGTAGGCCATTCGGCCCGTCGAGCCTGCCCCACCATTCAATACGATCATGGCTGATCATCCAAATCCTCTTTAAAGGCAGTGCATTGCTCCATTACATTTCTGCCTGCCAGACTTTGGGCTGGATTTTGTCTTGGGGTCGGGTTGGGGTCGTATTACCCGCATTTCGTGTTGCCCCCCCCCAACTCCAGATTAATGTGGATGAATGATGCAATGTTCACTTAATTGGGCAATTGAGTTCCAGCATGTGGGAACCCATGAACCAATTAGTGGTTTCAGTCTGAAAGTCGCCTCTGATGATGTCATCATTGCAGAGAATGACTGCCTGGTCTCAGAGACTGCCTGGCCTTTGCTGTGAGAGGACCTGGATGTAAAATGAGCAGCATCTGAGAGAGAGAGAGAGAGAGAGAGAGACAGAGAAGTTTTTTTGCAACCAAGTCCTCCCAGGCAGTCTCTGAAGACATTCAATGCAGCAGCATCAGAGGCGACTTTCAGACCTAATACTACTACTACCTTCATCACATCTCCGTTGTAATAGTGGGCCTGCAGCTGATAGTCAGCTATCCACTTGTGCTCCCGCCAGGTTTCACTGGCGTGTTTCACATCAGGCGTACTTCACGTGGGAAGAGGGTTAAACTAGCTAAAACGTTTCAAAATGGCATTACAGAGCCAATTTAGGGCTTGTTAAGGGCTTTAATGGCCTCTCCCGCCTCTTGGAGGCGGGAACCCCGCGACCGATTTTGTCCAAATTGCGTGGAGGCGGGTTGAGTCGGGATGGGGTCGGGACCCCCGAATCTGCAACTTTAACCCCCCAGACGCCTCCAAACCCGACTCCACGGGTCGTTCAAAATCCAGCCCTTTGACTCCAATTTACCCGGGCCAGATCCCTCCTCAATTGGCTGAAATTAGCCCTCCTCTTGTTAAGTATTGCTCCTTGTCCTTCTCCATAACTAATCTAAACCTTACGACACGATGATCACTATTCCCGAGGTGCTCCCCCCACTGTGACATTCTCCACTTGACGCCAGCAATACCTCCTTCCTTCGGGCAGCAATCATACTGATCAAGAAAATTCTCCTGAACACATTTCGGAAATTCCTCCCCTTCTCTGTCCTTAACACAATCACTCACCCATTCAATATTGGGGGAGTCCATTCAATATTGGGGGAGTCCATTCCATATTGGGGTAGTCCATTCCATATTGGGGGAGTCCATTCCATATTGGGGGAGTCCATTCCATATTGGGGGAGTCCATTCCATATTGGGGGAGTCCATTCCATATTGGGGGAGTCCATTCCATATTGGGGAGTCCATTCCATATTGGGGGAGTCCATTCCATATTGGGGGAGTCCATTCCATATTGGGGGAGTCCATTCCATATTGGGGGAGTCCATTCCATATTGGGGGAGTCCATTCCATATTGGGGGAGTCCATTCCATATTGGGGGAGTCCATTCCATATTGGGGGAGTCCATTCCATATTGGGGGAGTCCATTCCATATTGGGGGAGTCCATTCCATATTGGGGGAGTCCATTCCATATTGGGGGAGTCCATTCCATATTGGGGGAGTCCATTCCATATTGGGGGAGTCCATTCCATATTGGGGGAGTCCATTCCATATTGGGGGAGTCCATTCCATATTGGGGGAGTCCATTCAATATTGGGGGAGTCCATTCCATATTGGGGGAGTCCATTCCATATTGGGGGAGTCCATTCAATATTGGGGGAGTCCATTCCATATTGGGGGAGTTAAAGTCTCCCATTATCACCACTCTATAGTTCTTGCACCGCTCTGTAATTTCTTTGCAAATCTGCTCCTCTATCTCCTTCCCACTGTTTGATGGCCTATAAAATACACCGAGTAGCAGAATAGCTCCTTTATTGTTTCTTAACTCCGAGCAAATAGATTCTGTCTTTGACACCTCAAGGACATTCTCCCTTTCCAGCTCATCGACACCCTCGCACAGATTGGGAGGCCAAACAGATATAAGGGGAGTGAAGTATAACATGAACGAGTATCTGACTGGAGGGACAGTGTCAGTGATCTCACACCTCGAATTCGATGCCTAAATTCCCCCCACCCCCTCCCACAGCAATCTTTCCACATTCATCATGGGCAGACCCATCAGCCGTCTCTCCCCTCGCCGTCTCGCCCCTCGCCGTCTCGTCTCGCCCCTCACCGTCTCGCCCCCTCGCCGTCTCTCCCCTCGCCGCCTCTCCCCTCGCCTCCCCTTCCCTCCCTCCACCTCAGTAACCAGCGCTGTCTCTCTCCCGACTCATCTCCAGCTGCCCCGCGCTCTTGTACCCTGGGGCCATTGTTGAACAGGCAGAGCTAGCCTCGCTTCCGCAGTGTGGCCCCCTCCCTCAGACTGTGCCGGTGTCCCAGAGTGACGCCAGCGCTAAAACTTCCTTCAGTGGGACTGCGAGGTCATTGAGCTGTTGGCCCTTGTTTGACCGGTATTTTATTGTATTTTCTCATCCTTCACCTCCTGTGAGAGAACCGTTTGCACCGACTCCACATTATCCCGGTAAGGAGCGTTCCTGCTACCTCTGGTCCCTGACACCATCATCAGCGCTTGTCGAAACTGAGCGAAAGCTCGGGGTGACCCCGTTATTGACCCCTCACTGACCCCGGGGTGACCCCGGTATTGACCCCTCACAGACCCCGGGGTGACCCCGGTATTGACCCCTCACCAGCTCGGGGTGACCCCGGTGACCAGCTCAGGTGACCCCGGTATTGACCCCTCACTGACCCCAGGGTGACCCCAGTGACCCCTCACCAGCTCGGGGTGACCCCGGTATTGACCCCTCACTGACCCCAGGGTGACCCCAGTGACCCCTCACCAGCTCGGGGTGACCCCGGTATTGACCCCTCACCAGCTTGGGGTGACCCCGGTATTGACCCCTCACCAGCTCGGGGTGACCCCGGTATTGACCCCTCACCAGCTCGGGGTGACCCCAGTGACCCCTCACCAGCTCTGGGTGACCCCGGTATTGACCCCTCACTGACCCCGGGGTGACCCCGGTATTGACCCTTCACCAGCTCTGGGTGACCCCGGTATTGACCCCTCAGCAGCTCGGGGTGACCCCGGTATTGACCCCTCACTGACCCCAGTGACCCCTCACCAGCTCGGGGTGACCCTGGTATTGACCCCTCACCAGCTCGGGGTGACCCCGGTATTGACCCCTCACTGACCCCGGGGTGATCCCTCACCAGCTCGGGGTGACCCCGGTATTGACCCCTCACTGACCCCGGGGTGACCCCTCACCAGCTCGGGGTGACCCCGGTATTGACCCCTCACTGACCCCAGTGACCCCTCACCAGCTCAGGGTGATCCTGGTATTGACCCCTCACCAGCTCGGGGTGACCCCGGTATTGACCCCTCACTGACCCCGGGGTGACCCCAGTGACCCCTCACCAGCTCGGGGTGACCCCGGTATTGACCCCTCACCAGCTCGGGGTGACCCCGGTATTGACCCCTCACCAGCTCTGGGTGACCCCGGTATTGACCCCTCACCAGCTCTGGGTGACCCCGGTATTGACCCCTCACCAGCTCGGGGTGACCCCGTATTGACCCCTCACCAGCTCGGGGTGACCCCGGTATTGACCCCTCACTGACCCCGGTATTTCGGGGTGCGGTAAAAGCTGGTCACTCACCGTGTTCGCGCGCAGCTCGAGTCCTTTCCACGGTCTTGACTTGACCACCTCTGTCCTGCGCCAGCTCAGTTGCTCCCAGTTTCATGCGCTGGCCCTGTCTCGGTCTCCTCGCTGCTTCTCTGTCCCACAGCCTGGGATCTCGGAGTCTCCTGCTGACTTGCGACGGTTTTAAACCCTTATTGTCACAGCCAGTTAGCGTCACCGCTGAATAATTCCCTTTGTGTGTTCCCTTATTTGGGGAGTGCAATGATGTTTTTTGGGCGAGCACCTTTAAAGGGATGGGTCACGCAGTTGGTGCTGCCCCGAGCAGGCCCTTTAACTGGAGCCGAGTGGCATTCCTCCACCTGTTGGGGGTTAGCGAAGGTCGAGACTTAAACTAATATTAGTAGGAGGGCAGCCTTTGTCTGGGATGGAGGGACAGAGTCTATCTCACCATTAGCAGCTCTCTCAACGGGCAGAGTTTAATATTGCACTCGGAGGGTGGGGTCACTTTAAACATGCAGGGAGAGACACACACACACACACACATAGACAGACATACACATAAACAGACACACAAACACACACACAGACACACAAACACATAGACACACACGCACATAGACAGACACACAAACACATAGACACACACGCACATAGACAGACACACAAACACACAGACACACACACACATAGACAGACACACACACACACACACACAGACACACACACACAGACACACACACACAGGCACACACACACACAGACACACACAGACAGACATACACATAGACAGACACACACACAGACACAGATAGACACACACAGACACACACACAGACAGACACAGACACACACACACAGACAGACACACACACACACAGACAGACACACATAGACACACACACACATACAGACACACACACACACACACACACAGACAGACACACACACAGACAGACACACAGACACACACACACATAGACAGACACACACACAGACAGACACACAGACACACACACACATAGACAGACACACACACACAGACACACACACACATAGACAGACACACACACAGACAGACACATAGACAGACACACACATAGACACACACACACAGACAGACATAGACACACACACAGACAGACACACATAGACACACACACAGACACAGACAGACATAGACACAGACACACACAGACAGACACACACAGACAGACAGACACACACACACAGACAGACATAGACACACACACACATAGACAGACACACACACACACAGACAGACACACATAGACACACACACACAGACACAGACAGACACACACACAGACACACACACACATAGACAGACACACACACAGACACAGACAGACACACACACAGACACAGACAGACACACACACACACACATAGACAGACACACACACAGACACACACACACATAGACAGACACACACACAGACACAGACAGACACACACACACACACATAGACAGACACACACACAGACACACACACACATAGACAGACACACACACAGACACACACACACACAGACACACACACAGACACACACACACACAGACACACACACAGACACACACACACATAGACAGACACACACACAGACACACAGACACACACACAGACACACACACACACAGACACAGACAGACACACACACATAGACAGACACACACACAGACACACACACACACAGACACAGACAGACACACACACATAGACAGACACACACACAGACACACACACACATAGACAGACACACACACAGACAGACACACACAGACACAGACACACACACAGACAGACACACACACAGACAGACACACAGACACACACACACATAGACAGACACACACACAGACACACACACAGACACACACACACATAGACAGACACACACACAGACACACACACACACATAGACAGACACACACACAGACACACACAGACACAGACAGACACACACACATAGACAGACACACACACAGACAGACACACACAGACACAGACACACACACAGACACACACACACACAGACACACACACACATAGACAGACACACACACAGACAGACACACACAGACACACACACACACAGACAGACACACACACAGACACACACACAGACACAGACACACACACAGACACACACACAGACAGACACACACACAGACACACACACAGACACAGACACACACACAGACACACACAGACACACACAGACACACACACAGACACACACACACATAGACAGACACACACACAGACACACACACACACAGACAGACACACACACAGACACACACACAGACACAGACACACACACAGACACACACACAGACAGACACACACACAGACACACACACAGACACAGACACACACACAGACACACACAGACACACACAGACACACACACAGACACACACACACACAGACACACACACAGACACACACACAGACACAGACAGACACACACACATAGACAGACACACACAGACACACACACACACAGACAGACACACACACAGACACACACACAGACACAGACACACACACAGACACACACACAGACAGACACACACACAGACACACACACAGACACAGACACACACACAGACACACACAGACACACACAGACACACACACAGACACACACACACATAGACAGACACACACACAGACACACACACACACAGACAGACACACACACAGACACACACACAGACACAGACACACACACAGACACACACACAGACAGACACACACACAGACACACACACAGACACAGACACACACACAGACACACACAGACACACACAGACACACACACAGACACACACACACAGACACACACACAGACACACACACAGACACAGACAGACACACACACATAGACAGACACACACACAGACACACACACACATAGACAGACACACACACAGACACACACACACATAGACAGACACACACACAGACAGACATAGACACAGACACACACAGACAGACACACACACAGACAGACACACATAGACACAGACACAGACAGACAGACACACACACAGACAGACACACATAGACACACACACACAGACACAGACAGACACACACACAGACAGACACACACACAGACAGACACACACACACACAGACAGACACACACACAGACACACACACAGACACAGACACACACACAGACACACACACAGACAGACACACACACAGACACACACACAGACACAGACACACACACAGACACACACAGACACACACAGACACACACACAGACACACACACACACAGACACACACACAGACACACACACAGACACAGACAGACACACACACATAGACAGACACACACAGACACACACACACACAGACAGACACACACACAGACACACACACAGACACAGACACACACACAGACACACACACAGACAGACACACACACAGACACACACACAGACACAGACACACACACAGACACACACAGACACACACAGACACACACACAGACACACACACACATAGACAGACACACACACAGACACACACACACACAGACAGACACACACACAGACACACACACAGACACAGACACACACACAGACACACACACAGACAGACACACACACAGACACACACACAGACACAGACACACACACAGACACACACAGACACACACAGACACACACACAGACACACACACACACAGACACACACACAGACACACACACAGACACAGACAGACACACACACATAGACAGACACACACACAGACACACACACACATAGACAGACACACACACAGACACACACACACATAGACAGACACACACACAGACAGACATAGACACAGACACACACAGACAGACACACACACAGACAGACACACATAGACACAGACACAGACAGACAGACACACACACAGACAGACACACAGACACACACACACATAGACAGACACACACACAGACAGACACACATAGACACACACACACAGACACAGACAGACACACACACAGACAGACACACACACAGACAGACACACACACACACAGACACATAGACAGACACACAGACACACACATAGACAGACACAGACACACACATAGACAGACACAGACACACACATAGACAGACACAAAGACAGACAGACACACAGACACACACATAGACAGACACAGACACACACATAGACAGACACAGACACACACACACACAGACACACACATAGACAGACACACACATAGACAGACACAGACACACACACACACAGACACACACAAAGACAGACAGACACACAGACACACACATAGACAGACACAGACACACACATAGACAGACACAGACACACACACACACAGACACACACAGACACACACACAGACACAGACAGACACACACACACACATAGACAGACACAGACACACACATAGACAGACACACACACAGCCACACACACACGCAGACACACACACGCATAGACAGACAGAAACACACACAGACACAGACACAGACACACACAGAGAAACAGACAAACACAAAGAAACACATACATAGACACAAAAACAGACACACACATAGACACAGACACAGAGACACAGACATACAAAGACAGACACAGACACACACACAGAAATACACACACACAGATACAAATACACACAGACAGAGACACACAGACACACAGAGAGACAGAGACAGACACACATAGACATGCACAGAGAAACAGACAAAAACAAACAGACACATGCACAGAGACACAGAGACACACACAGAAACACACACACATACACAACTATACAGAGACACACACAATGACACGCACAGAAACACAGACATAAACACAAAAACACACACAGACACAGACATAGAGACAGAGACACAGACACATATACACAGACACACTTACAGACACACACACACAGACACCGAAACACAGAGAAGCAGACACAGGGGGTGATGGGCGAACGGGACTCGGTGCGAGTTCGGACACGGGGCAGCGGAGTTTTGGATGAGCGGATGGTTACGGAGGGTGCAAGGTGGGAGGCCGGCCAGGAGAGCGTCGGAACAGTCGAGTCTGGAGGGGGTAAAGGCAATGGATGAGGGTTTCAGCAGCGGATGAGCTGAGGGAGGGGCGGAGACGGGCGATGTTACGGAGGTGGAAGTAGGCGGTCTTGGTGATGGCGCGGATATGTGGCCGGAAGCTCACCTCGGAGTCAGATAGGACGCAAAAGTTCAGCCTCGGACGGTTGCCAGGGAGGGAGGGACGGAGTCGGGAGGGGGGCGAGGGAATAGAGTTTGCGGCGGGGGGACCGGAGACAATGGCTTCGGTCTTCCCAATATTTAGCTGGAGGAAACTTCTGCTCGTCCAGGACTGGATGTCGGAAGGCACGCAGCGTGAGAAATCAAAGGCAGTGGAGGATGCCTTACTGGTGTCTGCTGCACAATGGGCACTGAGAGAGAGCCAGCTCCCGCTGAGTGACCGGCCCTACTGTTAAATCCCGCAGGCAGTGACTCCCCTACAGTTTGAAGCCAGACTCGGTGCAGCTGATGCGGGGTGTCACCAGGTGACAGGCCGACCCTGTGCCTTCTGGAAATAGTAGCACATTACCAGGAGCCATCAAATTAAAGACATCCACTGGCAGCTGACAGGAAGTCAGAACGCCGACAATTATTTTCTTTTATTCGTTCCTGGGATGTGGGCGTCGCTGGCAAGGGCCGGCATTTATTGCCCATCCCTAGTTGCCCTCGAGAAGGTGGTGGTGAGCCGCCCTCTTGAACCGCTGCAGTCCGTGTGGTGATGGTGCTCCCACAGTGCTGTCAGGGAGGGATTTCCAGGATTTTGACCCAGCGACGATGAAGGATCGGCCGATATATTTCCAAGTCAGGATGGTGTGTGACTTGGAGGGGAACTTGGAGGTGGTGGTGTTCCCATGCACCTGCTGCCCTCGTCCTTCTAGGTGGTAGAGGTCGCGGGTTCGGGAGGTGCTGTCGAAGAAGCCTTGGCGAGTTGCTGCAGTGCATCTTGTAGATGGTACACACTGCAGCCACGGTGCGCCGGTGGTGGAGGGAGTGAATGTTTAAGGTGGTGGATGGGGTGCCAATCAAGCGGACTGCTTTGTCCTGGATGTTGTCGAGCTTCTTGAGTGTTGTTGCAGCTGCACTCATCCAGGCAAGTGGAGAGTATTCTATCACACTCTTGACTTGTGCCTTGTAGATGGTGGAGAGGCTTTGGGGAGTCAGGAGGTGAGACACTCGCCGCAGAATACCTAGCCTCTGACCTGCTGTTGTTGCCACAGTATTTATGTGGCTGGTCCAGTTAAGTTTCTGGTCAATGGTGAGACCGCCAGGATGTTGATGGTGGGGGATTCGGCGATGGTAATGCCGTTGAATGTCAAGGGGGGGGGTGGGAATAATGACTCAGATTGAACACTAGCGCGTCAGCAGCTCTCCGAATGTCTCCTGGGTTCTGCATCCTTTCTTTCCCTGATTACACCTCGGCGAGGACACGCTGGGACACGTTTCGACAGTAAAAGGCACTCGGAATGTGAGCTCCTGCTGTCTGGACGTTCACGCCCGTTGTGTCGGGGAGTTTCTGAGCCCAGGCGCCAACCTGCTAATCTGCTCGGTCGCCCTTGGCCGCAACAAGCGATCAAACAAACAGTGAGCAAAACAAAACACTGGAGAACTGCCAGCTCGAGAACGACACAATGTTAGGCGAGCAAGGAGACCCACTGGTGTGCAAACAGAACACTTTCATTATTCTTGCATTATTGCATTAAAACAGGTTGCACTGAAGTGAAATAAAATTAATCTGGTCACTGCCCTCCACCCCTTAAAGGGATCAATTGCTGCCCTCCACCCCTTAAAGGGATCAATTGCTGCCCACCACCCCTTAAAGGGATCAATTGATGCCCTCCACCCCTTAAAGGGATCATTTGCTGCCCTCCACCCCTTAAAGGGATCAATTGCTGCCCACCACCCCTTAAAGGGATCAATTGCTGCACTCCACCCCTTAAAGGGATCAATTGATGCCCGCCACCCCTTAAAGGGATCAATTGATACCCGCCACCCCTTAAAGGGATCATTTGCTGCCCTCCACCCCTTAAACGGATCAATTGCTGCCCACCACCCCTTAAAGGGATCATTGCTGCCCTCCACCCCTTAAAGGGATCAATTGCTGCCCTCCACCTCTTAAAGGGATCAATTACTGCCCTCCACCCCTTAAAGGGATCAATTGCTGCCCTCCACCCCTTAAAGGGATCAATTGCTGCCCTCCACCCCTTAAAGGGATCATTTGCTGCCCTCCACCCCTTAAAGGGATCAATTGCTGCCCTCCACCCCTTAAAGGGATCAATTGCTGCCCTCCACCCCTTAAAGGGATCAATTACTGCCCCAACTAACCCCTTAAAGGGATTACATTATTTTCGGCCAGCCGTCACCAGGGAGGGGCCTGCGCCTTTAAGAGAAGGCCGGGGGGGGGGGGGGAGATGCGCTGCGTGCTGACGTCAGACGCCACCAGCCAGCCATCAGCCAGCCGCGGAGCCGGAGTGCGCGCTGACGTCAAGACGCTGTGGGCCAGCCGGGAGCCGGAGAATCCGGGGAGCCGGGGGAGAACCAGCGGCAGCGGCGGAGCGGCCATGGCCGGGAGCGGGGAGCGCTCGCCGCTTCTGTCAGGCGGCGCGGAGGCGGAGGGCGAGAGCGACCCGGGGTTGGGACTCGGGCCCTCGGCGCCGCCTTATGTTCACATCCCGAAGCCGGCAGGTGAGTCGGTCTCGGTCTCGGTCTCGGCCTCGGCTCGGTCGCTGAGGTGATTTGATTGACAGCCGCGCCCCGGCCCGCTGATTGGCGGCGCTGCGTCACGTGGGGTGGTGGTGGGGGGGGGGGCTGGGACGGACTTCCGGCGGACCGTGGTGCTGGCCGGGAATTGTAGTCCCGGCCGGGGAGAGGGTAGAGGCCCCGCCCCCCTGATCGGTCAGCCGGCCCCGCCCCCCTCCCTCCCGCCGGCCCCGCCCCCTCCCCCAGCTGGCGGCCCCTCCCCCCGGCCTGAGGCCCCGCCCCCTCCACCAGCAGGCGGCCCCTCCCCCCCGGCCTGAGGCCCCGCCCCCTCAACCAGCAGGCGCCCCTGGCCTGAGGCCCCGCCCCCTTCACCAGCAGGCGGCCCCTCCCCCCCTGAGGCCCCGCCCCCTCCACCAGCAGGCGGCCCCTCCCCCCCTGAGGCCCCGCCCCCAGAGGAGGCCCCGCCCCTTTCACTTTTGTTAACAGTCTGTCTTGTGGAACTTTGAGAAATGTCTTCTGGAAGTCCAGATAAACTACATCCGTCGACATTCCCTTATCCACATTAGTGACCTCCTTAAATAACTCAACTGGGTGCGTTAGAGGTGACTTGCCCCTTACCACTCCACGCTGCCCCTCTCTGACCAGCTCTTGTTTGTTCCTGTCCCGCATCACAGAATCTAGTAAATTCCCCACAACTGACCGATCAGCCGATAATTGCCTGGTTTCTCTCTCTTACCCGTCTTAAATAATAGTGACATTTCCTCACAATTACAATTACCCCCAACTGGACAGTTCTAATTTGCTTTCTCCGTTTCCCTTATCTATCAGTTTGTGCAGGATCACCCTGCCCAGATATTGTCAGTGCTGTCCCTCCTTTTTAAGGGGCGAGGCACTTGATTGTTCACCTGAGGCCCTGTCAACTCTTGCCGACACACTGCACCTCCAGCCCCTGCAGGTAGTGCACCTCCCACATAACCTCTTATTCCCTGGCACAAGGGTTAAACCTCACTTAGTCACGTTGAGGTTACTCGAGGGCAATTCCACGGGAACTGATTTCTGCTTCTAGTCTCGGCGCCAATAACCGAAACCTCAGCACTTCCTGTTTTTTTGCAAATCGGTGTCGGGTGCACAGCAGCCATTCTCACCAGCTCCCGGTACTCCCGGGGCAGGTACAGCACTGGGTTAGATACAGAGTAAAGCTCCCTCTACACTGTCCCATCAAACACTCCCAGGGCAGGTACAGCACGGGGTTAGATACAGAGTAAAGCTCCCTCTACACTGTCCCATCAAACACTCCCAGGGCAGGTACAGCACAGGGTTAGATACAGAGTAAAGCTCCCTCTACACTGTCCCATCAAACGCTCCCAGGGCAGGTACAGCACGGGTTAGATACAGAGTAAAGCTCCCTCTACACTGTCCCATCAAACACTCCCAGGGCAGATGCAGCATGGGTTAGATACAGAGTAAAGCTCCCTCTACACTGTCCCATCAAACACTCCCAGGGCAGGTACAGCACGGGGTTAGATACAGAGTAAAGCTCCCTCTACAGTGTCCCATCAAACACTCCCAGGGCAGGTACAGCACGGGTTAGATACTGAGTAAAGCTCCCTCTACACTGTCCCATCAAACACTCCCAGGACAGGTACAGCATGGGTTAGATACAGAGTAAAGCTCCCTCTACACTGTCCCATCAAACACTCTCAGGACAGGTACAGCATGGGTTAGATACAGAGTAAAGCTCCCTCTACACTGTCCCGTCAAACAAAGGATTACCTATGGTTTACAGCACAGAAACAGGCCATTCGGCCCAACCAGTCCATGCCGGCATTAATGCTCCACTCGAGCCTCCTCCCGTCTTTCCTCATCTAAATCTATCAGCATAACCCTCTATTCCCTGCTCCCTCATATATGCTTGTCTAGCCTCCCCTTAAATGCATCTATACTTTTCGCTTCAACCACTCCCTGTGGTAGCGAGTTCCACATTCTCGCCACTCTTTGGGTAAAGAAGTTTCTTCTGAATTCCCGATTGGATTTCTTGGTGACTATCTTATATTGATGGCCTCTAGTTATGCTCTTCCCCACAAGTCGAAACATTCTCTCTGTATCCACTCTATCAAAACCTTTCATAATTTTAAAGACCTCTATTAGGTCACCCACAGGCTTTTTTCCAAGAGAAAAGCTCATCCTTTCCTGATATGTATACCCTCGCATTTCTGGTATCATCCTTGTAAATCATCTCTGCACCCTCTCCAGTGCCTCTATATCCTTTTTATAATATGGCGACCAGAACGGTACGCAGTACTCCAAGTGTGGTCTAACCAAGGTTCGATACAGGTGTAGCATAACTTTCCTACTTTTCAATGCTATACCTCTAGAAATAAACCTAGTGCTTGGTTTGCTTTTGTTATGGCCTTGTTAACCTGTGTCGCAACTTTTAGTGATTTGTGTATTTGTACTCCTAGATCCCTTTGTTCGTCTACCTCACCTAGACTCGTGACCTCCCTATTCTTCCTACCAAAACGTAATACCTCACATTTATCTGTGTTGAACTTCATTTGCCAATTATATGCCCATTCTGCAAGTTTATTAATGTCCTCCTGTAATTTGTTGCAGTCCCCCTCAGTATTGACTGTCCCCCCCAATTTGGTGTCATCTGCAAATTTAGAAATTGTTTTTGATTCCAAAGTCTAAATCGTTAATAGAAATTGTGAGCAACAGTGGTCCCAGCACAATTAGCTTTGTGGCAATAACGGACACGTGGCTTAAACGGTGAGGACTGGGCACTTCATATTCAATGGTACGAGGTGTTCAGAAAAGAGAGGGAAGGAAAAAAGGGAGGTGAGGTGGCAGTGCTGATTAAGGAAGACATTGTAGTGTTGGAAAGGGAGGATGTTCTTGAGGGGACAAGGACAGAATCCATTTGGTTAGAGTTGAGGAGCAAAAAGGGTATGATCATGCTATTGGGGGTATTCTACAGGCCTCCAAATAGTGAGAGGGAGGTAGAGGAGCAAATCTGCAGGGAAATCGCAGAGATATTCAAGAGCTATAGAGTGGTGATATTGGGGGACTTTAATTACCCAAATATCGATTGGGATAATAAGGTAAGGGAAAGGAGGGGGAGGAATTTCTGAAATGTGTTCAGGAGAAGTTCCTTGACCAATATGTTCTTGGCCCAACTAGGAAGGAAGCATTGCTGGATCTGGTGCTGGGGAATGAGGTGGGCCAGGTCGACCAAGTGTCTGTGGGAGAACACTTGGGTACGAGTGATCATCAGTATCATAAGATTTAGATTAGCAATGGAGAGGAGCAAGGAACAATCTAGAGTGGAACTTCTAAACTGGAATAGGGCTAACTTCAATAGGATGCGAAAGGATCTAGCCAGAGTAAAATGGAACCAAAGACTGACAGGAAAAACTGTAACAGAACAACGGGTGATCTTTAAGGAGGTGATGTTCCAAATAGAGGCTAGGTACATTCCAACAAGAGGGAAGGGTGAGGGAACCAAAGCAAGGGCTCCTTGGATGACGAGGGAGATAGAGAAGATGATAAAACAAAAAAAGAGGGTGCATGATGCATGGCCGGTGAATTCTTCAAGGGAGAACCAGACCAAATACAATAAGTTGAGAGGGGAAGTGAAGATGAAAATAAGATTGACAAAGAGAGGATATGAGAGTAGAATGGTGGTTAACATAAATGGGAACCCAAAAATCTTCTACCCGCATGTAAGAGGCAGGGTGGGGCCTATTAGCGACAAAGAAGCTGATATATGCTTAGAGGCGCAGGGCAAGGCTAGAATACTCAATGAGTACTTTGTATCGGTGTTTACGAAGGAGGTGGATGCTGACAAAATGTCAGTAGAAGTGGAAAAGGTAGAAGCAATGGATGGGGTGAAAATTGATGGACAGGATGTACTAGAAAGGCTGGGTATGTTTAGAGTGGATAAGTCGCCTGGTCCAGATGGCTTGCATCCCAAGTTGCAAAGGGAATTGGGGGAGGAGATAGCGGAAGGGCTTGCCATAATTTTCCAATCTTCCCTCGATGTGGGGGAGGTGTCTGAGGATTGGAAAGTGGCAAATGTGACACCATTGTTCAAGAAAGGGTGTAAGGACAATCCTAGTAACTACAGGCCGGTCAGTTTAACATCAGTGGTGGGTAAAGTTTTAGAAAGAATAAGGAAAAAATTAACGGGCACTTGGAGAGGTTTAAGCTAATTAAGGAGAGCCAACACGGATTTGTAAAAGGCAGATCGTGTTTGACTAATCTAATTGAATTTTTTGATGAAGTAACAGAGAGGGTTCATGAAGGGAATGCAATGGATGTTGTCTACATGGATTTTCGGAAGGCGTTTGACAAAGTACCTCATAGAAGGCTGGTTAACAAAATTGAGGCTCATGGAATAGGTGGGTCAGTGGCAGCTTGGATAAGGAATTGGCTTAAGGGCAGAAAACAGCGAGTTGTGGTAAATGGCTGTTTTTCAGACTGGAGGATGGTAGACAGTGGTGTTCCCCAAGGGTCAGTGCTGGGGCCACTGCTTTTTTTTGAGATATATATACATATACACACCTGGATATTGGAATACAGAGTAGAATTTCTAAATTTGCCGATGACGCCAAACTTGGGGGTGTGGCAAACAGTGATGATACCAATCGACTGCAACAGGACATAGGCTAGCAGAGTGGGCAGACAAGTGGCAGATGGAATTTAATACAGAGAAGTGTGAGGTGATGCATTTTGGCAGAAGGAATAGGGAGAGGCAATATAACTTAATGGCACAGTTTTAAAGAGTGTGCAGGGACAGAGGGACCTGGGAGTTAATGTGCATAGGTCCCTGAAGGTGGCAGGACATATTGTGTGGTTAACAAAGCATATGGGATCTTGGGCTTCATAAATAGAGGTATTGAGTACAAAAGTAGAGAAGTGCCGAGTGGGGTACCACAGGGATTGGTGCTGGGTCCCTTGCTGTTTGTGGTCTACATTAACGACTTGGATATGAATGTGAAAGGTATGATCAGTAAGTTCGCGGATGATACAAAAATTGGTAGGGTGGTAAATAGCGAGGAGGGTAGCCTCAGTCTGCAGGACGATATAGATGAGTTGGTCAGATGGGCGGAACAGTGGCAAATGGAATTTAATCCGGAAAAGTGCGAGTTGATGCACTTTGGAGGGACTAATAAGGCAAGGGAATACACAATGAATGGTAAGACCCTAGGCAAGACGGAGGGTCAGAGGGATCTTGGTGTGCAAGTACACAGATCCCTGAAGGCGGCGGAACAGGTGGATAAGGTGGTAAAAAAGGCATATGGGATACTTGCATTCATTAGCCGAGGCATAGAATATAAGAGCAAGGAGGTTATGATGGAGCTGTATAAAACGCTAGTTAGGCCACATCTGGAATACTGTGTGCAGTTCTGGTCGCCACACTACAGGAAGGATGTGATCGCTTTGGAGAGGGTGCAGAGGCGATTCACCAGAATGTTACCCGGGCTGGAGTGCTTCAGCTATGAAGAGAGACTGGGCAGATTGGGTTTGTTTTCCTTGGAGCAGAGGAGGCTGAGGGGGGACATGATTGAGGTGTACAAAATTATGAGGGGCATAGATAGGATGGATACTAAGGAGCTTTTTCCCTTAGTAGAGGGGTCTATAACAAGGGGGCATAGATTCAAGGTAAAGGGCGGGAGGTTTAGAAAGGATTTGAGAAAGAACTTTTTCACCCAGAGGGTGGTTGGAATCTGGAACTCACTGCCTGAAAGGGTTGTGGAGGCAGGAACCCTCACAACATTCAAGAAGCATTTGGATGAGCACTTGAAACGCCATAGCATACAAGGCTATGGACCAAGTGCTGGAAAATGGGATTAGAATAGACAGGGCTTGATGGCCGGCGCGGACACGATGGGCTGAAGGGCCTCTATCCATGCTGTATAACTCTATGACTCTAAGTTATGCTGAACCTTTATAAAGCGCTGGTTAGGCCACAACTGGAGTATTGCGTCCAGTTCAGGTCACCACACTTTCAGAAGGATGTGAAGGCCCTTGAGAGGGTGCAGAGGAGATTTACCAGAATGGTTCCGGGGATGGGGGATCTTAGCTACAAGGACAGGTTGGAGAAGCTGGATTTGTTTTCATTAGAGCAAAGGAGGTTGAGGGGTGATTTGATCGAGGTGTAGAAGATTATGACGGGTTTGGATAGGCTAGACGGGGAAAGGCTGTTCCCACTAGTTGATGGGACAAGGACTAGGGGACACAGATTTAAGGTTTTGGGCAAGAGATACAGGGGGGATGTGAGGAAATACTTTTTTACCCAATGAGGGGTGAGGACCTGGAACTCGCTGCCGACGGAAGTGGTGGAAGCGGAGACACTCAATGTTTTCAAGGGGAGACAAGATAGGCACTTGAGAGAAATAAACTTGCAGGGCTACGGGGATAGAGCGGGGCAATGGGACTGACTGGATTGCTCTAGAGAGAGCCGGCACGGACTCGATGGGCCGAATGGCCTCCTTCTGTGCTGTTATGACTCTATGACTGTGTGATCCTTGTGGAACACCACTACCCACCTTCTGCCACTGTGAATAGCTACCCTTTACTCCCACTCTCTGCTTTCTGTCTTGAAGCCAGCTAGCTATCCATTCTGCTACTTGTCCCCTGACTCTGCATTCTCTGACCTTGTTCATCAGTCTATTATGGGTTACCTTATTGAAGGCCATTTGAAAATCTAGATAAATTACATCTACTGCATTACCCTTGTCTACTCTCTCTGTTACCTCTTCAAAAAATTCAATTAGGTTGGTCAAGCAAAACTTTCCCCTTTGAAATCCATGCTGACTATTTATTACCACATTTTTGGTTTCTAGATGTTCTTCTATTTTCTCCTTTAGTAAGGAGTCCATTATTTTTGTTCCCTTATGGCTTTATTCAGCCAATATTGTTGCCCATTTTATTTTCCCAAGTTCTATTCTCAGCCCCTCAAAATCAGCTTTTCTCCAATCTATTACCCTGGTTTTCGTCATACTTATGTCCTTCTCAATTATCATAAAGTGTAAAGCATAAATACTCCCAGGGCAGGTACAGCACGGGTTAGATACAGAGTAAAGCTCCCTCTACACTGTCCCATCAAACACTCCCAGGGCAGGTACAGCACGGGTTAGATACAGAGTAAAGCTCCCTCTACACTGTCCCATCAAACACTCCCAGGGCAGGTACAGCACGGGGTTAGATACAGAGTAAAGCTCCCTCTACACTGTCCCATCAAACACTCCCAGGGCAGGTACAGCACGGGTTAGATACAGAGTAAAGCTCCCTCTATACTGTCCCATCAAACACTCCCGGGGCAGGTACAGCACGGGTTAGATACAGAGTAAAGCTCACTCTACACTGTCCCATCAAACACTCCCAGAGCAGGTACAGCACGGGTTAGATACAGAGTAAAGCTCCCTCTACACTGTCCCATCAAACACTCCCAGGGCAGGTACAGCACGGGTTAGATACAGAGTAAAGCTCCCTCTACATTGTCCCATCAAACACTCCCAGGGCAGGTACAGCACGCGTGAGATACAGAGTAAAGCTCCCTCTACACTGTCCCATCAAACACACTCCCGGGGCAGGTACAGCACGGGGTTAGATACAGAGTAAAGCTCCCTCTACACTGTCCCATCAAACACTCCCAGGGCAGGTACAGCACGGGTTAGATACAGAGTAAAGCTCCCTCTGCACTGTCCCATCAAACACTCGCAGGACAGGTACAGCACGGGTTAGATACAGAGTAAAGCTCCCTCTACACTGTCCCATCAAACACTCCCAGGGCAGGTACAGCACGGGTTAGATACAGAGTAAAGTCCCTCTACACTGTCCCATCAAACACTCCCAGGGCAGGTACAGCACGGGTTAGATACAGAGTAAAGCTCCCTCTACACTGTCCCATCAAACACTCCCAGGGCAGGTACAGCACGGGTTAGATACAGAGTAAAGCTCCCTCTATACTGTCCCATCAAACACTCCCAGGGCAGGTACAGCACGGGGTTAGATACAGAGTAAAGCTCCCTCTACACTGTCCCATCAAACACTCCCAGGGCAGGTACAGCACGGGTTAGATACAGAGTAAAGCTCCCTCTACACTGTCCCATCAAACTCTCCCATGGCAGGTACAGCATGGGTTAGATACAGAGTAAAGCTCCCTCTACACTGTCCCCATCAAACACTCCCAGGGCAGGTACAGCACGGGTTAGATACAGAGTAAAGCTCCCTCTACACTGTCCCATCAAACACTCCCAGGGCAGATACAGCACGGGTTAGATACAGAGTAAAGCTCCCTCTACACTGTCCCATCAAACACTCCCAGGGCAGGTACAGCACGGGTTAGATACAGAGTAATGCTCCCTCTACACTGTCCCATGAAACACTCCCGGGGCAGGTACAGTATGGGTTAGACACAGCGCCTTTAACGTAGTAAAACGTCCCAAGGAGCGTTACCAAACAAAATTTGACACTGAGCCACATAAGGAGATATTAGGGCAGGTGACCAAAAGTTTGGTCAAAGAGGTAGGTTTTAAGGAGCGTCTTAAAGGAGGAGAGAGAGGCGGAGAGGTTTAGGGAGGGAATCCCAGAGCTCAGGTCCCAGGCAGCTGAAGGCACGGCCGCCAATGGTGGAGCGATGGAAATCGGGGGTTGCGCAAGAGGCCAGAATTGGAGGGGCGCAGAGATCTCGGAGGGTTGTGGGGCTGGAGGAGGTTACAGAGATAGGAGAGGGGGGCGAGGGGACCATGGAGGGATTTGAACACGAGGTTGAGAATTTTAAATTTGAGGTGTTGCCTGACCGGGAGCCAGTGTAGGTCAGCGAGCAACAGGGGGTGATGGGTGAACGGAACTTGGTGCGAGTTAGGACAAGGGGCCGCAGAGTTTTAGACGAGCACAGGTGTCAAGTCGAGAGATAACAACCACAGTCACAGATGAGACAAGGTATTGGTGAGAGCGCACCTGGAATACTGCATACAGTTTTGGTGTCCATACTTAAGAAAAGACATACTTGCTCTGGAGTCAGTACAAAGAAGGTTCACTCGGTTAATCCCGGGGATGAGGGGATGGACATATGAGGAGAGGTTGGGTAGATTGGGACTCTACTCATTGGAGTTCAGAAGAATGAGAGGCGATCTTATTGAAACATATAAGATTGTGACGGGGTTGGATCGGGTGGATGCGGGGAGGATGTTCCCGATGATGGGTGAAACTAGAACTAGGGGGCATAGTCTTAGAATAAGGGGCTGCTCTTTCAAAGCTGAGATGAGAAGGAACTACTTCACTCAGAGGGTGGTAGGTCCATGGAATATGCTGCCCCAAAAAGCTGTAGAAGCTACATCATGACATAAATTTAAAACAGAAATAGACAGTTTCCTAGACGTAAAGGGAATTAAGGGTTACGGGGAGCGGGCAGGAATCTGGACATGAATCTAGGTTCGGATTGGTCATGGCCCTGTGGGTAGCATAGCGGGCCCAGGGGCCGTGTAGCCTGATCCTGCTCCTATTTCGTGTGTCCAATTCTGTTAGGTTCAGGAGATGGTTCTGTGATAGTAGATTGGCGGTTAGGATCAGATCAGCCATGATCTTATTGAATGGCGGAGCAGGCTCGAGGGGCCAATTGGCCTACTCCTGCTCCTATTTCTTATGTTCTTCTGAGACCTGCTTGCCTGTGGGGTGGGGTCTGTAGTGGTGACGGGACCTGTCTGTCTGTCTGTCTAGTGGTGGAGGGTCTGGACTTGGCGAATAGATTGGGAAATGTTGATGTACAGAGGGACCTGGGTGTCCTTGTACACCAGTCACTGAAAGCAAACATGCAGGTGCAGCAAGCAGTTAGGAAGGCAAATGGTATGCTGGCCTTCATTGCAAGAGGATTTGATTGCAGGAGCAAGGATGTCTTGCTACAGTTATACAGGGCCTTGGTGAGACCACACCTGGAGTACTGTGTGCAGTTTTGGTCTCCTTACCCAAGAAAGGATGTACTTGCCATAGAGGGAGTGCAGCGAAGGTTCACCAGACTGATTCCTGGGATGGCAGGACTGTCGTATGAGGAGAGATTGGGTCGACTAGGCCTGTATTCACGAGTTTAGAAGAATGAGAGGGGATCTCATTGAAACGTATAAAATTCTGACAGGGCTAGACAGACTGGATGCAGGGAGGATGTTTCCCCTGGCTGTAGGGGTCTAGAACGAGGGGTCACAGTCTCAGGATACGGGGCAGGACATTTAGGACTGAGATGAGGAGAAATTTCTTCATTGAGGGTGGTGAACCTGTGGAATTCTCTACCACAGAAGGCTGTGGAGGCCAAGTCACTGAATATATTTAAGAAGGAGATAGATAGATTTCTAGTCGCAAAAGGCATCAAAGGGTACGGGGAGAGAGCGGGAATATGGTATTGAGATAGAGGATCAGCCATGATCATATTGAATGGCGGAGCAGGCTCGAAGGGCCGAATGGCCTACTCCTGTCCTATATTTTATTGTCTGTGTCTATGTATTGATCCCCCGCTGTCTCTCCAGGTTTCCCGGAGTTCTCGGAGAGCGCTCCTGCTGTACTCCCAGGTGAGGACCCTCCCCCCTACTCTCCGCTGACCAGCCCTGAAAGCGGGAGCAGCCCGATGATCAACTGTCGCGTCTGTCAGTCCCTCATCAACGTCGAAGGCAAAATGCAGCAACACGTGGTGAAGTGTGGAATCTGTAATGAGGCCACGGTGAGCGTGGGGGTCTGGTGGGGTGCGTTTTCAGGTTGTTCCCTTAGTGCTTGGCCATCTTCGATAATCCCACGCAATCCTCTCGTAGACCCGAAACATAAGAATGACAGCAAGAATGCAGAATCACAGAATCCCCACAATGCAGATAGAGGCCATTTCGGCCCATCGAGCCTGCACCGACACATATCCCACCCTATCCCTGTAACCCCACGTATTTAATCCCCACTAACACTAAGGGTCAATTTATCATAGCCAAATCAACCTAACCCGCACATCTTTGGACTGTGGGAGGAAACCGGAGCACCCGGAGGAAACCCACGCAGACACGGGGAGAATGTGCAAACTCCACACAGACAGTCACCCGAGGCCGGATTCGAACCCGGGTCCCTGGCGCTGTGAGGTAACAGTGCTAACCACTATGCCACCGTGTTACCCAACTGTCTGAATTAACTTGGCCTCAAGACCCTTGTAGTGTCCTGGGACGCTGTCTTTTTAAATCCGCTCGGATATCGAGTTAACGACTGCACGGACACGATCCTGGAGCCTACTTGTATTCGGTTCAAACCGTAGTTCGCCTGCGCGGTGGGGTCAGGTGGGGTACGCGGTGCCGATTGGTGCTTTCTGATTCCGCGCTTACTCTGCTCTCTCTCTCCCTCGCTCTCTCTGCAGCCGATTAAGAATGCTCCCGTGGGGAAGAAGTACGTCCGATGTCCGTGTAACTGTCTCCTGATCTGTAAAGTGACATCGCAGAGGATTGCCTGTCCCCGACCCTACTGGTGAGAGACGCCCATCAGTGTACAGGTATCTCCGAGAGAGAGGGGACTGAGAGACACCAGTCTGTGTACAGATATCTCCCTGAGGGAGAGGGACTGAGAGACACGAGTCAGTGTACAGATATCTCCGAGAGAGACTGAGAGACACCAGTCAGTGTGCAGGTATCTCCGAGAGAGACTGAGAGACACCAGTCAGTGTACAGATATCTCCCTGAGGGAGAGGGGACTGAGAGACACCAGTCAGTGTAGATATCTCCCTGAGGGAGAGAGGGACTGAGAGACACCAGTCAGTGTACAGATATCTACCCGAGGGAGAGGGACTGAGAGACACCAGTCAGTGTACAGATATCTACCCGAGGGAGAGGGACTGAGAGACACCAGTCAGTGTACAGATATCTCCCTGAGGGAGAGGGGACTGAGAGACAGTCAGTGTACAGATATCTCCCTGAGGGAGAGGGACTGAGAGACACCAGTCAGTGTACAGATATCTCCCTGAGGGAGAGGGACTGAGAGACACGAGTCTGTGTACAGATAGTGCAGACAGTGAGGGTACACAGCGCCTTTAACGTAGTAAAACGTCCCAAGGCGTTTCACAGGAGTGTAAATCAGACCAAATTGGAGACCGAGCCACATTCGGAGATATGAAGACGGGTGACCCCAAGCTTGGTCAAAGAGGTAGGTTTTAAGGAGCGTCTTAAAAGAGGAGAGAGAGGGATATCGGAGAGGAGGTGAAGTGGTAGAGAGTGGGATGAGCGATAGTGTGATAGATAAAAAGGAATATTTTACGTAGGTTAGTTGGGCTAAGGGTGAGGGTCCAGTGGAATAATCCCGGGATCCCAGGGGAGTTGTTGTTAGAAGAACGTGGTAGGGAACATTCGCGCCACAGAAGTGCCAGGCAATGACTATCTCCAACAAGCGAGAGTCTAACCACCGCCCCTTGACATTCAATGGCATTACCATCGCCGAATCCCCCACCATCAACATCCTGGGGGGTCACCATTAACCAGAAACTTAACTGGACCAGCCACATAAATACTGTGGCAACAAGAGCAGGTCAGAGGCTGGGTATTCTGCGGCGAGTGTCTCACCTCCTGACTCCCCAAAGCCTTTCCACCATCTACAAGGCACAAGTCAGGAGTGTGATGGAATACTCTCCACTTGCCTGGATGAGTGCAGCTCCAACAACACTCAAGTAGCTCGACACCATCCAGGACAAAGCAGCCCGCTTGATTGGCACCCCATCCACCTCCTTAAACATTCACTCCCTCCACCACCGGCGCACCGTAGCTGCAGTGTGTACCATCTACAAGATGCACTGCAGCAACTCGCCAAGGCTTCTTCGGCAGCACCTCCCAAACCCGCGACCTCTACCACCTAGAAGGACAAGGGCAGCAGGCGCATGGGAACACCACCACCTCCAAGTTCCCCTCCAAGTCACACACCATCCTGACTTGGAAATATATCGCCGATTCTTCATCGTCACTGGGTCAAAATCCCGGAACTCCCTCCCTAACAGCACTGTGGGAGTACCATCACCACACGGACTGCAGCGGTTCAAGAAGGTGGCTCACCACCACCTTCTCGAGGGCGATTAGGGATGGGCAATAAATGCTGGGCCTTGCCAGCGACGCCCACATCCCATAAACAGGAAAAAAAACCACAGATTATGGGGCGAAATGATAGAATCAGAGAATGATACAGCACTGAAGGAGGCCATTCGGCCCATCGTGCCTGTGCCGGCTCTGTGATCGAGCTCTCCAATTAGTCCCGCTCTCCAATTAGTCCCGCTCTCCAATTAGTCCCGCTCTCCAATTAGTCCCACTCCTTCCCTCCCCCCACCCACTCTTTCCATTTTCACAATTTGAAGTGTTTAAAATGATGGAAGGATGGGACAGGGTAGAGAGAATCTGAGTGTCTCCAGTAGTTGAGGGGAGTGAAGAACGAGGGGCTGCAGATTAAAAATGTCAATGTAAAAGAGATTTAAAGCAGGGCGCGGGAGAGTTGCAAGGCCGTGGGCTACACTCCCAGGGTTAGCAGCTGGGGCAGAAACTGCGTCACTGTTGTAGGTTAGATTGGAGAGAGGGGTGTAGGGGGGGGGTGGGGGAAATGAAGGCAATGGGGGGTGACGGGATACGGGAACAGGACGGGGAAACGTGATCAGGACTCTTTGCTCATCGGGGTGGCGGGGTATAAAAAAAAAAAGTCTTTTTCTGAATGACGAGAGACTCGGAACTGTTGGAGGAGCAGAGAGATTTCGGGGCCGAGAAATCACTAAAAGCTAGCGGACAGGTACAAAAAATATAAATCGGAAAGGCGAATGGAATGTTGGGCTTTATCTCGAGGGCTGGATTACAAAGGGGTGGCACTCACGTTCCTGTTGTATATAAAGCTCTGAGACCCCCATCTGGAGCGACTTGTGTTCAGTTCTGGGCCCTGCACCTCAGGAAGGATATACTGACCTCTGAGGCGGGGCAGCCCAGATTCACCAGAATGATACCGGGGGCTAAAAGGGTTAAATCGCGAGGACAGGTTGCACAGACTCTGCTTGTATTCCCTCGAGTACAGGAGATTGAGGGGTGATCGAATCGAGGTGATCGAGTTATACAGCACAGAAAGAGGCCCTTCGGCCCATCGTGTCCGCGCCGGCCATCAAGCCCTGTCTATCTATTCCCATTTTCCAGCACTTGGTCCGTAGCCTTGTACGCTATGGCGTTTCAAGTGCTCGTCTAAATGCTTCTTGAATGTTGAGGGTTCCTGCCTCTACCACTCTTTCAGGCAGTGAGTTCCAGATTCCAACCACCCTCTGGGTGAAAAAGTTTTTCCTCAAATCCCCTCTAAATCTCCTGCCCCTTACCTTGAAACTATGCCCCCTGGTTATTGACCCCTCTACGAAGGGGAAAAGTTCCTTTTCTATCTACCCTATCTATGCCCCTCATAATTTTGTACACCTCAATCAGGTCCCCCCCTCAGCCTTCTCTGCTCTAAGGAAAACAAGCCCAGCCTGTCCAGTCTCTCTTCATAGCTGAAGCGCTCCAGCCCAGGCAACATCCTGGTGAATCTCCTCTGCACCCTCTCCAATGCAGTCACATCCTTCCTATAGTGTGGCGACCAGAACTGCACACAGTATTCCAGCTGTGGCCTAACTAGCGTTTTGTACAGCTCCATCATAACCTCCCTGGCTCTTATATTCTATGCCTCGGCTAATGAAGGCAAGTATCCCATATGCCTTTTTAACCACCTTATCTACCTGTCCTGCTGCCTTCAGGGATCTATGTATGTGTTTAAGATGATTAAAGGATTCGATAGGGGAGATAGAGAGAAACTATTTCCTCTGGTGAGGGCAGTCCAGAACAAGGGGGCAGAACCTTAAAATTAGAGCCAGGCCGTTCAGGGGTGATGTCAGGAAGCACTTCTTCACACAAAGGGTGGTGGAAATCTGGAACTCTCTCCCCCAAAAGGCTGTGGATGCTGGGCGTCAACTGCAGCTTCAGATTTATAGATTTTTCTTGGGTAAGGGTATGGAGTTGAGGTACAGATCAGCCATCACCTAATTGAATGGTGGAACAGGCTCGAGGGGCTGAATGGTCCTCCTCCTGTTCCTGTGTAACAGGCTCGAGGGGCTGAATGGCTCCTCCTGTTCCTGTGTAACAGGCTCGAGGGGCTGAATGGGCCTCCTCCTGTTCCTGTGTAACAGGCTCGAGGGGTTGAATGGGCCTCCTCCTGTTCCTGTGTAACAGGCTCGAGGGGTTGAATGGGCCTCCTCCTGTTCCTGTGTAACAGGCTCGAGGGGCTGAATGGTCCTCCTCCTGTTCCTGTGTAACCGGCTCGAGGGGCTGAATGGGCCTCCTCCTGTTCCTGTGTAACAGACTCGAGGGGCTGAATGGGCCTACTCCTGTTCCTGTGTAACAGGCTCAAAGGGGCTGAATGGGCCTCCTCCTGTTCCTGTGTAACAGGCTCGAGGGGCTGAATGGGCCTCCTCCTGTTCCTGTGTAACTGGCTCGAGGGGCTGAATGAGCCTCCTCCTGTTCCTGTGTAACAGGCTCGAGGGGTTGAATGGGCCTCCTCCTGTTCCTGTGTAACAGGCTCGAGGGGCTGAATGGCCTCCTCCTGTTCCTGTGTAACATGCTCGAGGGGCTGAATGGGCCTCCTCCTGTTCCTGTGTAACATGCTCGAGGGGCTGAATGGGCCTCCTCCTGTTCCTGTGTAACATGCTCGAGGGGCTGAATGGCACCATCCTGTTCCTGTGTAACATGCTCGAGGGGCTGAACGGCCTCCTCCTGTTCCTGTGTAACTGGCTCGAGAGGCTGAATGGGCCTCCTCCTGTTCCTGTGTAACAGCCTCGAGGGGCTGAACGGCTTGTTTGGTGTGAGACTGTGAACTTCCTTTGATCTCTCTCTCTCTCTCTCTCTCTCTCTCTCTTTTGGTGATTTCTTACAGTAAAAGGATAATAAACCTGGGGCCTGTTCACCCTGGTCCGACCAGCCCAGATCCCCAGCCAGTTGGAGCTCGTGTCATCTGTGGCCACTGCAAAAACACATTTCTGGTGAGTGTATCCTTCACGCACTGTGTCCTGCGGGTCAGTGTTTAATGGAATGGGTTTGCGACATTGGCTGTGGGGCTGTCCTGAGGTTGTGAGCGGTTCTGTATAAAGTTCTTTCTGTGTTTTTTTTCAGTGGAGGGAGTTTACAGACAGGACATTAGCCCGGTGTCCACACTGCCGGCGAGTGTGAGTATTAATCATCATCATCACTATATTCATCTTCCTGCAGGAATCACCCTGGAGGTGGCTTCAGTCACCCGCTGTACGGCCTTCCTCCCCCCTCCCCCCCCAAGGCCAGCAGCCCTTTGAGAGACCAGGGACCAGGGACCAGGGACCAGGGACCTCCAGACTTGCCGATCTTCGGCTCCTGAATTCTCGATCGTTCACGCAGCCTCCACACCCCCACCCCCCCGCGGGCCCTGTTATTTACCTAACGCACCCAGGATCGTTGGGCCAGCCGAACGGATTCATAAATTACACCGGCTCAGTCTTCAAGTCACAACGGCACAGAAGGAGGCCATTCGGCCCATCGAGTCCGTGCCGGCGCTCTCTAGAGCAATCCAGTCAGTCCCATTGCCCCGCTCTATCTCCGTAGCCCTGCCAGTTTATTTCCCTCAAGTGCCTATCCAGTCTCCCCTTGAAAACATCGAGTGTCTCCGCTTCCACCAATTCCGTCGGCAGCGAGTTCCAGGTCCTCACCACTCGCTGCGTAAAAAAAAAAGGTTTTCCTCACGTCCCCCCTGTATCTCTCGCCCAAAACCTTAAATCTGTGTCCCCTAGTCCTTGTACCATCAACTAGTGGGAACAGCCTTTCCCCGTCTAGCCTATCCAAACCCGTCATAATCTTCTACACCTCGATCAAATCGCCCCTCAACCTCCTTTGCTCTAATGAAAACAAATCCAGCTTCTCCACTGCCAAAATGCATCACCTCACACTTCTCTGTATTAAACTCCATCTGCCACTTGTCTGCCCATTCTGCTAGCCTTTCTATGTCCTGTTGCAGTCGATTGGTATCATCATCACTGTTTGCCACACCCCCAAGTTTGGTGTCATCGGCAAATTTAGAAATTCTACTCTGTATTCCGATATCCATGTCATTTCAAAAAAAGCAGTGGCCCCAGCACTGACCCTTGGGGAACACCACTGTCTACCATCCTCCAGTCTGAAAAACAGCCATTTACCACAACTCGCTGTTTTCTGTCCTTAAGCCAATTCCTTATCCAAGCTGCCACTGACCCACCTATTCCATGAGCCTCAATTTTGTTAACCAGCCTTCTATGTGGTACTTTGTCAAACGCCTTCCGAAAATCCATGTAGACAACATCCATTGCATTCCCTTCATCAATCCTCCCTGTTACTTCATCAAAAAATTCAATTAGATTAGTCAAAAACGATCTGCCTTTTACAAACCAGTGTTGGCTCTCCTTAATTAGCTTAAACCTCTCCAGTGCCCATTAATTTTTTCCTTGATTATTGTTTCTAAAACTTTACCCACCACTGATGTTAAACTGACTGGTCTGTAGTTACTAGGATTGTCCTTGCACCCTTTCTTGAACAATGGTGTCACATTTGCCACTTTCCAATCTCGGGCACCTCCCCCGCATCTAGGGAAGATTGGAAAATTATGGCAAGCCCTTCCGCTATCTCCTCCCCCAAGTCTCTTAGCAACCTGGGATGCAAGCCATCTGGACCAGGCGACTTATCCACTCTAAGCATACCCAGCCTTTCTAGTACATCCTGTCTATCAATTTTCACCCCTTCCATTGCTTCTACCTTTTTCACTTCTTCTGAGATTTTGTCAGCATCCACCTCCTTCGTAAACACCGATACAAAGTACTCATTGAGTATTCTAGCCTTGCCCTGCACCTGTAAGCATGTATCACCATCTTTGTCCCTAATCGGCCCCACCCCGCCTCTTACTACCCGCTTACTGTTTACATGCCGGCAGAAGATTTTTGGGTTCCCTTTTATGTTAACTGCCATTCTACTCTCATTCTAGCCCCAGAAATGAATCGACGTGTTGGTTTTATTAACATTGACTGAGATTAAGAGCGAGCTATACGTCTATATACTTACACGTAGAATATCCCTCGGGGTTTATACTCTGTGCTCGGAACCAATCCAGTCCGAGCTTATTCTCATGTGGTCTTTATGCACCAGTAGAAGGCAGTGCGGGACCGCACGCGCCTGTCCTCTCCGGCGCGCTCGCAGCGCTCTCGCTGACCGCGCTTGCCCCCGGCGCCCTCGCTCCCACCTTGCCTGTTACTTCTCTAACTTTGCTTTCCTGTCGGTCTTTGCAGGTCATCGATAGGTCGGCGATATCCTCGGAAACGCTGCTTGTGTATATTCATCCTTGGGCTCATGTTCGCTGTTATAGCTACTGTAGTCGCTGTAAGTATCCGATCAATACTTGGCATCCGATCGATACTCGCTGTAGGATGGGGATAGACTTCAAGAGGACATAGACAGGCTGGTGGATTGGGCGGACACGTGGCAGATGCAGTTTAACGCAGAAAAGTGCCAAGTGATACATTTTGGTCGGAAGAACGAGGAGAGGCAATATAAACTAAAGGGTGCAATTCTAAAGGGGGTGCATGAACAGAGAAACCTGAGGGGGGTGGGGGGGGGTATATGTGCACAAATCATAGAATCATAGAAGATAGGAGTAGGCCATTCGGCCTCTCTAGCCTGCTCCGCCATTCAATGCGATCATGGCTGATCATTCAAACTCAGTACCCTGTCCCTGCTTTCTCCCCATATCCCTTGATCCCTTTAGCCTTAAGAAATATATCCAACTCCTTCTTGAATCTATATAATGAATTGGCCTCAACTGCCTTCTGTGGTAGAGAATTCCACAGGTTCACCACTCTCTGAGTGAAGAAATTCCTCCTCATCTCAGTCCTAAATGGCTTACCCCTTATCCTTAGACTGTGACCCCTGGTTCTGGACTCCCCCGCCATCGGGAACATCCTTCCTGCATCCAGTCTGTCTAGTCCTGTCATAATTTTATATGTTTCGATGAGATCCCCTCTCATTCTTCTAAACTCCAGCGAGTATAAGCCCAATTGACCCAATCTCTCCTCATATGTCATTCCTGCCATCCCAGGTATCAGCCTTGTGAATCTTCGCTGAACTCCTTCTGATGGGGGTGGGCTGTGAGGGGGTTAATCCCCTCCGATGGGGGCTGTGAGGGGGTTAATCCTCTGATGGGGGCTGTGAGGGGGTTAATCCCCTCTGATGGGGGCGGGCTGTGAGGGGGTTAATCCTCTGATGGGGGTGGCCTGTGAGGGGGTTAATCCCCTCTGATGGGGACGGGCTGTGAGGGGGTTAATCCCCTCTGATGGGGACGGGCTGTGAGGGGGTTAATCCCTCTGATGGGAGGGCTGTGAGGGGGTTAATCCTGTGAGGGGGTTAATCCTCTGATGGGGGGCTGTGAGGGGGTTAATCCTCTGATGGGGACGGGCTGTGAGGGGGTTAATCCTCCGATGGGGACGGGCTGTGAGGGGGTTAATCCCCCCCTTTGCTGCTGTGAAACTGACCTCTCTCCCTCTCTCTCTGTTCCGGCAGGTTGCTACCTGGAAACATGCCCAGATGTACCACGGTATCTATGCTGCCTGGGCTGTGGTGATCATTCTGTCCGTTTGCTGTATGGCCCGAGCCTGTTACTGGGCCTGTTTGAAGGTCAGCCATCCCATCCAGAACTTCTCCTGATGACCCTGGCCGGAGAGGAGCCGGCCGGAGGGAGAGGGAGTCAGCTCCGTCCGTGACCCCAGGAATCTACTGCACACTAACCATAGAACTCGACTCCTTGCACCAAACACGGTCTGTGTCTCTCTGTCCAGTAACACCCTCCGATCCTCTCACTACTGACCCGTGTCTCTCTGTCCAGTAACACCCTCCGATCCTCTCACTACTGACCCGTGTCTCTCTGTCCAGTAACACCCTCCGATCCTCTCACTACTGACCCGTGTGTCTCTGTCCAGTAACACCCTTCGATCCTCTCGCTAGGGACCTGTGTCTCTCTGTCCAGTAACACCCTCCGATCCTCTCACTACTGACCCGTGTCTCTGTCCAGTAACACCCTTCGATCCTCTCACTACTGACCAGTGTCTCTGTCCAGTAACACCCTCCGATTCTCTCACTGACCCGTGTCTCTCTGTCCAGTAACACCCTTCGATCCTCTCACTACTGACCCGTGTCTCTCTGTCCAGTAACACCCTTCGATCCTCTCACTGACCCGTGTCTCTCTGTCCAGTAACACCCTTCGATCCTCTCACTGACCCGTGTCTCTCTGTCCAGTAACACCCTTCGATCCTCTCACTACTGACCCGTGTCTCGGTCCAGTAACGCCCTCCGATCCTCTCACTGACCCGTGTCTCGGTCCAGTAACGCCCTCCGATCCTCTCACTGACCAGTGTCTCTCTGTCCAGTAACACCCTCCGATCCTCTCACTACTGACCAGTGTCTCGGTCCAGTAACACCCTTCGATCCTCTCACTACTGACCCGTGTCTCTGTCCAGTAACACCCTTCGATCCTCTCACTATTGACCAGTGTCTCTCTGTCCAGTAACACCCTCCGATCCTCTCACTACTGACCAGTGTCTCTCTGTCCAGTAACGCCCTCCGATCCTCTCACTACTGACCCGTGTCTCTCTGTCCAGTAACACCCTCCGATCCTCTCACTACTGACCAGTGTCTCTCTGTCCAGTAACGCCCTCCGATCCTCTCACTACTGACCCATGTCTCTCTGTCCAGTAACGCCCTCCGATCCTCTCACTGGGGACCCGTGTCTCTCTGTCCAGTAACGCCCTCCGATCCTCTCACTGGGGACCCGTGTCTCTCTGTCCAGTAACGCCCTCCGATCCTCTCACTACTGACCAGTGTCTCTCTGTCCAGTAACGCCCTCCGATCCTCTCCCTACTGACCAGTGTCTCTCTGTCCAGTAACGCCCTCCGATCCTCTCACTACTGACCAGTGTCTCTCTGTCTAGTAACACCCTCGATCCTCTCGCTACTGACCAGTGTCTCTCTGTCCAGTATTGTCCTCCAATCCTCTCACTGGGGACCCGTGTCTCTCTCTTCAGTATTGTCCTTTGATCCTCCCACTACTGACCTGGGCCTTCAGGGTCTTTACGCTCCGGGCTAATTGGTAACTGACTTTGTTAGCTGAGAGTCTCCCTCACTGGCTCCTGCTTTGTCTCCGACTCCTGCTTCTGCTCCGACATCTGCCCCGGTCCTGCTCCGAATCCGTCTCCGTCTCTGTCTCCGAGCCACCGCGGCAGATGCGAACGTTATTTGGGTCTGGAGCCGCCTTGTTCCGAACAGCTGTGCTAACCCGTTAAATGTGCTCATCACTGTCTTCACCAACTTATAATCGCTCTCAAATTCATCTGTGTTCTGTACCGCCAGCTGTGTCCCAACAGAGGGGCTGTGCCCGCAGGGGACGCGGTATTGTATCGTGCCCGCAGCGCCCCCTGTTGGTGGGACGCGGCATGGTATCGTGCCCACAGCGCCCCCTGTTGGTGGGGCGCGGTATTGTATCGTGCCCGCAGCGCCCCCTGTTGGTGGGGCGCGGTATTGTATCGTGCCCGCAGCGTCCCCTGTTGGTGGGACGCGGTATTATAGTGCACCCGCAGCGCCCCCTGTTGTTGGGGCGCGGTATTGTATCGTGCCCGCAGCGCCCCCTGTTGATGGGACGCGGTATTATATTGCACCCGCAGCGCCCCCTCTTGGTTGAAATGTTACCATGACATGTCTGCAGCGCCGCCTGCTGGTGAAACCAGGTACTTCAGCACTCATTGTATGGTCCACAGCGCCTCAGACTGGTGAATCATGTTAACTGCAATGCTCATTGTATCATGTGTTCTATTTAAAGTGTTGACTAAAAGAAATTCTACGTTGATTTAACATAATAAAAAAGTAAACAATTTTACATCATAGTTTTGGATCCTCCTTCTGATGGCTGGAGTTTCCTTCCGTTCTGCAAGGAATCAACTAACATCGACAGGGATGGGAGGGGGGCCTGAGCCTGGGGATGGGTTAGTGAGAGAATCACTCCGTGAGTGTGTCAGGAATTCTGGGGATCGCTCCCGGTGCCTGGGCGGGGAATCCTGGGACTAAAAAAAATAAGAGAGTAAGCTGGCAAGAAACATTAAAACAGTCAGCAAGAGCTTCTACAGGTATATAAAAAGGAAGAGAGTAGCTAAAGTAAACGTTGGTCCCTTTAGAGGATGAGACTGGGGAATTAATAATGGGGAGCGGGGAAATGGCAGAGACTCTGAACAAATATTTTGTATCTGTCTTCACTGTAGAAGACACTAACAACATCCAAATAATGGATAATCAAGGGGTCGCAGGGAGTGGGGAATTAAAGACAATCATTATCACTAAGGAAATAGTACTCGGTAAAATAATGGGACTAAAAGATGACAAGTCCCCTGGACCAGATGGCCTGCATCCCAGGGTCTTAAAAGAAGTGGCTGCAGAGATAGTGGATGCACTGGTTGCAATATACCAAAATTCCCTGGACTCTGGAGAGGTCCCAGCGGATTGGAAAATCGTTAATGTAACACCTCTATTTAAGAAAGGAGGGAGACAGAAAGCAGGAAACTATAAACCAGTTAGCCTAGCATCTGTCGTTGGGAAAATGCTGGAGTCCTTCATTAAGGAAGCAGTATCAGGGCATTTAGAAAAACATACTGCAGTCAAGCAGAGTCAGCATGGTTTTAGGAAAGGGAAATCATGTTTAGCAAATTTGCTGGAGTTCTTTGAGGATGCAACAAGCAGGGTGGACAAGGGTGAGCCAGTGGATGTGGTGTATTTGGATTTCCAGAAGGCATTCGATAAGGTGCCACATAAAAGGTTAGTGCATAAGATAAGAGCTCATTGAGTTGGGGGTAATATATTAGCATGGATAGAGAATTGGCTAACTAACAGAAAGCAGAGAGTCGGGATAAATGGGTTATTTTTCTGGTTGGCAAACGGTAACTAGTGGGGTGCCACAGGGATCAGTGCTGGGGCCCCAACTATTTACAATCTACATTAATGACTTGGATGAAGGGATCGAGTGTAATGTAGCCAAGTTTGCGGATGATACAAAGATGGGTGGGAAAGCAAGTTGTGCAGAGGACTCAAAGGACCTGCAAAGGGATATAGACAGGCTAGGTGAGTGGGCAAAGATTTGGCAGATGGAGTATAATGTGGGAAAGTGCGAGGTTATCCACTTTGGCAGGAAAAATAAAAAAGCAAACTATTATTTAAATGGAGAGAGATTACAAAATGCTACAGTTCAGAGGGACCTGGGGGTCCTTGTGCATGAAACACAAAGTTAGCATGCAGGTGCAGCAAGTAATCAAAAAGGCAAATGGAATGTTGGCCTTTATTTCAAGGGGGTTGGAGTATAAAAGTAGGGAAGTCCTGCTACAACTGTACAGGGTATTGGTGAGACCACACCTCGAGTACTGCGTACAGTTTTGGTCTCATTTTAAGGAAGATATACTTGCATTGGAGGCAGTTCAGAGACGATTCACTAGGTTAATTCCAGAGATGAGGGGGTTTGACTTATGAGGAAAGGTTGAGCAGGCTGGGCCTACACTCATTGGAATTTAGAAGAATGAGAGGTGATCTTATTGAAACATATAAGATACTGAGGGGGCTCGACAAGGTAGATGCAGAGAGGATGTTTCCCCTCGTGGGGGAATCTAGAACTCGGGGGCACAGTTTCAGAATAAAGGGTCGCCCTTTTAGAACTGAGATGAGGAGGAATTTCTTCTCTCAGAGGGTCGTAAATCTGTGGAATTCTCTGCCCCAGAGAGCTGTGGAGGCTGGGTCATTAAATACATTTAAAGGTGGAGATAGACAGATGTTTGCAAGATAAGGGAGTGAAGGGTTATGGGGAGCGGGCAGGGAAGTGGCTTTGAGCCCAAGATCAGCCATGATCTCATTAAATGACGGAGCAGGCTCGAGGGGCCAAGTGGCCTATTCCTGCTCCTATTTCTTATGTTCTTCTGATCACACCCGGTGACGGGGCAGCAGTAATATCCTTCTACTGGGTTACTGCTGAATTTATGGTGAAAGATGGGGGTTGGGTATTGCCCATCGGTAGTTGGGTTGAGGAGATGGGGGTTGGATATTGCCCATCGGTAGTTGGGTTGAGGAGATGGGGGTTGGTTATTGTCCATCGGTAGTTGGGTTGAGGAGATGGGGGTTGGGTAATGCCCATCGGTAGTTGGGTTGAGGAGATGGGGGTTGGGTATTGTCCATCGGTAGTTGGGTTGAGGAGATGGGGGTTGGATATTGCCCATCGGTAGTTGGGTTGAGGAGATGGGGGTTGGTTATTGCCCATCGGTAGTTGGGTTGAGGAGATGGGGGTTGGGTATTGCCCATCGGTAGTTGGGTTGAGGAGATGGGGGTTGGGTATTGCCCATCAGTAGTTGGGTTGAGCAGATGGGGGTTGATTATTTTTGTCCAGCGGGAGTTTGGTGTGTGTTTCCTGATTGAGCGATTGGCCATTTCAGAGACCTTTAACGGTGTGGAGCTGGAGTCAGTGTTGGCCACAATGGGGAGGAAGGCCGGAGTGAAGGACATCAGTGAACCAGTTTTCATGATCACATTTTCTCGTACAGGAGAGATTGCTGCAGCCAAGCTGTTGTAGTTAGTGTGGAAGATTGGACCGGGTGTGGTGTGGCGTATCCACAAGCTCAGGTAGGCGTTAAAGATCCCACAGCCACTATTGGAAGAGCAGGGAAGGTCTCCCCGCTGTCCTGGGGCAAACATTCCTCCCTTAACCAACACCAACCAGAGAAACAGATTAACCAGGCATTCACCTCACGGCTGTTTGTGAGATCTTGCTGTGCACAAAACAGCTGTCATGTTTGTCCGCATAACAACGGTGACCACACAAGCCACTTATTGGCTGAGAAACACTTCAGGAGCCGAGAATGTGACAGGCGCCGTACAAATGCAAGTTTTATTTTAGCAACTAGACATTAGCTTTAACCACAGCTACATCGCTAAGGGTTTGGTCTATCAGTAAAGGAGCCTGGAGTTGATTCATCTCACGCAATACACACACACACGGAAAGATGGAGACAGATGTAAGCTAGCTTTATTGAGTTTCAACTTGTGATTCCTAACCTATCACGATGCACTTCAGACATTGCACCATTTTTCAGTAAGTCGTACATTCATCCCGACCGCAATACATCGCACAGCAGCTTGAACAAGTAAGACATTAACCCAGGGTCATAGAAACATAGAAAATAGGTACAGGAGTAGACCATTCGGTCCTTCGAGCCTGCACCGCCATTTAATGCGTTCATGGCTGAACATGCTACCTCAGTACCCCATTCCTGCTTTCTCGCCATACCCCTTGATCCCCCTAGTTGTGAGTATTATATCTAACTCCCTTTTGAATATATTTAGCGAACTGGCCTCAACAACCTTCTGTGGTAGAGAATTCCACAGATTCACCACTCTCTGGGTGAAGAAGTTCCTCCTCATCTCAGTCTTAAATGGCTTCCCCTTTATCCTTAGACTGTGACCCCTGGTTTTAGTTTTCCCTAACATTGGAAACATTCTGCCCGCATCTAATTTGTCTAAACCAGTCAGGATTTTAAACGTCTCTATAAGATCCCCCCTCATTCTTCTGACCTCCAGAGGATACAAGTTCAGTTGATCCAGTCTTTCTTGATATGTCAGTCTTGCCATCCCAGGAATCAATCTAGTGAACCTTCGTTGCACTCCCTCAATAGCAAGAATGTCCTTCCTCAAGTTAGGAGACCAAAACTGCGCACAATACTCCAGGTGTGGCCTCACCAAGGCCCTGTACAACTGTAGCATCACCTCCCTACTCCTGTACTCAAATCCCCTTGCTATGAAGGCCATCATGCCATTTGCTTTCTTGACTGCCTGCTGCACTTGCTCTCCCTTCAGTGACTGATGTACCATGACGCCCAGGTCTCGTTGCACCTCCCCTTTCCCTAATCTGCCACCATTCAGGTAATAGTCTGCCTCCCTATTTTTACCACCAAAGTGGATAACCTCACATTTATCCACACTGTACTTCATCTGCCATACATTTGCCCATATACAGCCCATCATGAGCCAGGAAGCACCATCCCACAATGCACCCGGAGCCTCCCCGCTCAGAGACAGAGTCTTCGCTGCTGATCGCCCAGGGCAGTGGGCACTGCAGGGGACATCTCAACCCGCGTACCCAACACAGAAAGGTCAGAGGGCAGCCGCTGAGCGGCTGAGCCGGCCCAAGCTGCTGGACAATGAAAGCGGGGTGGGAAGGAATGCAAGACCTCAGGCCCGTGGCCATTGCTCCCTTTCGACTGAATTGGAAGTGGCCACAAAGGGCGGGTGGGGGGGACACACACCTTCACATGGCCATGAGCAAGGTGATGGGGCAATGGTCGGAGCCCATGGCCTTCGAGCGGATCTTGCTGTCGCACAGGCAAGGGAGCAGAGCCTTGGACAACACAAAGTAGTCCAGGCGCCAGCCCACGTTCTTGGCCCTGCAGTTGCCCATGTAGGTCCAGAAGGTGTAGGCGTGGGAGGTGTCGGGGTACAGGTGGCGGTAGCTGTCGACGAAGCCCTCGCCCAGCAGAGCGCCGAAGCCCTGCCTCTCCTCCGGCGTGAAGCCGGCCGATTTCTTGTTCGTTTTGGCGTTCTTGAGGTCGAGCTCCTGGTGAGCGACATTGAGGTCTCCACACAGGATGAGGGGCTTCTTGCTCTCCAGCCCCTTCAGGTAGGCGAGGAAATCCACGTCCCAGGTCTTGCGGTAATCCAGACGCACCAGGCCTCGGCCAGAATTCGGCACGTACGCAGTGACCAGGAAGTACTTGTTAAACTCCGCCGTGATGACCCGGCCTTCGCCATCATGCTCTTCAACTCCTAGCAACCAGCACAAAAAGACACAAAGGGATTGGCCCATTAGGGTTATATACACTGGCAGTGATTTGCCCATTAGGGTTCTATACCATGGCAGTGATTGGCCCATTAGGGTTATATTTAATGGCAGTGATTGGCCCATTAGGGTTATATACAATGGCAGTGATTGGCCCATTAGGGTTATATTCAATGGCAGTGATTGGCCCATTAGGGTTATATACACTGGCAGTGATTGGCCCATTAGGGTTATATACAATGGCAGTGATTGGCCCATTAGGGTTATATACACTGGCAGTGATTGGCTCATTAGGGTTATATACAATGGCAGTGATTGGCCCCTTAGGGTTATATACAATGGCAGTGATTTGCCCATTAGGGTTATATACACTGGCAGTGATTGGCCCATTAGGGTTCTATACACTGGCAGTGATTGGCCCATTAGGGTTCTATACACTGGCAGCGATTGGCCCATTAGGGTTCTATACACTGGCAGTGATTGGCCCATTAGGGTTCTATACACTGGCAGCGATTGGCCCATTAGGGTTATATACAATGGCAGCGATTGGCCCATTAGTGTTATATACAATGGCAGTGATTGGCCCATTAGGGTTATATACACTGGCAGTGATTGGCCCATTAGGGTTATATACAATGACAGTGATTGGCCCATTAGGGTTATATACAATGGCAGTGATTGGTCCATTAGGGTTATATACAGTAGCAGCAATTGGCCCATTAGGGTTATATACACTGGCAGTGATGGGCCCATTAGGGTTCTATACACTGGCAGTGATTGGCCCATTAGGGTTCTATACACTGGCAGCGATTGGCCCATTAGGGTTATATACAATGGCAGCGATTGGCCCATTAGTGTTATATACAATGGCAGTGATTGGCCCATTAGGGTTATATACACTGGCAGTGATTGGCCCATTAGGGTTCTATACACTGGCAGTGATTGGCCCATTAGGGTTCTATACACTGGCAGTGATTGGCCCATTAGGGTTCTATACACTGCCAATGATTGGCCCATTAGGGTTATATACAATGGCAGTGAATAGCCCATTAGGGTTATAGACAGTGGCAGTGATTGGCCCATTAGGGTTATATACACTGGCAGTGATTGGCCCATTAGGGTTATAGACAGTGGCAGTGATTGGCCCATTAGGGTTATATACAGTGGCAGTGATTGGTCCATTAGGGTTATATACAATGGCAGTGATTGGCCCATTCGGGTTATATACACTGGCAGTGATTGGCTCATTAGGGTTATATACACTGGCAGTGATTCATCTAATAGGATTATATAGAACACCCATTTATACAGCGCCTTTAATGTAGTAAAACGTCCCAAGGCGCTTCACAGGAGCGTAAATCAGACACAAATTTGACACCGAGCCACAAAAACAGATGGGCAGGTGACCAAAGGCTGGTTCAAAGAGGTAGGTTTTAAGGAGGAGAGGCGGAGAGGTTTCGGAAGGGAATTCCAGAGCTGAGGGCCCAGGCAGCTGAAGGCACGGCCGCCAATGGTGGAGCGATGGAAATCGGGGGATGCGCAAGACACCAGAATTGGAGGAGCGCAGAGATCTCGGGGGGTTGTAGGGGCTGGAGGAGGTTACAGAGATAGGGAGGGTTAGGGTTAGGGTTACGGTGCATTTAGGGTTAGGGTTTTTGTATAAGAGAGAGGAGGAAGTCTACAGACAAAATGACCTTCCCTTCAACATAAGGGCAGAAATGGGGATGTTCGCTGATGACTGCACAGTGTTTAGCACCATTCACAACTCCTCAGATAATGAAGCAGTCCATGCCAGCATGCATCAAGTCCTGGACGACGTTCAGGTTTGGGCTGACAAGTGGTAGGTAACATTCGCGCCACAGAAGTGCCAGGCAATGACTATCTCCAACAAGCAAGGGTCTAACCACCTCCCCTTGACATTCAATGGCATTAACATCGCCGAATCCCCCACCATCAACATCCTGGGGGGTCACCATTGACCAGAAACTTAACTGGACCAGCCACATAAATACTGTGGCAACAAGAGCAGGTCAGAGGCTGGGTATTCTGCGGCGAGTGTCTCACCGCCTGACTCCCCAAAGCCTTTCCACCATCTACAAGGCACAAGTCAGGTGTGTGATGGAATACTCTCCACTTGCCTGGATGAGTTGCAGCTCCAACAACACTGAAGAAGCTCGACACCATCCAGGACAAAGCAGCCCGCTTGATCAGCACCCCATCCACCACCTTAAACATTCACCCCCTCCACCACCGGCGTACCGTGGCTGCAGTGTGTACCATCTACAAGATGCACTGCAGCAACTCGCCAAGGCTTCTTCGGCAGCACCTCCCAAACCCACGACCTCTTCCACCTAGAAGGACAAGGGCAGCAGGCGCATGGGAACACCACCACCTCCAAGTTCCCCTCCAAGTCACACACCATCCTGACTTAGAAGTATATCGCCGATCCTTCATCGTCGCTGGGTCAAAATCCTGGAACTCCCTCCCTAACAGCACTGTGGGAGCACCTTCACCACACGGACTGCAGCGGTTCAAGAAGGTGGCTCACCACCACCTTCTCAAGGGCAATTAGGGATGGGCAATAAATGCCGGCCCTTGCCAGCGACGCCCACATCCCATAAACGAATAAAAAAAAAGACAAGCTCTGAATCTGTTGTGTATTTGGAGCAGGTTCTGTTTAACTTTAGTTTTTTAAATGTAGCATTTAAAATGTCTCCCTTGAATTATCAGCCTGTGAGAAATATCGAGAGAGAGAGAGATTGATACAGAGATGTAACAAGAGAGAGAAAGATATGAAGAAAACTGTAGAGATACAGACATATAATGAAAAGTATTAGAGATACAGGACACGAGTCTTTGTACAGCCTGCGTGTGCGCCCCACTGGTCCAGAATCGGGATCTTGGGTTTATGTCACGATACATGACGTGATCCGGACTCGAGTCGTCGTTAGCTTGTTCACAGATGTGATTCCCAGTAAAAAAGTAAAAATTTTCCCAGTAAAAAAGTAAATTTTTTTTTAAGCTTTTCGTTTTACATACAGACGGCAGCTTTTGACACGTTAGAACCCCTGCGACTACACCTCATTGTCTCAGTTGTATCTTGCTATGTCTTTGATGTGGTACCTTCCTGGCTGACTTAATTAACTTTATCACACCTCGGCAGATAGTCAGGATGATTTAATTTAGTGGTCTGCAATTGTAAAGTACACATGCTTTGTTTTCTATGTATATATGCTTTGGCGATTCTGTATCTAATTTACTTCACCTGAGGAAGGAGCAATCGATAGCTCCGAAAGCTTGTGATTTCAAATAAAACTGTTGGACTATAACCTGGTGTTGTGCGACCTCTCAATTTTGTCCACCCCAGTCCAACACCGGCATCTCCGCATCATGCCCAGAATGTAACCCAGGGACCCTCACAGCCTGTCTCGCCAAATTTAAATAAAACATCTTTCATTCTTCTATTTCATCACTCTCAAATTCCCAGAGAACCTGAGCACCAGAATCTCGATACTGTGAGATACAAATGATGCGGAGATGCCGGTGTTGGACTGGGGTGGACAAAAGTGAGAAGTCGCACACCACCAGGTTATAGTCCAACAGTTTTATTTGAAATCACAAGCTTTCGGAGCGCTGCTCCTTCGTCAGGTGAAGTGAAGAGATGCATATAGGCACAGCATATATAGTCAGAGATACAAAGAGAGAGATCAATAAGAGGTAGAAATAGAGTAGGGCAACACGGTGGCATAGTGGTTAGCACTGTTACCTCACAGCGCCAGGGACCCGGGTTCGAATCCGGCCTCGGGTGACTGTCTGTGTGGAGTTTGCACATCCTCCCCGTGTCTGCGTGGGTTTCCTCCGGGTGCTCCGGTTTCCTCCCACAGTCCAAAGATGTGCGGGTTAGGTTGATTTGGCAATGATAAATTGACCCTTAGTGTTAGGGGGGGATTAAATATGTGGGGTTACAGGGATAGGGTGGGATATGTGTCGGTGCAGGCTCGATGGGCCGAAATGGCCTCTATCTGCACTGTGGGGATTCTGTGAAAGATATATGGAGAGATTAAAGGTGCAGAAAGAGATTCAAAGAGATGGAGGAATAAAGGTAAAAATACAGCCACCAATGGTGGAGTGATTAAATCAGTGGATGCTCAAGAGGCCAGAATTGGAGGAGCGCAGAGATTCCTTATCTGAGGAAGGATGTTCTTGCCATGGAAGGAGTTCAGCGAAGATTCACAAGGCTGATACCTGGGATGGCAGGAATGACATATGAGGAGAGATTGGGTCGATTGGGCTTATACTCGCTGGAGTATAGAAGAATGAGAGGGGATCTCATCGAAAACATATAAAATTCTGACAGGTCTGGACAAACTAGATGCAGGAAGAATGTTCCCGATGGTCGGAGAGTCCAGAACCAGGGGTCATAATCTAAGGATAAGGGGCAAGCCATTTAGGACAGAAATGAGGAAGAATTTCTTCACCCAGAGAGTGGTGAACCTGTGGAATTCTCTACCACAGAAGGTAGTTGAGGCCAAGTCATTAAATATATTCAAGAAGGAGTTAGATATATTTCTTAAGGCTAAAGGGATATGGGGAGAAAGCAGGGACAGGGTACTGAGTTTGGATGATCAGCCATGATCTCATCGAATGGCGGAGCAGGCTCGAGGGGCCGAATGGCCTACTCCTGCTCCTATCTTCTATGTTTCTATGAAGGGCTGTAGGAGGCTACAGCGATAGGGAGGGGCGAGGCCATGGAGGAATTTGAAAACAAGGATGCGAATATTAACATTAAAGCATTGCCAGACCGGGAACCATTGTACGTCCCTCCCTCCCTCTTTCTCTGTCTCCCTGCCTCTGTTACGGCAGGTACAGCATGGGTTAGATACACAGTGGAGCCCTGGTTCTCGATTCCCCAGCCAGGGGAAAACATCCTCCCTGCATCTGCCCTGCAGTGGGCAAAGAGTTAAACTGACATCGCTAGCAGTTTCACTGAATGGTGTAATAAAGACAATGGCCCGAAAATTAGACCTAACGCGGGAGATTACGCACTGTGTACTCTCACGTATTCAGTCCCGAAGTGCCGGTTTCCCGCATGCGCGGGAAACCGGCACTTTGGGTATGGCGAAGGGGGCGGTTCCTAGGTGAACCGCCTGCGCACTACAGGCTGTGCGCACGCAGCACACTTAGGTTTTTTTTTCAGGTTTCAACGCGAGGGTAAGTATGGAAGATTCTACACATGTAAAAAGGAGGCGTAAGACCCCCTTTTAACAAGGTAAGTAGTTAATTATGTATTATTTTAAAAAATTTTCAACAGGTTTATCTTTTTTAGAGACTTTAAGGAAAGGTAAGTTTATTTTTATAACTTTTAAAAAGAATTTAAATTTTTTCAACAATTTAAATTTTTGTTTAAAGTGGTTAATTTATTTAACTATAGTTATTTTATTAATGTGATGGTTTTTAAAAAAAAATTATTTGAGGTTTAGCTGTTCTTTTTGGGGCAAGTTGTATTCATAGTTTTGACAGGTCTCCTGTCAAAGCTATGAATGAAAGATGGTGTGCTGCCATTGGCTCTCCATGGCCCACGTGATCCCAGAGGTTGCATCGCACTAACTGCGCCTCTGGGACATGCACACACTGCGCGCCGGCACCAGGGAGGCGCCCAGGAGCTGAAGTTCGTGTGGGCCCGAAACACAACGGCCGGTGCGGAGTGCGATATCGCGGGGGATCCTTACCCCCGCGGCAAGACTCCGAGTCAAATTTCTGGGCCATTAATCTAATAGGCCTTTGCAGTAGTAAGCTTTTTCTAAATTGCTGAACTGGCAATTGAGATAACCTAAGCAGCAGTGTTAGAATGATTAACAACTGCAAGCTGTGTCACTTGGAGACAATTGCAACTTGGCCGGATGTTGAACCATAAGAGGCCGAGAGGATGGAAGTCCTGTTCTAGCAGGAAGGTGAAACAATGGGTTAGAAGTAAAAAGGCCTAGAGAGGCAGGGAAGGAGGACAATGAGTCAGAAGTACAATGCTGATGAGACCCCATTTGGCATAAACAAAGGTCATAGGTGTAACAACAGCTTGTGGGATAACGGACATATACTTTTCCGATAATAAAGGCAGTACTTTAATGTAACACGGCATAGAAACATAGAAGATAGGAGCAGGAGCAGGAGCAAGCCATTCGGCCCCTCGAGCCTGCTCCGCCATTCGATGCGATCATGGCTGATCATCCAAATTCAGTACCCTGTCCCTGCTTTCTCCCCATATTCCTTGATCCCCTTAGCCTTAAGAAATATGTCCAACTCCTTCTTGAATCTATTTAATGAATTGGCCTCAACTGCCCTCGGTGGTAGAGAATTCCATAGGTTCACCACTCTCTGGGTGAAGAAATTCCTCCTCATCTCAGTCCTAAATGGCTTACCCCTTATCCTTAGACTGTGATCCCTGGTTCTGGACTTGCCCCACCATCGGGAACATCCTTCCTGCATCTAGTCTGTCTAGTCCCGTTAGAATTTTACAAGTTTCAATGAGATCCCCTCTCATTCTTCTAAACTCTAGCGAATACAAGCCCGATCGACCCAATCGCTCTTCATACGTCATTCCATAGGCAACCAATCAGTGAAGATGCATGCGGGCCAAGGTCCAATCAGGTGGCAGGAATGAATTTTGAATGGGCTGGACATGTGTATTGTAATTTATAAAAATGTAGTGTTTGCTGTAACAATTTGGAGAAGTCTGGCTAAGACAGAGTAGGCTGTCGCCTCACCGGTGTAACAAAGACGACTTGACTATCGATCTGAAAACCTTGTGTCCAGTGTTGGTTTAAAATACTCCACAACATACCCTGTCAAGCCCTGAGAGAATTTTGTACGTTTCAATGAGATCACCTCTCATTCTTCTAAACGTTAGAGAATACAGGCCTAGTCTACTCTAGTCAGGCGACACACCTCTGACAGTGCAGTGCTACCTCAGTACTGCTTGGCCAAAAAACTTCCTATTCTCTTTAGGAATTTGTCCCCCCATAATTATAAAAAGAGATGTTTTGGTTGATGAAAAGTTCCGAGCTTTTATTTGGGAAATGGAGTCGAGGGTTAACGAAATGCAATCCAGCCCTGACCAATGTTCCCCTCGTTTTATTTTGGGTGCGCGGCCCCTTTAAGAGGCGCGCACGTTTTTTTCCCTCACACGCGCGAAGGTTAACTCGGGGGGAAAAGTCGGTCCCGGGCCACTTCGGGGGAACGTTGGGGTCCGTGGTGGACCCTCAATTCACAACCTGCTTCAACCAGGTCGTCGAGGAAAGGCCAATGCGGAACGTTCACGGGCTGAACCCGCAGAGGCGCCCTTTAACCCCGCCACGTCACCTCCACCTCATCTGTCCTGTACCTGTAGAAAGAGCAAAAAAAGTTACCTACTGAACGTAAATTAATTCATATAACACCGAGGCTGCTGTTGCATCAGCTAAAGGAAGAATGGAAGAGGATGATGGGCCACTGAGGGACTGATGGGCAAAGCTTTTTTTCATTGACGCGAGTCATAGAGCCTCACAGCACAGGAGGAGGCCATTCGGCCCATCGTGCCTGGGCTGGCTCTGTGAAACAGCGATCCAATTAGTCGCACACCCCCACCCTTTCCCCATAGCCCTGCAAATTTTTCCCCTTCCAGTATTTCTCCAATTCCCTTTCGTACGTCACTAGGGGAACGGTAGCGTAGTGGTAATATCATTGGGCTAGTAATCCAGAGGCCTGGACTAATGATCCAGAGACGCGAGTTCAAATCCCACCACGGCAGCTGGGGAATTTAAATTCAGTTCCAAACGATTCTTTCGGGAAGGAAATCTACAGTCCTTACCCGGTCTGGCCTATATGTGTCTCCAGACCCACAGCAATGTGGTTGACTCTTAACTGCCCTCTGAAATGGCACTCATTTGTAACTAACCGCTACGAAACAAAATAATAAGAATGAAAACTCCCTCCCTAACAGCACTGTGGGAGTACCATCACCACACGGACTGCAGCGGATCAAGAAGGCGGCTCACCACCACCTTCTCGAGGGCAACTAGGGATGGGCAATAAGTGCTGGCCTTGCCAGCGACGCCCACATCCCATAAACGAATATTAAAAAAACTATTGAATCTGCTTCCACTGCCCTTTCAGGCAGCGCATTCCAGATCACAACAACTCGCTGCGTAAAAAAAAAAATTCTCCACATCGCCCCCTCTGGTTCTTTTATGAATTACCTTAAATCGGTGTCCTCTGGTTACTGACCTTCTTGAGAGGTCGCACAACACCAGGTTATAGTCCAACAGTTTTATAACCTGGTGTTGTGCGACCTCTCAATTTTGTCCACCCCAGTCCAACACCGCCATCTCCGCATCATGACTGACCTTCCTGCCAGTGGAAAGTGTCTCCTTATTTACTCTATCAAAACCCCTCATTATTTTGAACGCCTCTATTAAATCTCCTCTTAACCTTCTCTGCTCCAAGGAGAACAACCCCAACTTCTCCAGTCTATGTAAAATTCTTAAGGTGCTTGTCATAGAAACATAGAAGATAGGAGCAGGAGTAGGCCATTCGGCCCCTCGAGCCTGCTCCGCCATTCGATGAGATCATGGCTGATCATCCAAACTCAGTACCCTGTACCTGCCTTCTCCCAATATCCCTTGATACCTTTAGCCTTAAGAAATATATCTAACTCATTCTTGAATATATTTAATGACTTGGCCTCAACTACCTTCTGTGGTAGAGAATTCCACAGGTTCACCACTCTCTGGGTGAAGAAATTCCTCCTCATTTCTGTCCTAAATGGCTTACCCGTTATCCTTAGATTATGACCCCTGGTTCTGGACTCTCCGACCATGGGGAACATCCTTCCTGCATCTAGTTTGTCCAGACTGTCAGAATTTTATATGTTTCGATGAGATCCCCTCTCATTCTTCTATACTCCAGCGAGTATAAGCCCAATCGACCCAATCTCTCCTCATATGTCATTCCTGCCATCCCAGGTATCAGCCTTGTGAATCTTCGCTGAACTCCTTCCATGGCAAGAACATCCTTCCTCAGATAAGGCGACCAAAACTGCACACAGTATTCAAGGTGTGGTCTCACCAAGGCCCTGTACAACTGCAGCAGGACATCCCTGTTCCTATACTCAAACCCTTTCGCTATGAAGGCCAACATACCATTTGCCTTCTTCACCGCCTGCTGCACCTGCATGCTTACCTTCAGAACTGGGCTGTTCCAACATCAGGTGAAATACAGGGTTAACGCAGAGGAAATGTTACCTGGGCTGGAGCGCTTCAGCTATGAAGAGAGACTGGACAGGCTGGGGTTGTTTTCCTTAGAGCAGAGAAGGCTGAGGGGGGACCTGATTGAAGTGTACAAAATGATGAGGGGCATAGATAGGGTAGATAGAAAGGAACTTTTCCCCTTAGTAGAGGGGTCAATAACCAGGGGGCATAGTTTCAAGGTAAGGGGCAGGAGGTTGAGAGGGGATTTGAGGAAAAACTTTTTCACCCAGAGGGTGGTTGGAATCTGGAACTCACTGCCTGAAAGGGTGGTGGAGGCAGGAACCCTCACAACATTCAAGAAGCATTTAGATGAGCACTTGAAACACCATAGCATACAAGGCTACGGACCAAGTGCTGGAAAATGGGATTAGAATAGACAGGGCTTGATGGCCGGCGCGGACACGATGGGCCAAAGGGCCTCTTTCTGTGCTGTATAACTCTATGACTCTGTGTGCGCACGCACTGCAACCCATCACAATCTAACAAAGTTAAAGATCTTCCACGGGCATCATCCGGGAAAAGCAATGTGTCTTTACCTCTGTGTTATCCACGAATCCTCCAGTGCAGTCACATGCCCTGCCCGGAACATCTCCCATCCGGCCTGTGCTATCATAGCACCATTATCGATGCAGAACCTGGGAATGAGGACAGGTACGGTGAACCGGGCTGTTCCAGCATCAGGTGAAATACAGAGATATAAGGACAGGACATTAGACGCGCACAGTCCATACACCTCCTTCTGGTGGGTGGGCCTTGCCTCAGTTCATCCGCTGCTGAAACCCTCATCCATTGCTTTTGTTACCTCTAGACTTGACTATTCCAACGCACTCCTGGCCGGCCTCCCACATTCCACCCTACGTAAACTTGAGGTCATCCAAAACTCGGCTGCCTGTGTCCTAACTCGCACCAAGTCCCGTTCGCCCATCACCCCTGTGCTCGCTGACCTACATTGGCTCCCGGTTAAGCAACACCTCGATTTCAAAATTCTCATCCTTGTTTTCAAATCCCTCCATGGCCCTCGCTCCCCTCCCTATCTCTGTAATCTCCTTCAGCCCCACAACCCCCCCGAGATATCTGCGCTCCTCTAATTCTGCCCTCTTGAGCATCCCTGATTATAATCACTCCACCATTGGCGGCCGTGCCTTCAGCTGCCTGGGCCCTAAGCTCTGGAATTCCCTGCCTAAACCTCTCCGCCTCTCTCTCTCCTCCTTTAAGACGCTCCTTAAAACCGACCTCTTTGACCAAGCTTTTGGTCACCTGCCCTGATTTATCCTTATGGGGCTCGGTGTCTAATCTTTTTGTCTTGTAATACTCCTGTGCAGCGCCCTGGGACGTTTTACTACGTTAAAGGCGCTATATCAATGCAAGTTGTGGTTGTTGCTGGGCAGTGCAGACCCAGTGCGGCATGAGGAACTACAGGCCGAGCCCAGTGCATGGGCCCTACTGGCCCACCCCTGTAGATGGACAACGCAGGCCATGGGCGGCATTGACAGTACGAGAACAGCAGGGCCCTGATGGTGCGCTGCCTCGTGATCTCCAAGGTATGTGGTGTAATAAAACTACTGGGCACTCGGTCTAAGCGTTAAACAAAGCTTTAATCAACTGTTTTTCAACATGGAGATCTAGTTGTGGCCTTCACTAGTTCCTGTTAAGAATGTCCTGAGCAAGCTGGGCCCGTGCCCGAGTATTTATACTCTCCCTGGACAGTGCCACCCGTAGGCCGCCCAGTATTATTTCATACATGAATGACAAGATCATGTCAGCCTCGTCACTTGATTCCCTGCCAGGCCAAAGAACATTATTACAAGAAAACTAACCTTTCATCGGTAGCGAAGAGCTTGGCACCTCGCTCCTCGCACATCACAGCCATCATCTCTTGCAAGCGCAGGTTGCCTGAAGCAAGACCACAATGTACGCGGTTACACAGCAGGACTCCGCCAAATCCGAACCGTTCATCTTAATCTCCCGGCCCCCCCATACTCGCGCCCATCGTTAGTAACACCCTCAGGCACTGTCCACCTCCCCTTCATCTCCCACACCACCAGAAAAAGCACGCACAACCCCAGCCCCCACCCAATACCTAACCTCCTCGAAGGCTCTTGAAGGGATCCTCGTCCCTTCACCTCTCCTCATTGTGACCCCTGGGGACACCCCCTCTCCTCACTGTGACCCCTGGGGACCCTCCTCTCCTCACTGTGACCCCCGGGGACCCCCCTCTCCTCACTGTGACCCCTGTGGACACTCCTCTCCTCACTGTGACTCCTGGGGACCCCCTCTCCTCACTGTGACCCCTGGGGATCCCCCTCTCCTCACTGTGACCCCCGGTGACCCTCCTCTCCTCACTGTGACCCCTGGGGACCCTCCTCTCCTCACTGTGACTCCTGGGGACCCTCCTCTCCTCACTGTGACCCCTGGGCTCCACCCTCTCCTCACTGTGATCCCTGGGGACCCTCCTCTCCTCACTGTGACCCCTGGGGACCCTCCTCTCCTCACTGTGACCCCTGGGGACCCCCCTCTCCTCACTGTGACTCCTGGGGACTCCCCGTCCTCACTGTGACCCCTGGGGACACCCCTCTCCTCACTGTGACCCCCGGGGACCCCCCTCTCCTCACTGTGACCCCTGGGGACCCCCCTCTCCTCACTGTGACCCCTGGGCAACCCCTCTCCTCACTATGACCCCCGGGGACCCCCCGTCCTCACTGTGACCCCTGGGGACCCCCTCGCCTCACTGTGACCCCTGGGGACCCCCCCTCTCCTCACTGTGACCCCTGGGGACCCCCCTCTCCTCACTGTGACCCCTGGGCACCCCCTCTCCTCACTATGACCCCCAGTGACCCCCCGTCCTCACTGTGACCCCTGGGGACCCCCTCTCCTCACTGTGACCCCTGGGGACCCCCCCTCTCCTCACTGTGACCCCTGGGGACCCCCCCTCTCCTCACTGTGACCCCTGGGGACCCCCTCTCCTCACTGTGACCCCTGGGGACCCCCTCTCCTCACTATGACCCCCAGTGACCCCCCGTCCTCACTGTGACCCCTGGGGACCCCCTCTCCTCACTGTGACCCCTGGGGATCCCCCCTCTCCTCACTGTGACCCCTGGGGACCCCCCTCTCCTCACTGTGACCCATGGGGAGCTCCCTCGCCTCACTGTGACCCCTGGGGACCCCCCTCTCCTCACTGTGACTCCTGGGGACCCTCCTCTCCTCACTGTGACCCATGGGGAGCTCCCTCGCCTCACTGTGACCCCTGGGCTCCACCCTCTCCTCACTGTGACCCCTGGGGACCCCCCCTCTCCTCACTGTGACCCCTGGGCTCCACCCTCTCCTCACTGTGACCCCGGGGACCCTCCTCTCCTCACTGTGACCCCTGGGGATTCCCCTCTCCTCACTGTGACCCCGGAGGACCCTCCTCTCCTCACGGTGACCCCTGCACTCCCCCCTCTCCTCACTGTGACCACCCCCCCCTCTCCTCACTGTGACCCCTGGGGACACCCCTCTCCTCACTGTGACCCCTGGGGATTCCCCTCTCCTCACTGTGACCCCTGAGGACCCTCCTCTCCTCACGGTGACCCCTGCACTCCCCCCTCTCCTCACTGTGACCACCCCCCCCTCTCCTCACTGTGACCCCCCCCCCCCCTCTCCACACTGTGACCCCTGGGGAAACCCCTCCCCTAACTGTGACCCCTGGGGACCCTCCTCTCCTCACTGTGACCCCTCACTTCACTGTGACCCCTGGGGATTCCCCTCACCTCACTGTGACCCCTGGGGACTCCCCTCTCCTCACTGTGACCCCCGGGGACCCCCCTCTCCTCACTGTGACCCCCGGGGACCCCCCTCTCCTCACTGTGACCCCCGGGGACCCCCCCTCTCCTCACTGTGACCCCTGGGGACCCCCCTCTCCTCACTGTGACCCCCGGGGACCCCCCCTCTCCTCACTGTGACCCCCGGGGACCCCCCTCTCCTCACTGTGACCCCCGGGGACTCCCCTCTCCTCACTGTGACCCCTGGGGAAACCCCTCCCCTAACTGTGACCCCTGGGGACCCTCCTCTCCTCACTGTGACCCCTCGCTTCACTGTGACCCCTGGGGACTCCCCTCGCCTCACTGTGACCCCCGGGGACCCCCCTCTCCTCTCTGTGACCCCCGGGGACCCCCCTCTCCTCACTGTGACCCCCGGGGACCCCCCTCTCCTCACTGTGACCCCTGGGGACCCCCCCTCTCCTCACTGTGACCCCTGGGGACCCCCTCTCTCCTCACTGTGACCCCTGGGGACCCCCTCTCTCCTCACTGTGACCCCTGGGGAACACCCTCTCCTCACTGTGACTCCTGGGGACCCCCTCTCCTCACTGTGACCCCTGGGGACCCCCTCTCCTCACTGTGACCCCTGGGGACACCCCTCTCCTCACTGTGACCCCTGGGGACCCCCTCTCCTCACTGTGACCCCTGGGGACACCCCTCTCCTCACTGTGACCCCTGGGGACCCCCTCTCCTCACTGTGACCCCTGGGGACCCCCTCTCCTCACTGTGACCCCTGGGGACCCCCTCTCCTCACTGTGACCCCTGGGGACACCCCTCTCCTCACTGTGACCCCTGGGGACCCTCCTCTCCTCACTGTTACCCCTCTCCTCACTGTGACCCCGGGGCTCCCCCCTCTCCTCACGGTGACCCCCGGGGCTCCCCCCTCTCCTCACGGCGACCCCTCTCCTCACGGCGACCCCTCCCCTCACCGTGACCCCCGGGGACACCCCTCTCCTCACCGCGACCCCCCTCTCCTCACCGCGGCCCCTCTCCTCACCGCGGCCCCCCCGCCTGATCCCTCCACCCTGTCCCCCTCCAACACACGTACATCCTACCCCTCCGACAATCAGCACTTCTCCCGACCCACAATGAGCCATCGCCCTTTCAGTCGTCTCCACCAACATGGCAAACAGCGTTTCCTGGAAACACACGGACATATTCAGGTCAAAGGTCAGCAGAGATAAAGCATCCTGTAA
>JASTWF010000204.1:591419-607530 GCA_030390025.1 Squalus acanthias
AGGAGTAAATGGGTACTTTTCAGAATGGCAGGCAGTGACCAGCGGGGTACCGCAGGGTTCGGTGCTGGGACCCCAGCTGTTTACATTATATATTAATGATTTGGACGAAGGGATTAAATGTAATATCTCCAAATTTGCGGATGACACTAAATTGGGAGGCAGTGTGAACAATGAGGAGGATGCTAGGAGGCTACAGAGTGACTTGGACAGGTTGGGTGAATGGGCAAATGTATGGCAGATGAAGTACAATGTGGATAAATGTGAGGTTATCCACTTTGGTGGTAAAAATAGAGAGGCGGACTATTACCTGAATGGTGGCAGATTAGGGAAAGGGGACGTGCAACGAGACCTGGGCGTCATGGTACATCAGTCACTGAAGGTGGGAATGCAAGTGCAGCAGGCAGTCAAGAAAGCAAACGGAATGATGGCCTTCATAGCAAGGGGATTTGAGTACAGGAGTAGGGAGGTGATGCTACAGTTGTACAGGGCCTTGGTGAGGCCACACCTGGAGTATTGTGCGCAGTTTTGGTCTCCTAACTTAAGGAAGGACATTCTTGCTATTGAGGGAGTGCAGCGAAGGTTCACTAGATTGATTCCTGGGATGGCCGGACTGACATATCAAGAAAGATTGGGTCAACTGAACTTGTATCCTCTGGAGTTCAGAAGAATGAGGGGGGATCTTATAGAGACATTTAAAATCCTGACTGGTTTAGACAAATTAGATGCGGGCAGAATGTTCCCAATGGTAGGGAAAACTAGAACCAGGGGTCACAGTCTAAGGATTAAGGGGAAGCCATTTAGGACTGAGCTGAGGAGGAACTTCTTCACCCAGAGAGTGGTGAATCTATGGAATTCTCTTCCACAGAAGGTTGTTGAGGCCAGTTCGCTAAATATATTCAAAAGGAGTTAGATATAACACTCACAACTAAGGGGATCAAGGGGTATGGCGAGAAAGCAGGAATGGGGTACTGAGGTAGCATGTTCAGCCATGAACGCATTGAATGGCGGTGCAGGCTCGAAGGACCGAATGGTCTACTCCTGTACCTATTTTCTATGTTTCTATGTTTCTATGTGAGGGGGGGATGGGCGGAGGGGGCTGGTTGGTGAGGGGGGGATGGGCGGAGGGGGCTGGTTGTTGAGGGGGGGATGGGCGGAGGGGGCTGGTTGGTGAGGGGGGGATGGGCGGAGGGGGCTGGTTGTTGAGGGGGGGATGGGCGGAGGGGGCTGGTTGGTGAGCGGGTAACGATGGGGTAACAGGCACCGGCACAGGGCAGGACGGGCCCAATGGGCTCCTCCTGTGCTGTGATTTCGATGGATTTTTCGGATTCTCACCTCAATATAGGAGAGAATTCCAGAGAATGAGACGTCCATCCCCTTCACCGTGTAGGGCAAATCCACCAGGTTCATTCCCCTAAAACAAACACCAGATGGTCAGGAGTCGCTCACCCTGTGAGTCTGAAGAGGAAACACTAAACATATTGCTAATAAAACCATCGGCAGCTCATACAGGGGACGGTTACTCTCTCTCTCCGGTGTCGGTAGTTCCCGGTACAGGGGACGGTTACTCTTTCTCCCCGGTGTGGGGCGTTCCCCGGTACAGGGGACGGTTACTCTCTCTCCCCGGTGTGGGGCGTTCCCCGGTACAGGGGACGGTTACTCTCTCTCTCCGGTGTGGGTAGTTCCCGGTACAGGGGACGGTTACTCTCTCTCCCCGGTGTGGGGCGTTCCCCGGTACAGGGGACGGTTACTCTCTCTCCCCGGTGTGGGGCGTTCCCCGGTACAGGGGACGGTTACTCTTTCTCCCCGGTGTGGGGCGTTCCCCGGTACAGGGGACGGTTACTCTTTCTCCCCGGTGTGGGGCGTTCCCCGGTACAGGGGACGGTTACTCTCTCTCTCCGGTGTGGGGTGTTCCCGGTACAGGGGACGGTTACTCTCTCTCTCCGGTGTGGGTAGTTCCCGGTACAGGGGACGGTTACTCTCTCTCCCCGGTGTGGGGCGTTCCCCGGTACAGGGGACGGTTACTCTCTCTCCCCGGTGTGGGGAGTTTCCCGGTACAGGGGACGGTTACTCTCTCTCCCTGGTGTGGGGAGTTTCCCGGTACAGGGGACGGTTACTCTCTCTCCCCGGTGTGGGGGGTTCCCCGGTACAGGCGACGGTTACTCTCTCTCCCCGGTGTGGGGAGTCCCCGGTACAGGGGACGGTTACTCTCTCTCCCTGGTGTGGGGCGTTCCCCGGTACAGGGGACGGTTACTCTCTCTCCCCGGTGTGGGGAGTTTCCCGGTACAGGGGACGGTTACTCTCTCTCCCCGGTGTGGGGGGTTCCCCGGTACAGGCGACGGTTACTCTTTCTCCCCGGTGTGGGGAGTCCCCGGTACAGGGGATGGTTACTCTCTCTCCCCGGTGTGGGGAGTTTCCCGGTACAGGGGATGGTTACTCTCTCCCCGGTGTTGGGGAGTTCCCCGGTACAGGGGACGGTTACTCTCTCTCCCCGGTGTCGGGTGTTCCCCGGTACAGGGGACGGTTACTCTCTCTCCCCGGTGTCGGGCGTTCCCCGGTACAGGGGATGGTTACTCTCTCTCCCCGGTGTGGGGAGTTTCCCGGTACAGGGGATGGTTACTCTCTCCCCGGTGTCGGGGAGTTCCCCGGTACAGGGGACGGTTACTCTCTCTCCCCGGTGTCGGGTGTTCCCCGGTACAGGGGACGGTTACTCTCTCTCCCCGGTGTCGGGCGTTCCCCGGTACAGGGGACGGTTACTCTCTCCCCGGTGTCGGGGAGTTCCCCGGTACAGGGGACGGTTACTCTCTCTCCCCGGTGTGGGGAGTTCCCCGGTACAGGGGACGGTTACTCTCTCCCGGTGTGGGGAGTCCCCGGTACAGGGGACGGTTACTCTCTCTCCCCGGTGTGGGTAGTTCCCGGTACAGGGGACGGTTACTCTCTCTCCCCGGTGTCGGGGAGTTCCCGGTACAGGAGACAGTTACTCGCTCCCCGGTGTCGGTAGTTCCCCGGTACAGGGGCTGCTGCACCACAGGCTCACTCAATATCAGAAGTACTCACCTCTTGGCCATTTGTTCAATGTTGTAGCCGGGGCTGGGGTCATTGGAGATCTGACAGAGCATAAAACACACATCAGAAATGGGCAGAAATCGGCCAAACCTGGCCCCAGCACACTCGCCACCCGGCCCTGCCCCCTCACCCACGCACCCTGCCCCGCCTCCCTCACACCCCGGCCCCTCCCCTTCCCTCCTGGCCCCGCCTCCCCCGCTCGCCACCCGGCCCTGCCCCCTCACCCGCAGCCCCGCCTCCCTCGCACTCCGGCCCCGTCCCCTCCCTCCTGGCCCCGCCTCCCCCCCGCTCGCTCACCGGCCCCGCCTCCTCCCTCGCACTTGGCCCTTTGCCCCTCTCCACTGCCTGCTCCTGTTGCCCCTTTGCCCCTCTCCACTGCCTGTTCCTGTTGCCCCTTTGCCTCTCTCCACTGCCTGCTCCTGTTGCCCCTTTGCCCCTCTCCACTGCCTGCTCCTGTTGCCCCTTTGCCCCTCTCCACTGCCTGTTCCTGTTGCCCCCTCCACTGCCTGTTCCTGTCGCCCCCCTCCACTGCCTGTTCTTGCTGCCCCTCCACTGCCTGTTCCTGTTGCCCCCTCCACTGCCTGTTCCTGTTGCTCCTCCACTGCCTGTTCCTGTCGCCCTCCACTGCCTGTTCCTGTTGCCCCTCCACTGCCTGTTCCTGTCGCCCTCCACTGCCTGCTCCTGTCGCCCCCTCCACTGCCTGTTCCTGTCGCCCCCTCCACTGCCTGTTCCTGTTGCCTCTCCACTGCCTGTTCCTGTCGCCCTCCACTGCCTGTTCCTGTTGCCCCTCCACTGCCTGTTCCTGTTGCCCCTCCACTGCCTGTTCCTGTTGCCCCTCCACTGCCTGTTCCTGTTGCCCCTCCACTGCCTGTTCCTGTTGCCCCTCCACTGCCTGTTCCTGTTGCCCCTCCACTGCCTGTTCCTGTTGCCCCTCCACTGCCTGTTCCTGTCCCTCTCCGCTGCCTGTTCCTGTTGCCCCTCCACTGCCTGTTCCTGTCACCCTCTCCACTGCCTGCTCCTGTTGCCCCCTCCACTGCCTGTTCCTGTTGCCCCTCCACTGCCTGTTCCTGTTGCCCCTCCACTGCCTGTTCCTGTTGCCCCTCCACTGCCTGTTCCTGTTGCCCTCTCCACTGCCTGTTCCTGTCGCCCCCTCCACTGCCTGTTCCTGTTGCCCCTCCACTGCCTGTTCCTGTTGCCCCTCCACTGCCTGTTCCTGTTGCCCTCTCCACTGCCTGTTCCTGTCGCCCCCTCCACTGCCTGTTCCTGTTGCCCCCTCCACTGCCTGTTCCTGTTGCCCCCTCCACTGCCTGTTCCTGTCGCCTCTCTCCACTGCCTGTTCCTGTCGCCCCCTCCACTGCCTGTTCCTGTTGCCCCTCCACTGCCTGTTCCTGTTGCCCCTCCACTGCCTGTTCCTGTCGCCCTCCACTGCCTGTTCCTGTTGCCCTCTCCACTGCCTGTTCCTGTCACCCCCTCCACTGCCTGTTCCTGTTGCCCCCTCCACTGCCTGTTCCTGTTGCCCCCTCCACTGCCTGTTCCTGTCCCCCTCCACTGCCTGTTCCTGTTGCCCCCTCCACTGCCTGTTCCTGTCGCCCCCGCCACTGCCTGTTCCTGTCGCCCCCGCCACTGCCTGTTCCTGTCGCCCCTCCACTGCCTGCTCCTGTTGCCCCTCTCCACTGCCTGTTCCTGTTGCTCCTCCACTGCCTGTTCCTGTTGCCCCTCCACTGCCTGTTCCTGTTGCCCCCTCCACTGCCTGCTCCTGTTGCCCCCTGCAGTGCGCTGTTGCTGCAGAAAAGGCTGCCAGAGATTGCACCAGGTGAATTCTCAGTCGGGGTGCCTGTCGGAGTCATTGCCCAAGCCGTACAGCTGAGGGCTGGGCAGAAACATAGAAAAATAGGAGCAGGAGTTGGCCATTCGGCCCTTCACGCCTGCTTCACCAATCAATATGATCAGGGCTGATCCTCCAGCTCAATACCAGATTCCCGCTCTCTCCCCATACCCCTTGATGCCTTTTGTGTCCAGAGATCCCTTTTGTGTGGCCCAGCCTCTCAGCGAACGCAACAGAAGTGGAGACATATTAAAGCAACGCATGAGAAGACAGGCAAGAGATGGTCAAGTCACTGTAAACCATCACAACAGGTTCTTACCTTGAGGACTCGGGCAAATCGGTCCAGGCAGTTCCCCACCGCGATGTCTATAGTTTCACCAAATATTCGATATCGCCGTTCCGAGTACGCGATCACCTAAAACAGCACAAAAAACAATAGGTAGCCCAACACAACACCCTCGACACTGCCCCATCAAACACTCCCAGGGCAGGTACAGCACGGGTTAGATACAGAGTAAAGCTCCCTCTACACTGTCCCATCAAACACTCCCAGGGCAGGTACAGCACGGGTTAGATACAGAGTAAAGCTCCCTCTGCACTGTCCCATCAAACACTCCCAGGGCAGGTACAGCACGGGTTAGATACAGAGTAAAGCTCCCTCTACACTGTCCCATCAAACACTCCCAGGGCAGGTACAGCCCGGGTTAGAAACAGAGTAAAGCTCCCTCTACACTGTCCCATCAAACACTCCCGGGGCAGGTACAGCACGGGGTTAGAAACAGAGTAAAGCTCCCTCTACACTGTCCCATCAAACACTCCCAGGGCAGGTACAGCACGGGTTAGATACAGAGTAAAGCTCCCTCTACACTGTCCCATCAAACACTCCCAGGGCAGGTACAGCACGGGTTAGATACAGAGTAAAGCTCCCTGTTCACTGTCCCATCAAACACTCCCAGGGCAGGTACAGTACAGGTTAGATACAGAGTAAAGCTCCCTCTACTCTGCCCCATCAAACACTCCCAGGGCAGGTACAGCACGGGTTAGATACAGAGTAAAGCTCCCTGTTCACTGTCCCATCAAACACTCCCAGGGCAGGTACAGTACAGGTTAGATACAGAGTAAAGCTCCCTCTACACTGTCCCATCAAACACTCCCAGGGCAGGTACAGCACGGGTTAGATACAGAGTAAAGCTCCTTCTACACTGTCCCATCAAACACTCCCAGGGCAGGTACAGCACGGGTTAGATACAGAGTAAATCTCCCTCTACACTGTCCCATCAAACACTCCCAGGGCAGGTACAGCACGGGTTAGATACAGAGTAAAGCTCCCTCTACATTGTCCCATCAAACACTCCCAGGGCAAGTACAGCACGGGTTAGATACAGAGTAAAGCTCCCTCTACATTGTCCCATCAAACACTCCCAGGGCAAGTACAGCACGGGTTAGATACAGAGTAAAGCTCCCTCTACACTGTCCCATCAAACACTCCCAGGGCAGGTACAGTACGGGTTAGATACAGAGTAAAGCTCCCTCTACACTGTCCCATCAAACACTCCCAGGGCAGGTACAGCACGGGTTAGATACAGAGTAAAGCTCCCTGTTCACTGTCCCATCAAACACTCCCAGGGCAGGTACAGTACAGGTTAGATACAGAGTAAAGCTCCCTCTACTCTGCCCCATCAAACACTCCCAGGGCAGGTACAGCACGGGTTAGATACAGAGTAAAGCTCCCTCTACACTGTCCCCATCAAACACTCCCAGGGTAGGTACAGCACGGGTTAGATACAGAGTAAAGCTCCCTCTACTCTGTCCCATCAAACACTCCCAGGGCAGGTACAGCACGGGTTAGATACAGAGTAAAGCTCCCTGTTCACTGTCCCATCAAACACTCCCAGGGCAGGTACAGTACAGGTTAGATACAGAGTAAAGCTCCCACTACACTGTCCCATCAAACACAGATGTGATTCCCAGTAAAAAAGTAAAAATTTTCCCAGTAAAAAAGTAAATTTTTTTTAAAGCTTTTCGTTTTACATACAGACGGCAGCTTTTGACACGTTAGAACCCCTGCGACTACACCTCATTGTCTCAGTTGTATCTTGCTATGTCTTTTGATGTGGTACCTTCCTGGCTGACTTAATTAACTTTATCACACCTCGGCAGATAGTCAGGATGATTTAATTTATTGGTCTGCAATTGTAAAGTACACATGCTTTTTTTTCCATCTATATATGCTCTGGCGATTCTGTATCCAATTTACTTCACCTGAGGAAGGAGCGATAGCTCCGAAAGCTTGTGATTTCAAATAAAACTGTTGGACTATAACCTGGTGTTGTGCGACCTCTCAATTTTGTCCATCAAACACTCCCAGGGCAGGTACAGCACGGGTTAGATACAGAGTAAAGCTCCCTCTACACTGTCTTATCAAAGAGTCCCAGGGCAGGTATAGCACGGGTTAGACACAGAGTTTGGTGAGTGAGGGAGTGAATCCTAAAGGTAAATCTCTTTTTTTAAATAAAATCTAGTCTTGTGTGCTTGAAATTAGCATTTAACTTACTGTTTCAAATTCTTCCAGGCTTGGGCAGGGCTGAGCAAGCTCTGTGCTGGAGAGCAGGTGAGAGTAGTTAATTAATTAACTGGTCTAATCTGGTTCTGTACCTGCCAGAGAACTCACTTATTTAAATCTCAGCAGTATAAATAAGGGAGGCTAGAGTGCAGATTGTCACAGAGTGTTAAGCTGTGAGTTTGGTGTGCCTTTCTTTTTCAGCTTCCAGGACCTGGTGAGTATTTCTACAGTCCAGTTGTTAAAGTAAAAGTCAGGTCTCTAGTTTGGAGTAAGTAGTGTTTAAAGGGAAGTAAGGTCCCTCGTGTATTTAATATTCTTTAATTTAAAGGAAGTAAAGGGAGTAAATGTAGGGCAGGGCAGCTCGGCAGTGTGGAGTGCACCTCCTGTGCTATGTGGGAAGTCAGGGACACATTTGGTGTCCAGGGTGAACACGTGTGCAGGAAGTGTCTCCAGCTGCAACTACTTGAAATCTGTGTCCTGGAGCTGCGGCTGGAGTCACTGTGGAGCATCCGCGAAGCTGAGATCTACGTGGATAGCACGTTTAACGAGGTGGTCACACCGCAGGTAAAGAGTGCACAGGGAGAAAGGGAATGGTTGACCGCCAGACAGAGTAAAAGAACTAGGAAGGTAGTGCAGGAGTCCCCTGGGTCCATCTCCCTCTCTGACAGATTTTCTGTTTTGGATACTGCTGGGGGAGATGGTTTCTCAGGGGAATGCAGCAAGAGCCAAGTCTGTGGCACTATGAGTGGCTCAGCAGAGGAGGAAAAAGAGTGGGAGAGCAATAGTGATAGGGGATTCTATCGTAAGGGAAACAGATAGACGTTTCTGTGGCTGCAGATGTGACTTCAGGATGGTATGTTGCCTCCCTGGTGCCAGGGTCAAGGATGTCACTGAATGGCTGCAGGGTATTCTGAAGGGGGAGGGTGAACAGTCAGAGGTTGTGGTTCACATTGGTACCAATGACATGGGTAGAAAGAGGGATGAGGTCCTGCAACAAGAATTTAGGTAGCAGATTAAAAAGCAGGATGTCAAAGGTTGTAATCTCTGGATTACTCCTGGTGCCATGTGCTAGTGAGTATATGAATAGGAGGATAGAGCAGATGAATGCGTGGCTGAAGAGTTGGTACAGGAGGGAGGGCTTTAGTTTCCTGGATCACTGGGTCGGCTTCTGGAGAAGGTGGGACCTGTACAAGTCGGACGGGTTGCACCTGAACCAGAACGGGACCAACATCCTTGCGGGGAGGTTTGCTAGTACTGTTGTGGGGGGTATAAACTAACTTGGCAGGGGGATGGGATACGGAGTGGAGCTATAGTAGGGTCACAGTCAAATATAGAGGAAAAAACAAGTCAGCCTGGAAGGCAGAGCAAATATGTAACGGCACAAGGGAGTATGGCAAGGCTGGATGGCATTTATTTTAATGCAAGGAGTCTTGTGAGTAAGGCAGATGAATTGAAGGTGTTGATGAACACATGGGAGTATGATATTGTTGCTATCACAGAGACATGGTTGAGGGAGGGGCAGGACTGGCAGCTCAATATTCCGGGGTATAGAATCTTCAGGTGAGACAGAGGGGGGTGTAAAAGAGGAGGGGGTGTCGCAATATTAATCAAGGAGTCAATTACTGCTGTAAGGAGGGATGATATCTTGGCAGGTTCCTAATGAGGCCATATCAAAGGGGGCAAGCACTTTGCTAGGAGTGTACTATAGGCGCCCAAACAGTCAGGGGGAGATAGAGGAACAGATATGTAGGCAAATCTCAGAGAAGTGTAGAAATAATAGGGTAATAATAGTAGGGGATTTCAACTTCCCCAATATTAACTGGGATAGTCAGAGTGTGAAAGGCTTAGAGGGTGTGGAATTCTTAAAGTGCATCCAGGAGAGCTTTTTGAGCCAGCATGTAGAAAGTCCTACGAGAGGGGGCGGTACTGGACCTAATTCTAGGGAATGTAGCCGGGCAAGTGGTAGAAGTGTAAGCAGGAGAGCATTTTGGTGACAGTGACCATAATTCGGTGAGATTTAAGGTAGTCATGGAAAAGGACAAAGATGGACCGGAAATAAAGGTTCTAAATTGGGGAAGGCTGATTTTAATATGATAAGGCAGGATCTGGCCAAAGTGGACTGGGGTCAGCTACTTGTAGGAAAATCCACATCTGAGCAGTGGGAGTCTTTCAGAAAGGAAATAGAGTACAACGCCAACATGTTCCCGTAAAAGTCAAGGGTGGGACCAACAAGCCCAGGCAACCCTGGATGTCAAGGGATATACAAGAATGGAGTAGGGGGGAAAAAAAGGGAGGCTTTTGGCAGATACAAAGGACTAAAAACTGTGGAAGCCCTAGAGGAGTATAGAAAGTGCAGGGGGGTACTTTAAAAATTAGGAGAGCAAAGAGGGGGCATGAAAAAACACTGGCGGGCAAAATAAAGGAAAATCCCAAGGTGTTTTATAAGTATATTAAGGGCAAGAGGATAACCAGGGAAAGAGTAGGGCCCATTAGGGACCAAAGTGGCAATCTGTGTGAAGAGCCGGAAGATGTAGGTGAGGTTTTAAATGAATATTTTGCATCTGTGTTCACTATGGAGAAGGACGATGTAGGCATAGAAATCAGACAGGGGGATTGTGATCTACTTGAACAAATTAGCATTGAGAGGGAGGAGGTACTAGTGGTTTTAGCGGGCTTAAAAGTGGATAAATCCCCAGGCCCAGACGAGATGTATCCCAGGCTGCTGTGAGGCAAGGGAGGAGATTGCAGGGGCTCTGACACAAATTTTCAGAACCTCTCTGGCCACAGGGGAGGTGCCAGAGGACTGGAGGACAGCTAATGTCGTACCATTATTCAAGGGTAGTAGGGATAAACCAGGGAATTACAGGCCAGTGAGCCTAACATCAGTGATAGGGAAATTATTGGAAAAAATTCTGAGGGACAGAATTAGTCTCCACTTGGAGACAAGGATAGTCAGCATAGCTTTGTCAGGGGGAGAACATGTCTAACCAATTTGATTGAATTTTGAGAGGGGGTGACTAGGTGTGTGGATGAGGGTAGTGCAGTTGATGTAGTCTACACGGACTTCAGTAAGGCTTTTGACAAAGTCCCGCATGGGAGGCTGGTCAAGAAGATAAGAGCCCATGGGATCCAGGGCAACTTGGCACACTGGATCCATAATTGGCTTAGTGGCAGGAGGCAGAGGGTGATGGTCGAAGGTTGTTTATGTGACTGGAAGCCTATGTCCAGTGGTGTACCGCAGGGATCGGTGCTGGGTCCTTTGCTGTTTGTAGTGTACATTAATGATTTAGATATGAATGTAGGAGGTATGATCAGTAATTCGCAAATGACACAAATTGGTGGAGTGGTAAATAGCGAGGAGGGAAGCCTCAGGCTACAGGACGATATAGACGGGTTGGTTAAATGGGCAGAACAGTGGCAAATGGAATTTAATCCTGAAAAGTGTGAGGTGATGCATTTTGGGAGGACTAACAAGGCAAGGGAATACACAATGAATGGTAGGACCCTAGGAAGGACAGAGGATCAGAGGGACCTTGGTGTGCATGTACATAGATCCCTGAAGGCAGCAGGACAGGTAGATAAGGTGGTTAAAAAGGCATATGGGATACTTGCCTTCATTAGCCGAGGCATGTAATATAAGAGCAGGGAGGCTATGATGGAGCTGTACAAAACGCTAGTTAGGCCACAGCTGGAATACTGTGTGCCGTTGTGGTCGCCACACTATAGGAAGGATGTGATTGCATTGGAGAGGGTGCAGAGGAGATTCACCAGGATGTTACCTGGGCTGCAGTGCTTCAGCTATGAAGAGAGACTGGACAGGCTGGGGTTGTTTTCCTTAGAGCAGAGAAGGCCGAGGGGGGACCTGATTGAGGTGTACAAAATTATGAGGGGCGTAGATAGAGGGGAACTTTTCCCCTTGGTGGAGGGGTCAATAACCAGGGGGCATAGTTTCAAGGTAAGGGGCAGGAGCTTTAGAGGGAATTTGAGGAAAAACTTTTTCACCCAGAGGGTGGTTGGAATCTGGAACTCACTGCCTGAAAGGGTGGTAGAGGCAGGAACCCTCAAACATTCAAGAAGCATTTAGATGAGCACTTGAAACGCCATAGCATACAAGGCTACGGACCAAGTGCTGGAAAATGGGATTAGAATAGACAGGGCTTGATGGCCGGCACAGACACGAAGGGCCTCTTTCTGTGCTGTATAACTCAGAGTAAAGCTCCCTCTACACTGTCCCATCAAACACTCCCGGGGCAGGTACAGCACAGGTTAGATAGAGTAAAGCTCCCTCTACACTGTCACATCAAACACTCTCAGGACAGCTGCAGCCCGGGTTAGATACAGAGTAAAGCTCCCTCTACACTGTCCCATCAAACACTCCCAGGGCAGGTACAGCACAGGTTAGATACAGAATAAAGCTCCCTCTACACTGTCCCATCAAACACTCCCAGGGCAGGTACAGCACGGGGTTAGATACAGAGTAAAGCTCCCTCTACACTGTCCCATCAAACACTCTCAGGACAGCTGCAGCCCGGGTTAGATACAGAGTAAAGCTCCCTCTACACTGTCCCATCAAACACTCCCGGGGCAGGTACAGCACAGGTTAGATACAGAGTAAAGCTCCCTCTACACTGTCACATCAAACACTCTCAGGACAGCTGCAGCCCGGGTTAGATACAGAGTAAAGCTCCCTCTACACTGTCCCATCAAACACTCCCGGGGCAGGTACAGCACAGGTTAGATACAGAGTAAAGCTCCCTCTACACTGTCACATCAAACACTCCCAGGGCTGGGACAGCACCGGTCCAGTGTACCTGTGTGTTTCCTCCACTGACGTATAGTACGGTAGGATTTGTCGCGCCTGTGATCAGACGGCCCATCTCGATGTGCCCAATGCAGTGATTAATACCCAGGAGAGGTTTGTTCCAGAGCTGGGATAATGTTCGGGCAACGATCGCAACACAAACCAGTGGTGCTCCCATCCCGGGACCTGCAGTAAGGAAGACACATTCAAACAATTAGGAGCATACGGACAGTCAAAATGGACCCAATCCATCGAAGCTGGCAACTCCTGCAAGTCAACTCTCTCAATGAACCAGATCACTTAAGCATATTCACTCTCTGATTGAGGCCTGTCCCGCAACACCCGAACTTTACCAACAGAGCCCATCACTCTGGGACCCCGACTCTCCCATTGAATCCCATCCTTCACCCAGGGACTCTCCCATTGAATCCCATCCTTCACCCAGGGACTCTCCCATTGAATCCCATCCTTCACCCAGGGACTCTCCCATTGAATCCCATCCTTCACCCAGGGACTCTCTCAGTAGAGATTCTGCGAGACGAGTAGATGCACAAACTTTGGAATATTCCACTGGACGAGGCAAATGTCAACTCTAGAAGCAGCTCTTACCTTTTGTGTAAGCAACACAATCGATCTCCTCCGGCTTGATGCGGGCCTGTTCCAGGGCCTCACTGGTGACATCGAGAACACAGGCTTGGTGGTGTTTCGCTGTGTCCCTCGGGAGGAACCCTTCGACAAAGGATGTCATTAGATTCCAGCCTGAAACTCGCTCTGTTACGCTGCATACAATCCCCCGAACACCTCGATTAGATTCCAGCCTGTAACTCACTCCCGGGTATCCGTAACACTGCATCCAATCCCCTGAACCCCTCGATTAGATTCCAGCCTGTAACACACTCCCGGGTATCTGTTACACTGTATACAATCCCCCGAACACCTTGATTAGATTCCAGCCTGTAACTCACTCCTGGGTATGTTATTCTATATATAAACTCCTCGATTAGATCCCAGCCTGTAACTCAGTCCTGGGTATGTTATTCTATATATAAACCCCTCGATTAGATTCCAGCCTGTAACTCACTCCCGGGTATCTGTTGCACTGCATACAATCCCTCGAACCTCTCTATTAGATTCCAGCCTGTAACACACTCCTGGGTATCTGTCATTCTATATATCAACCCTCCAAACCCCTCTATTAGATTCTAGCCTGTAACTCACTCCCAGGTATGTTATTCTATATATAAACCCCCACCGAACCCCTGGATTAGATCCCAGCCTGTAACTCTCTCCTGGGTATCTGTTGTTCTATGTATAAACCCCCCGAACCCCTGGATTAGATCCCAGCCTGTAACTCTCTCCCGGGTATCTGTTGTTCTATATAACACCCCCCCACCCCCAAACCTCTCAATTAGATTCCAGCCTGTAACTCACTCCTGACTATCTGTTCTACATATAAACACCCCAAAACCCTCAATTAGATTCCAGCCTGTAACACACGCCCGGGTATCTGTTACACTGTATACAATCCCCCGAACACCTCGATTAGATTCCAGCCTGTAACTCACTCCCGGGTATCTGTTGCACTGCATACAATCCCTCGAACCTCTCTATTAGATCCCAGCCTGTAACTCACTCCCGGGTATCTGTTATTCTATATATAAACCCCCTGAACCTCTCGATTAGATTCCAGCCTGTAACTCACTCCCGGGTATCTGTAATTCTATATATAAACCCTCTGAACCTCTCGCTTAGATTCCAGCCTGTAACTCACTCCCGGGTATCTGTTATTCTATATATAAACCCCTCGATTAGATTCCAGCCTGTAACTCACTCCCGGGTATCTGTTATTCTACATATATGAACCCCCCGAACCCCTCGATTAGATTCCAGCCTGTAACTCACTCCCAGGTGTCTGTCTACAATCCCCCTTAACCCCTGGATTAGACTCCAGCCTGTAACTCACTCCCAGGTGTCTGTATATAAACCCCCTTAACCCCTGGATTAGACTCCAGCCTGTAACTCACTCCCAGGTGTCTGTAATATATATGTAATTATATATATATATATATATATATATATATACCCCCCGAACCCCTGGATTAGATTCCAGCCTGTAACTTACTCCCGGGTGTCTGTAATTATATATATTAACCCCTGGATTAGATTCCAGCCTGTAACTCACTCCCGGGTGTCTGTAATTATATATATATATATATGAACCCCTGGATTAGATTCCAGCCTGTAACTCTCTCCCGGGTATCTGTTATTCTATATATAAACCCCCCCCGAACCCCTGATTAGATTCCAGCCTGTAACTCACTCCCGGGTGTCTGTAATTATATATTCCAGCCTGTAACTCTCTCCCGGGTATCTGTTATTCTATATATAAACCCCCCCCGAACCCCTGGATTAGATTCCAGCCTGTAACTCACTCCCGGGTGTCTGTAATTATATATATATATATATGAACCCCTGGATTAGATTCCAGCCTGTAACTCACTCCCGGGTATCTGTTATTCTATATATAAACCCCCCGAACCCCTGGATTAGATTCCAGTCTGTAACTCACTCCCGGGTATCTGTTATTCTATATATGAACCCCTGTATTAGATTCCAGCCTGTAACACTCTCCTGGGTGCTCACACCTCTATACTGCTCACCTTGTCCAGGGGGGGTGATGTACGTCCTTCTTGGGTTGGACAGCACCACGCCATCCTTGATGATGCCAACGCCAATCTTATTGGCACTGCCCTCAAATCCGATAACTATCGTCATGGCAAGGCTCTGAGGGGAAGGAGTATTAATAGGCAGACAAATTAGCATACCTGATCCCCACAATCTCTCTCTATCACTCGACCTCTCTCTCGGGCACACTTTCCTCATTGTACTGTTGCTTCAGGTTTAGTATCACTGGTGCTTCCTGGAAATGGACTTTGATCCCCTACAACCAGTTACACCCGAATGTCTAACAATAGCACAATACAGGGATAGTAAGCAAGAAACTGTACTCCCAATACTGGTTGACAAATGTAAAGATAGATATATATTTACAGTGTATATAATACTATATACTCACAGTACATATCTAACCACCGCCCCTTGACATTCAACGGCATTACCATCGCCGAGTCCCCCACCATCAACATCCTGGGGGGTCACCATTGACCAGAAACTTAACTGGACCAGCCACATAAATACTGTGGCAACAAGAGCAGGTCAGAGGCTGGGTATTCTGCGGCGAGTGTCTCACCTCCTGACTCCCCAAAGCCTTTCCACCATCTACAAGGCACCAGTCAGGAGTGTGATGGAATACGCTCCACTTGCCTGGATGAGTTGCAGCTCCAACAACACTCAAGAAGCTCGACACCATCCAGGACAAAGCAGCCCGCTTGATTGGCACCCCATCCACCACCTTAAACATTCACCCCCTCCACCACTGGCGCACCGTGGCTGCAGTGTGTACCATCTACAAGATGCACTGCAGCAACTCGCCAAGGCTTCTTCGGCAGCACCTCCCGAACCCGCGACCTCTTCCACCGAGAAGGACAAGGGCAGCTGGCGCATGGGAACACCACCACCTCCAAGTTCCCCTCCAAGTCACACACCATCCTGACTTGGAAATATATCGCCGATCCTTCATCGTTGCTGTGTCAAAATCCTGGAACTCCCTCCCTAACAGCACTGTGGGAGCACCATCACCACACGGACTGCAGCGGTTCAAGAAGGCGGCTCACCACCACCTTCTCAAGGGCAATTAGGGAGGGGCAATAAATGCTGGGCCTTGCCAGCGACGCCCACATCCCAAAAACAAATTTAAAAAAAAAACTCTCTGGGGGAGTCTCTCTCTCTCTCTCTCTCT
>JASTWF010000204.1:608030-805904 GCA_030390025.1 Squalus acanthias
TGGGGAGAGAGCGGGACAGTGGGATCAGTTTGGGGATTGATACAGGGCTATGGGGAGAGAGCGAGGCAGTGGGATCAGTTTGGGGATTGATACAGGGCTATGAGGAGAGAGCGGGGCAGTGGGATAAGTTTTGGATTGATACAGGGCTATTGGGAGAGAGCGGGACAGTGGGATTAGTTTGGGATTGATACAGGGCTATGGGGAGAGAGCAGGGCAGTGGGATTAGTTTGGGATTGATACAGGGCTATGGGGAGAGAGCGGGGCAGTGGGATCAGCTTCGGATTGATACAGGGCTATGGGGAGAGAGTGGGGCAGTGGGATTATTTTGGGGATTGATACAGGGCTATGGGGAGAGAGCGGGACAGTGGGATTAGTTTGGGGATTGATACACGGCAATGGGGAGAGAGCGGGACAGTGGGATTAGTTTGGGATTAATACAGGGCTATGGGGAGTGAGCGGGACAGCGGGATTAGTTTGGGATTGATACAGGGCTATGGGGAATGAGAACGGGGCAGTGGGATTAGTTTGGGATTGATACAGGGCTATGGAGAGAGAGCGGGGCAGTGGGATTAGTTTGGGATTGATACAGGGCTATGGGTAGAGAGTGGAGCAGTGGGATTATTTTGGGGATTGATACAGGGCTATGGGGAGAGAGCGGGGCAGTGGGATCAGCTTCGGATTGATACAGGGCTATGGGGAGAGAGCGGGGCAGTGGGATTAGTTTGGGGATTGATACAGGGCCATGGGCAGAGAGCGGGACAGTGGGATTAGTTTGGGATTGATACAGGGCCATGGGGAGAGAGCGGGGCAGTGGGATTAGTTTGGGGATTGATACACGGCCATGGGGAGAGAGCGGGACAGTGGGATTAGTTTGGGATTGATACAGGGCCATGGGGAGAGCGCGGGGCAGTGGGATTAGATTGGGGATTGATACAGGGCCATGGGGAGAGAGCAGGACAGTGGGATTAGTTTGGGATTAATACAGGGCTATGGGGAGAGAGCGGGGCAGTGGGATTAGTTTGGGATTGATACAGGGCTATAGGTAGAGAGTGGGGCAGTGGGATTATTTTGGGGATTGAAACAGGGCTATGGGGAGAGAGCGGGGCAGTGGGAGTAGTTTGGGATTAATACAGGGCTATGGGGAGAGAGCGGGTCAGTGGGATTAGTTTGGGATTGATACAGGGCTATGGGTGTAAAGTAGAGAAGTGGAAATAGTTTGGGATTGATACAGGGCTATGGGGAGAGACCGGGGCAGTGGGATAAGTTTGGGATTGATGCAGGGTGATGGGGAGAGAGCGGGGCAGTGGGATTAGTTGGGGATTGATACAGGGCCATGGGGAGAGAGTGAGGCAGTGGGATTCGTTTGGGATAGATACAGGGCCAAGGGGAGAGAGCGGGGCAGTGGGATTAGTTTGGGATTAATACAGGGCCATGGGGAGAGAGCGGGGCAGTGGGATTAGTTTGGGATTAATACAGGGCTATGGGGAGTGAGCGGGGCAGTGGGATTAGTTTGGGATTGATACAGGGCCATGGGGAGAGAGTGAGGCAGTGGGATTCGTTTGGGATAGATACAGGGCCATGGGGAGAGAGCGGGGCAGTGGGATTAGTTTGGGATTAATACAGGGCCATGGGGAGAGAGCGGGGCAGTGGGATTAGTTTGGGATTAATACAGGGCTATGGGGAGAGAGCAGGGCAGTGGGATTAGTTCGGGATTGATACAGGGCTATGGGGAGAGAGCGGGACAGTGGGATCAGTTTGGGGATTGATACAGGGCTATGGGGAGAGAGCGAGGCAGTGGGATTAGTTTGGGGATTGATACAGGGCTATGGGGAGAGAGCGGGGCAGTGGGATAAGTTTTGGATTGATACAGGGCTATGGGGAGAGAGCAGGGCAGTGGGATTAGTTTGGGATTGATACAGGGCTATGGGGAGAGAGCGGGGCAGTGGGATCAGCTTCGGATTGATACAGGGCTATGGGTAGAGAGTGGAGCAGTGGGATTATTTTGGGGATTGATACAGGGCTATGGGGAGAGAGCGGGGCAGTGGGATCAGCTTCGGATTGATACAGGGCTATGGGGAGAGAGCGGGGCAGTGGGATTAGTTTGGGGATTGATACAGGGCCATGGGCAGAGAGCGGGACAGTGGGATTAGTTTGGGATTGATACAGGGCCATGGGGAGCGAGCGGGGCAGTGGGATTAGTTTGGGATTAATACAGGGCTATGGGGAGAGAGCGGGGCAGTGGGATAAGTTTTGGATTGATACAGGGCTATTGGGAGAGAGCGGGACAGTGGGATAAATTTGGGATTGATACAGGGCTATGGGGAGAGAGCAGGGCAGTGGGATTAGTTTGGGATTGATACAGGGCTATGGGGAGAGAGCGGGACAGTGGGATTAGTTTGGGGATTGATACAGGGCCATGGGGAGAGAGCGGGGCAGTGGGATTAGTTTGGGGATTGATACAGGGCCATGGGGAGAGAGCGGGACAGTGGGATTAGTTTGGGATTGATACAGGGCCATGGGGAGAGAGCGGGGCAGTGGGATTAGTTTGGGGATTGACACAGGACTATGGGGAGAGAGCGGGACAGTGGGATTAGTTTGGGGATTGATACACGGCCATGGGGAGAGAGCGGGACAGTGGGATTAGTTTGGGGATTGATTCAGGGCTCTGGGGAGTGAGCGGGGCAGTGGGAGTAGTTTGGGATTGATACAGGGCTATGGGGAGAGAGTGAGGCAGTGGGATTCGTTTGGGATAGATACAGGGCCATGGGGAGAGAGCGGGGCAGTGGGATTAGTTTGGGATTAATACAGGGCCATGGGGAGAGAGCGGGGCAGTGGGATTAGTTTGGGATTAATACAGGGCTATGGGGAGAGAGCAGGGCAGTGGGATTAGTTCGGGATTGATACAGGGCTATGGGGAGAGAGCGGGACAGTGGGATCAGTTTGGGGATTGATACAGGGCTATGGGGAGAGAGCGAGGCAGTGGGATTAGTTTGGGGATTGATACAGGGCTATGGGGAGAGAGCAGGGCAGTGGGATCAGCTTCGGATTGATACAGGGCTATGGGGAGAGAGCAGGGCAGTGGGATCAGCTTCGGATTGATACAGGGCTATGGGTAGAGAGTGGAGCAGTGGGATTATTTTGGGGATTGATACAGGGCTATGGGGAGAGAGCGGGGCAGTGGGATCAGCTTCGGATTGATACAGGGCTATGGGGAGAGAGCGGGGCAGTGGGATTAGTTTGGGGATTGATACAGGGCCATGGGCAGAGAGCGGGACAGTGGGATTAGTTTGGGATTGATACAGGGCCATGGGGAGAGAGCGGGGCAGTGGGATTAGTTTGGGATTAATACAGGGCTATGGGGAGAGAGCGGGGCAGTGGGATAAGTTTTGGATTGATACAGGGCTATTGGGAGAGAGCGGGACAGTGGGATTAATTTGGGATTGATACAGGGCTATGGGGAGAGAGCAGGGCAGTGGGATTAGTTTGGGATTGATACAGGGCTATGGGGAGAGAGCGGGACAGTGGGATTAGTTTGGGGATTGATACAGGGCTATGGGGAGAGAGCGGGGCAGTGGGATTAGTTTGGGGATTGATACAGGGCCATGGGGAGAGAGCGGGACAGTGGGATTAGTTTGGGATTGATACAGGGCCATGGGGAGAGAGCGGGGCAGTGGGATTAGTTTGGGGATTGACACAGGACTATGGGGAGAGAGCGGGACAGTGGGATTAGTTTGGGGATTGATACACGGCCATGGGGAGAGAGCGGGACAGTGGGATTAGTTTGGGATTGCTACAGGGCTATGGGGAGAGAGCGGGGCAGTGGGATTAGTTTCGGGCTTGATACAGGGCTATGGGGAGAGAGCGGGGCAGTGGGATTAGATTGGGGATTGATACAGGGCCATGGGGAGAGAGCAGGACAGTGGGATTAGTTTGGGATTAATACAGGGCTATGGGGAGAGAGCGGGGCAGTGGGATTAGTTTGGGATTGATACAGGGCTATGGGTAGAGAGTGGGGCAGTCTGATTATTTTGGGGATTGATGCAGGGCTATGGGGAGAGAGCGGGGCAGTGGGAGTAGTTTGGGATTGATACAGTGCCATGGGGAGAGAGCGGGGCAGTGGGATTAGTTTGGGATTAATACAGGGCTATGGGGAGACAGCGGGGCAGTGGGATTCGTTTGGGATTGATACAGGGCTATGGGGAGAGAGTGAGGCAGTGGGATTCGTTTGGGATAGATACAGGGCCATGGGGAGAGAGCGGGGAAGTGGGATTAGTTTGGGATTAATACAGGGCCATGGGAAGAGAGCGGGGCAGTGGGATTAGTTTGGGATTGATACAGGGCCATGGGGAGAGAGCGGGGCAGTGAGATTCGTTTGGGATTAATACTGGGCTATGGGGAGAGAGCAGGGCAGTGGGATTAGTTTGGGATTGATACAGGGCTATGGGGAGAGAGCGGGACAGTGGGATTAGTTTGGGATTGATACAGGGCTATGGGGCGAGAGTGGGGCAGTGGGATTAGTTTGGGATTGATACAGGGCTATGGGGAGAGAGCGGGACAGTGGGATTAGTTTGGGATTGATACAGGGCTATGGGGCGAGAGTGGGGCAGTGGGATTAGTTTGGGGATTGATACAGGGCTATGGGAAGAGAGCAGGGCAGGGGGATTAGTTTGAGATTAATACAGGGCCATGGGGAGAGAGCGAGGCAGTGGGATTAGTTTGGGATTGATACAGGGCTATGGAGTGAAAGCGGGGCAGTGGGATTAGTTTGGGATTAATACAGGGCCATGGGGAGAGAGCGGGGCAGTGGGATTAATTTGGGATTGATACAGGGCTATGGGGTGAGTGCGGGGCAGTGGGATTAGTTTGGGGATTGATACAGGGCTATGGGGTGTAAGCGGGGCAGTGGGATCAGTTTGGGGGTTAATACAGGGCTATGGGGAGAGAGCGGGGCAGTAGGATTAGTTTGGGATTCAGACAGGACTATGGGTGTAAAGTAGAGAAGTGGAAATAGTTTGGGATTGATACAGGGCTATGGGGAGAGACCGGGGCAGTGGGATAAGTTTGGGATTTTGATACAGGGCTATGGGGAGAGAGTGGGGCAGTGGGCTCAGTTTGGGGATTGATACAGGGCTATGGGGAGAGAGCGGGGCAGTGGGATTGGTTTGGGATTGATACAGGGCTATGGGGTGAGAGCAGGGCAGTGGGATTAGTTTGGCGATTGATACAGGGCTATGGGGAGAGAGCGGGGCAGTGGGATTAGTTTGGGATTAATACAGGGCTATGGGGAGAGAGCGGGGCAGTGGGATTAGTTTGGGATTGATACAGGGCTATGGGTGTAAAGTAGAGAAGTGGAAATAGTTTGGGATTGATACAGGGCTATGGGGAGAGACCGGGGCAGTGGGATAAGTTTGGGATTGATGCAGGGTGATGGGGAGAGAGCGGGGCAGTGGGATTAGTTGGGGATTGATACAGGGCCATGGGGAGAGAGTGAGGCAGTGGGATTCGTTTGGGATTGATACAGGGCTATGGGGAGAGAGTGAGGCAGTGGGATTAGTTTGGGATTGATACAGGGCTATGGGAAGAGAGCAGGGCAGTGGGATTAGTTTGGGATTAATACAGGGCCATGGGGAGAGAGCGGGGCAGTGGGATTAGTTTGGGATTAATACAGGGCTATGGGGAGTGAGCGGGGCAGTGGGATTAGTTTGGGATTGATACAGGGCCATGGGGAGAGAGTGAGGCAGTGGGATTCGTTTGGGATAGATACAGGGCCATGGGGAGAGAGCGGGGCAGTGGGATTAGTTTGGGATTAATACAGGGCCATGGGGAGAGAGCGGGGCAGTGGGATTAGTTTGGGATTAATACAGGGCCATGGGAAGAGAGCGGGGCAGTGGGATTAGTTTGGGATTGATACAGGGCCATGGGGAGAGAGCGTGGCAGTGGGATTCGTTTGGGATTAATACTGGGCTATGGGGAGAGAGCAGGGCAGTGGGATTAGTTCGGGATTGATACAGGGCTATGGGGAGAGAGCGGGACAGTGGGATCAGTTTGGGGATTGATACAGGGCTATGGGGAGAGAGCGAGGCAGTGGGATCAGTTTGGGGATTGATACAGGGCTATGGGGAGAGAGCGGGGCAGTGGGATAAGTTTTGGATTGATACAGGGCTATGGGGAGAGAGCAGGGCAGTGGGATTAGTTTGGGATTGATACAGGGCTATGGGGAGAGAGCGGGGCAGTGGGATCAGCTTCGGATTGATACAGGGCTATGGGTAGAGAGTGGAGCAGTGGGATTATTTTGGGGATTGATACAGGGCTATGGGGAGAGAGCGGGGCAGTGGGATCAGCTTCGGATTGATACAGGGCTATGGGGAGAGAGCGGGGCAGTGGGATTAGTTTGGGGATTGATACAGGGCCATGGGCAGAGAGCGGGACAGTGGGATTAGTTTGGGATTGATACAGGGCCATGGGGAGAGAGCGGGGCAGTGGGATTAGTTTGGGATTAATACAGGGCTATGGGGAGAGAGCGGGGCAGTGGGATAAGTTTTGGATTGATACAGGGCTATTGGGAGAGAGCGGGACAGTGGGATTAATTTGGGATTGATACAGGGCTCTGGGGAGAGAGCAGGGCAGTGGGATTAGTTTGGGATTGATACAGGGCTATGGGGAGAGAGCGGGGCAGTGGGATTAGTTTGGGGATTGATACAGGGCCATGGGGAGAGAGCGGGACAGTGGGATTAGTTTGGGATTGATACAGGGCCATGGGGAGAGAGCGGGACAGTGGGATTAGTTTGGGATTGATACAGGGCCATGGGGAGAGAGCGGGGCAGTGGGATTAGTTTGGGGATTGACACAGGACTATGGGGAGAGAGCGGGACAGTGGGATTAGTTTGGGGATTGATACACGGCCATGGGGAGAGAGCGGGACAGTGGGATTAGTTTGGGATTGCTACAGGGCTATGGGGAGAGAGCGGGGCAGTGGGATTAGATTGGGGATTGATACAGGGCCATGGGGAGAGAGCAGGACAGTGGGATTAGTTTGGGATTAATACAGGGCTATGGGGAGAGAGCGGGGCAGTGGGAGTAGTTTGGGATTGATACAGTGCCATGGGGAGAGAGCGGGACAGTGGGATTAGTTTGGGATTAATACAGGGCTATGGGGAGAGAGCGGGGTAGTGGGAGTAGTTTGGGATTGATACAGGGCTATGGGGAGAGAGCGGGACATTTGGATTAGTTTGGGATTGATGCAGGGCGATGGGGAGAGAGCGGGGCAGTGGGATTAGTTTGGGATTAATACAGGGCTATGGGGAGAGAGCGGGGCAGTGGGATTAGTTTGGGATTAATACAGGGCTATGGGGAGAGAGCGGGGCAGTGGGAGTAGTTTGGGATTGATACAGTGCCATGGGGAGAGAGCGGGACAGTGGGATTAGTTTGGGATTAATACAGGGCTATGGGGAGAGAGCGGGGTAGTGGGAGTAGTTTGGGATTGATACAGGGCTATGGGGAGAGAGCGGGACATTTGGATTAGTTTGGGATTGATGCAGGGCGATGGGGAGAGAGCGGGGCAGTGGGATCCGTTTGGGATTGATACAGGGCCATGGGGAGAGAGTGAGGCAGTGGGATTCGTTTGGGATAGACACAGGGCCATGGGGAGAGAGCGGGGAAGTGGGATTAGTTTGGGATTAATACAGGGCCATGGGAAGAGAGCGGGGCAGTGGGATTAGTTTGGGATTGATACAGGGCCATGGGGAGAGAGCGGGGCAGTGAGATTCGTTTGGGATTAATACTGGGCTATGGGGAGAGAGCAGGGCAGTGGGATTAGTTTGGGATTGATACAGGGCTATGGGGAGAGAGCGGGACAGTGGGATTAGTTTGCGATTGATACAGGGCTATGGGGCGAGAGTGGGGCAGTGGGATTAGTTTGGGGATTGATACAGGGCTATGGGAAGAGAGCAGGGCAGGGGGATTAGTTTGAGATTAATACAGGGCCATGGGGAGAGAGCGAGGCAGTGGGATTAGTTTGGGATTGATACAGGGCTATGGAGTGAAAGCGGGGCAGTGGGATTAGTTTGGGATTAATACAGGGCCATGGGGAGAGAGCGGGGCAGTGGGATTAATTTGGGATTGATACAGGGCTATGGGGTGAGTGCGGGGCAGTGGGATTAGTTTGGGGATTGATACAGGGCCATGGGGAGTAAGCGGGGCAGTGGGATCAGTTTGGGGTTAATACAGGGCTATGGGGAGAGAGCGGGGCAGTGGGATTAGTTTGGGATTCATACAGGACTATGGGTGTAAAGTAGAGAAGTGGGAATAGTTTGGGATTGATACAGGGCTATGGGGAGAGACCGGGGCAGTGGGATAAGTTTGGGGTTTTGATACAGGGCTATGGGGAGAGAGTGGGGCAGTGGGCTCAGTTTGGGGATTGATACAGGGCTATGGGGAGAGAGCGGGGCAGTGGGATTGGTTTGGGATTGATACAGGGCTATGGGGAGAGAGCGGGGCAGTGGGATTGGTTTGGAATTGATACAGGGCTATGGGGAGAGAGCAGGGCAGTGGGATTAGTTTGGGGTTTGATACAGGGCTGTGGGGAGAGAGCGGGGCAGTGGGATTGGTTTGGGATTAATACAGGGCTATGGGGAGAGAGCGGGGCAGTAGGATTAGTTTGGGATTGATACAGGGCTATGGGGAGAGAGCGGGGCAGTGGGATAGTTTGGGGATTGATACAGGGCAATGGGGAGAGAGTGGGGCAGTGAGATTGGTTTGGGATTGATACAGGGCTATGGGGAGAGAGTGGGGAAGTGGGATTAGTTTGGGGATTGATACAGGGCTATGGGGAGAGAGCGGGTCAGTGTGATTAGACGGTGATTGATACAGGGCTATGGGGAAAGAGCGGGGCAGTAGGTTCAGTTTCGGATTGATACAGGGCTATGGGGAGAGAGCGGGGCAGTGGGATGAGTTTGAGGATTGATACAGGGCTATGGGGAGAGAGTGGGGCAGTGGGATTGGTTTGGGATTGATACAGGGCTATGGGGAGAGAGTGGGGAAGTGGGATTAGTTTGGGGATTGATACAGGGCTATGGGGAGAGAGCGGGTCAGTGTGATTAGACGGTGATTGATACAGGGCTATGGGAGAGAGCAGGGCAGTGGGATTAGTTTGGTGATTGAAACAGGGCTATGGGGAGAGAGCAGGGCAGTGGGATTAGTTTAGGATTGATACAGGGCTATGGGGAGAGAGCGGGGCAGTGGGATTAGTTTGGGGATTGATACAGGGCTATGGGGAGAGAGCGGGGCAGTGGGATTAGTTGTGGATTGATACAGGGCTATGGGGAGAGAGCGGGCAGTGGGATTAGTTGTGGATTGATACAGGGCTATGGGGAGAGAGCGGGCAGTGGGATTAGTTTGGGGATTGATACAGGGCTATGGGGAGAGAGCGGGGCAGTGGGATTAGTTTGGGATTGATACAGTGCCATGGGGAGTGAGCGGGTCAGTGGGATTAGATTGTGATTGATACAGGGCCATGGGGAGAGAGCGGGCAGTGGGATTAGTTTGGGGATTGATACAGGGCTATGGGGAGAGAGCAGGGCAGTGGGATTAGTTTGGGGATTGATACAGGGCTATGGACGGAGAGCAGAGCAGTGGGATTAGTTTGGGGATTGATTCAGGGCTATGGGGAGTGAACGGGGCAGTGGGATTAGTTTCGGGACTAATACAGGGCTATGGGGAGAGAGCGGGGCAGTGAGATTAGTTCGCAGTTGATACAGGGCTATGGGGAGTGAGCGGGTCAGTGGGATTAGTTTGGGATTGATACAGCGCTATGGGGAGAGAGCGGGGCAGTGGGATTAGTTTGGGGATTGATACAGGGCTATGGGGAGACAGCGGGGCAGTGGGATTAGTTTGGGATTGATACAGGGCTATGGGGAGAGAGCGGGGCAGTGGGATTAGTTTACATAGAAACATAGAAACATAGAATCTAGGAGCAGGAGTAGGCCATTCGGCCCGTCGAGCCTGCTCCGCCATTCAATACGATCATGGCTGATCATCCAAATCCAGTACCCTGTCCCTGCTTTAATCCCCACAGTACACATATCCCACCCTACCCCCGTAACCCCACGTATTTAATTCCCCCTAACATATCCCATCCTATCCCCATAACCCCACATATTTAATCCCCCCTTACACTAAGGGTCAATTTATCATAGCCAAATCAACCTAACCCACACATTTTTGGACTGTGGGAGGAAACCGGAGCACCCGGAGGAAACCCACGCAGACACGGGGAGAATGTGCAAACTCCACACAGACAGTCACCCGAGGTCAGATTCGAACCCGGGTCTCTGGCGCTGTGAGGCACCAGTGCTAACCACTATGCCACCGTGTTTGGGATTGATGTAGGACTGGGGGAATGATCGGGGCAGTGGGATTAGTTTGGGATTGATGCAGGGCTATGGGGAGAGAGCGGGGCAGTGGGATTAGTTTGTGATTGATGCAGGGCTATGGGGAAGAAAGCAGGGCAGTGGGATTAGTTTGGGATTGATGCAGGGCTATGGGGAAGAGAGCAGCGCAGTGGGATTAGTTTGGGGATTGATGCAGGGCTAGGTGAATGAGCGGGGCAGTGGGATTAGTTTGGGATTGATGCAGGGCTATGGGGAGAGAGTGGGGCAGTGGGATTAGTTTGGGATTGATGCAGGACTAGGGGAATGAGCGGGGCAGTGGGATTAGTTTGGGATTGATGCAGGGCTATTGGGAAGAGAGTGGGGCAATGTTTGTCACCATCCTCCGCCTGCTCCACGACGACATGCAAGCCGTTATCCTGACCAACGGATCCACCACAGACCCAATTCATGTACGAACCGGGGTCAAGCAAGGATGTGTCATCGCACCAACGCTCTTCTCGATCTTCCTTGCTGCAATGCTCCACCTCACCCTCAGTAAGCTCCCCGCTGGATTGGAGCTAATTTACAGAACAAACAGGAAACGGTTCAACCTCCGTCGCCTCCAGTCCAGATCCAAGGTCGTCCCATCCTCTGTCATCAAATTACAGTATGCAGACGACGCTTGCGTCTGCGCTCACTCGGAGGTCGAACTCCAAACCATCGTCAACACCTTCACCAAAGCGTACGAGAGCATGGGCCTTACACTAAACATCCGTAAGACAAAGGTCCTCTACCATCCTGCCCCCGCCACACAGAACTGCTCCCCGCTTATCAAAATCCACAAAAAGGCCTTGGGCAACGTGGACCACTTTCCATACCTCGGGAGCCTACTGTCAACAAGGGCAGACGTCAGCGACGAAGTCCAACAACGCCTTCAGTGTGCCAGTGCAGCCTTCGGTCGCCTGAGGAAGAAAGTGTTTGAAGACCAGGACCTCAAACCCAGCACTAAGCTCATGGTCTACAGAGCAGCAGTGATACCCGCCCTGCTGTATGCCTCAGAGACATGGACTGTGTACAGCAGGCACCTCAAAGCACTGGAGAGGTACCACCAACGCTGCCTCCGCAAGATGCTGTCAATCCATTGGCAGGATAGGCGCACCAACATGCTTGCTCAGGCCAACATCCCCAGCATCGAAGCTTTGACCACGCTCGATCAGCTCCGATGGACGGGTCACATTGTCCTCATGCCCGATACGAGACTCCCAAAACAAGCGCTCTACTTAGAGCTCCGGCACGGCAACAGAGCCCCAGGTGGGCAGAGGAAACGCTTCAAGGACACCCTCAAAGCCTCCTTGAAAAAGTGCAGCATCCCCACTGACACCTGGGAATCCCTGGCCCAAGACCGCACAAAGTGGAGGAGAAGCATCCGGGAAGGCGCCGAACACCTCGAGTCTCTGCGCCGGGAGCAAGTGGAAGCCAAGCGAAGGAAGCGCAAGGAGCGCACGTCAACCCAAGCACCCCACCCACCCGCCCCTTCAACCACCGTCTGTCCCACCTGTGACAGAGACTGTCGGTCCCGCATTGGACTCATCAGTCACCTGCGAACTCATTTTTAATGTGGAAGCAAGTCATCCTCGGTTCCGAGGGACTGCCTAAGAAGAAGAGTGGGATTAGTTTGGGATTGATACAGGGCTATGGGGAGAGCGCGGGGCAGTGGGATTAGTTCGGGATTGATACAGGACTATGGAGGGAGAGCGGGGCAGTGGGATTAGTTTGGGGATTGATACAGGACTATGGGGAGAGAGCGGGGCAGTGGGATTAGTTTGGAATTCATACAGGGCTATGGGGAGAGAGCGGGGCAGTGGATTAGTTTGGGATTGATACAGGGCTATGGGGAGAGCGCGGGGCAGTGGGATTACTTCGGGATTGATACAGGACTATGGAGGGAGAGCGAGGCAGTGGGGCACCTCTCTCTTTGAAACTCTCAGAATGTCTGTTCTCAATTTCTCTCCGGATCTCTCTCAGGCCTATTATTTGAGAGAGACATTTTAAAGTTAAACAGAACCTGCTCCAAAGACACAAGAGATGCAGAACTAGAATGTGTGTCAACACCTTCTGCCTCACCTGGTCTGGGTACCTTGGGTTTTGTATATTCCACCATCTCCTGTGCTTGAAGTCTCTGGCGTTGGCCAGACATTGTTTAACCATTTGTGGAGATGCCGGTGTTGGACTGGGGTGGACAAAAATGAGAAGTCGCACAACACCAGGTTATAGTCCAACAGTTTTATTTGAAATTACGAGCTTTCGGAGCGCTGCTCCTTCGTCAGGTTCAGTGAGGGAATACAAATCAGATACAAAGCATATATAGACAGAGAACAATGTGTGTCTGACTGTCCTCCATCACACCACCTCGGCAGAGATACAATCCGTCAGGGAGGGATTACATCAAAGACACAGCAAAATACAGCTAAGACAATGAGGTGGGGTCACAGGGGCAACACAGTGGCATAGTGGTTAGCACTGTTGCCTCACAGCGCCAGGGACCCGGGTTCGAATCCTGCCTCGGGTGACTGTCTGTGTGGAGTTTGCACATTCTCCCCGTGTCTGCGTGGGTTTCCTCCGGGTGCTCCGGTTTCCTCCCACAGTCCAAAAATGTGTGGGTTAGGTTGATTTGGCTATGATAAATTGACCCTTAGAGTTAGGGGGGATTAAATATGTGGGGTTATGGGGATAGGATGGGATATGTTAGGGGGAATTAAATACGTGGGGTTACGGGGGTAGGGTGGGATATGTGTACTGTGGGGATTAAAGCAGGGACAGGGTACTGGATTTGGATGATCAGCCATGATCGTATTGAATGGCGGAGCAGGCTCGACGGGCCGAATGGCCTACTCCTGCTCCTAGATTCTATGTTTCTATGTTTCTATATGTGTCGGTGCAGGCTCGATGGGCCGAAATGGCCTCCATCTGCACTGTGGGGATTCTGTGATCTAAATGCTGCAGTCTGCAGTTAAGCTTTTTACTTTTTTTTAAAACTGGAAATCACATCTGTGAACAAGACAACGACGACTCTAGTCTGGATGACCCATTGTCCTGGGCTGTTTACTTTGAACCGCCTTAACCTGTTTCTGATCTACACAGGATGCAACTGATCAGTTGTCCCTGGCCAGGGTGCTGCCCTGGGCAAAAACTGCACCTCCATTCAACAATGCCATTTCCTGCCTCTGCAAAGATATCATACTGTTCCACAATGCAGGAATGTCGCAAACAGCCTTTGATTCCCATATCCAAGATCAACTTTAAACACTCAAATCTTGTAGGTAAAGAAACTGCCAGATTCCGAGCCACAAATTGAATCGTTTAAGACATAAAAAATGTCACAGAAATGTGACTTATTGTTATTTTAAACAGTCAGAGTGAAATATTTCAGGGTACTTTTCAATCAAGAAAAAATCAGAGAGGGAAGAGAGAGAGGGAGAGAGTAAAAAAAGAGCTGGATTAAAAAGAACTGAACAAAAACGTGTGTCCGTATTTCCAACTTCAATCACTTCCATTAATAAACGTTGTCTTCTTGAACCAGCACACCACCCATGTAACATGTGAGAAATGCAGCACTTATTCACAAGTGTAGAGAAACACAATTTGCAGCACTGAATTCAAAGCAAAAAACAGGAAAAGCTACGATTTAACAGAAATAACATTTGTCTTTCTTCCTGGACAGGAGAACCAGTCAGACTGACTTGGAAATGTTTACTCATATGTTGACGTAAAGATTTATAATTTACCAATTTCACTTCTGTTGTTTTTCTCTCAAACATTCTCCACAATATTAATCCCTGCTCTTATCACGAAAAGTGTTGAATTAATTTAGGTACTTCACAATTAAAAGCGGGAAACAAACTTCACTGTAATCTCAATTTTTCATCTTAAAATAATATTCTGGTAATACACTGGCATGGATTGAAAATTGTTTAACAGACAGGAAACAGAGAGTAGGAATAAATGGGTCTTTTTCGGGGTGGCAGGCGGTGACTAGTGGGGTACCGCAGGGATCAGTGCTTGGGCCCCAGCTATTCACAATAACTATCAATGATTTGGATGAGGGAACCAAATGTAATATTTCCAAGTTTGCTGACGACACGAAACTAGGTGGGCTTGTGAGTTGTGAGGAGGATGCAAAGAGGCTTCAAGGCGATTTAGTCAAGTTGAGTGAATGGGCAAATACATGGCAGATGCAGTTTAACGTGGATAACTGTGAAGTTATCCACTTCGGTAGGAAAAACTGAAAGGCAGAGTATTATTTAAATGGTGCTAGATTGGGAAATGCTGGTGTACAAAGGGACCTGGGTGTCCTTGTACACCAGTCACTGAAAGCAAACATGCAGGTGCATAGAAACATAGAAGATTGGAGCAGGAGTAGGCCATTCGGCCCCTCGAGCCTGTTTTGCCATTTAATGAGATCATGGCTGATCATTCAAATTCAGTACCCTGTCCCTGCTTTCTCCCCATATCCCTTGATCCCTTTAGCCTTAAGAAATATATCTAACTCCTTCTTGAATATATTTAATGAATTGGCCTCAACTGCCTTGTGTGGTAGATAATTCCACAGGTTCACCACTCTCTGGGTGAAGAAATTCCTCCTCATCTCAGTCCTAAATGGCTTACCCCTTATCTTAGACTGTGATCCCTGGTTCTGGACTCCCCCGCCATCGGGAACATCCTTCCTGCATCTAGTCTGTCTAGTCCCGTTAGAATTTTATAAGTTTCAATGAGATCCCCTCTCATTCTTCTAAACTCCAGCGAATATAAGCCTAATCGACCCAATCTCTCCTCATACGTCATTCCTGCCATCCCAGGTATCAGTCTGGAGAATCTTCGCTGCACTCTCTCCATGGCGAGAACATCCTTCCTCAGTTAAGGTGACCAAAACTGCACACAATACTCAAGATGTGGTCTCACCAAGGCCCTGTACAACTGCAGCAAGACATCCTTGCTCCTGTACTTGAATCCTCTAGCTATGAAGGTCAACATACCATTTGCCTTCTTAACTGCCCGCTGCACCTGCATGCTTACCTTCAGCGACTGGTGCACAAGGACACCCAGGTCTCGTGGCACTTCCCCTTTTCCCAATCTATTGCCATTCAGATAATAATCTGTCTTCCTGTTTTTGCCACCAAAGTGGATAACCTCGCATTTATCCACATTATACTGCATTTGCCATGCATCTGCCCAATCACCCAACCTGTCCAAATCATACTGGAGTTTCTCTGCATCCTCCTCACAGCACACACACCCACCCAGCTTTGTGTCGTCTGCAAACTTGGAGATATTTCATCTAGTTCCCTCGTTTAGATCATTTATATATATATTGTGATTAGCTGGGGTCCTAGCACCGATCCCTGCGGTACCCCACTAGTCACTGCCTGCCACTCGGAAAAAGACCTGTTTATTCCAACTCTTTGCTTCCTGTCTGCCAACCAGTTCTCTATCCAAGGCAGTACCTTACCCCCAATCCCATGTGCTTTAACTTTGCACGCTAATCTCTTATGCGGGAGCTTATCGAAAGCCTTCTGAAAGTCCAAATACACCACATCCACTGGTTCTCCCTTATCTATTCTACCAGTTACATCCTCAAAAAATTCCAGTAGATTAGTCAAGCATGATTTACCTTTTGTAAATCCATGTTGACTTTGTCTGATCCTGTCACTGTTTTCCAACTGTTCTGCTATTACATCTTTTATAATGGACTCTAGCATTTTCCCCACTACCGATGTCAGACTTACCGGTCTTTCATTCCCCGTTTTCTCTCTACCACCTTTTTTAAATAGTGGGGTTACATTAGCTATCCTCCAATCCATGGGAACTGTTCCAGAGTCTATATAATTTTGGAAGATGACCAGCAATGCATCTACTATTTCTAGGGCCACTTCCTTAAGTACCCTAGGATGTAGATTATCAGGCCCTGGGGATTTATCGGCCTTCAATCCCGTCAATTTCCCTAACACCATTTCCCGACAAATACTGATTTATTTCAGTTCCTCCCTCTTATTAGATCCTATGTTCCCTGACATCTCTGGGAGGTTATTTGTGTCCTCCTTTGCGAAGACAGAACCAAAGTATGTATTTAATTGGGCTGCCATTTCTTTGTTCCCCATTATAAATTCCCCTGATTCTGACTGCAAGGGACCTACTCTTGACTTCACCAATCTTTTTCTCTTCACATATCTATAGAAGGTTTTACAGTCAGTTTTTATGTTCCCTGCAAGATTACTCTCAAAATCTATTTTCCCCCTCTTAATTAATCCCTTTGTCCTCCTTTGCTGAATCCTAAACTGCTCCCAATCCTCAGGTTTCCTGCTTTTGCTGGCCAAATTATATGTCCTCTCCTTGGATCTTATGCTATCCCTAATTTCCCTTGTTAGCCACGGTTGAATCACCTTTTTTGTTTTATTTTTATGCCAAACAGGGATGAACAAATTCTGTAGTTCATTCATGCGATCTTTAAATGTTTGCCATTGCTTATCCACCGTCAACCCTTTAAGTAACGTTCGCCAATCCATCCTAGCCAATTTGTGCCTCATAACATCGTAGTTTCCTTTATTTAAATTCAGGACCGCAGTCTCTGAGTCAACTAATTCACTCTCCATTTTAATGAAGAATTCGATCATATTATGATCGCTCCTCCCCAAGGGGCATCGCACAACGAGATTGCTAATTTATCCTTTCTCATTACATAATACCCAGTCTAAGATGGCCTGGCCTCTAGTTGGTTCCTTGACATATTGGTCCAGGAAACCATCCCGTATACACTCTAGGAATTCCTCCTCCACAGTATTGTTACTAATTTGGTTAGCCCAATCTATATGTAGATTAAAGTCACCCATGATAACTGCTGTGCCCTTATTGCACACGTCTCTAATTTCCCATTTAATGCCATCCCCAACCTCAGCATTACTGTTTGGGGGTCTGTATACAACTCCCACTAATGTTTTCTGACTCTTGGTATTTCTCAGCTCTACCCATACAGACTTCACATCATCAGAGCTAATATCCTTCCTTACTATTGTGTTAATCTCCTCTTTAACCAGCAATGCTACCCCACCTCCTTTTCCTTTTTGCCTGTCTTTCCTGAATATTGAATACCCCGGATGTTGAATTCCCAGCCTTGGTCACCCTAGAGCCATGTCTCCGTAATTATATCATATCCATTTACATCTATTTGCGCAGCTAATTCATCCACCTTATTATGAATGCTCCTTGCATTAAGACACAAAGCCTTTAGGCTTGCTTTTTTTAACACTCTTAGACCTTTTAGAATTATTATTTAGTGGCCATGTTTGATTTACCCTTGATTTCTGACTGCCACTTTTGCTTTTCTCCTTCCTGCCTTTTGCTTCTATCCTTGCTTCCCTTTCCTCTGTCTCCCTGCACAGGTTCCCAACCCCCTGCCATTTTAGTTTAAACCCTCCCCAACAGCACTAGCAAACACTCCTCCCTAGGACATCGATCCCGCCCAGGTGCAAACCGTCCAGTTTGTACTGGTCCCACCTCCCCAGAACATCAAATGGCCTGATGTATATATGTAGCTTTGCCTTTCGTTCAAGAATTTTGTAAAAAGCAAAGTAAGATCCCACAGCAAAGCAGTCTGAAATTAAATCAGTATGATCTAATGGTATATACTTTGTTTTTTCAGACATGAGATGCAGTACCAATGTACACGGCAGCAAATTTGAACACAGACAAGCCCTGCATACACACCAACTTACACACACACACACACACAAAACCAGGCCAGCCTGCAAAATTGTCACCAATGAAAGAAAGTTGATTTCTACCATCCCTCTGCTCTGTTTGGCAGTTTAAAAGCAAACAGACAGTTTTCAGTATTTTATCTTTTCATTTTGCGGCCTACAGAAACAGGCTTTCTATTCTGCATCAAAAGGAAGTGCTGTGGATGTGGGAAATCTGAAATAAGAACAGAAAATGCTGGAAATACTAGCAGGTCAGGCAGCATCTGTGGAGAGAGAGAGTTAATGTTTCAGCTCGATTACCTTTTGTCAGATTCTGGAAAGGTTCTGACGAAAGGTCATCGAGCTGAAACATTTACTCTGTTTCTCTGTATCTCCACTGATGCTGCCTGACCTGCTAGTATTTCCAGCATTTTCTGTTTTTATTTCTATTCTGCATGTTGTCTTGATTTCATGTGTCTCTCTCACTGCCTGCCTGCCTGTCTGCCTTGTCTTGATTTGAGTGGAATGGAATAAAAATAATGCAAAGATTCCAGAGCAGCTTTTACTGTCAGACAGTCCACAAAGACATTTTTCATTATCTCACTGACTGACTGGCTGTCTTGAAGTGAATTGAAATGAAATAAACTGCAATAAAGTGATACAGAACAGCATTACATGTGGACCAGGCCAGAATGAAATCACAAGGGTTTAATACAACAACAGCAGGTAATAAGACAGCAGACCACATCTCACACAAACACCAGCTTTTGCCCTCTCTCTCTGTCTCACACACACTCTCAGCCTGGACAGCCTGCAGAGGGATGACTGCCGTGTTGGAAGATTAAAACCAAAAACACACTTTTCAGTATCTGATCTTTTCACTTTGCGGCCTACAGAAACAGGCTTTCTATTCTGCAACTTGCCTTTTGATTTAATGTCTCTCTCTCATAGACTGTCTGTCTGTCTCTCACTCAGTCTTAATTCCACCCACACTGAACTAAAATTTACAGTAACATGACACACACACTCACACAGACTCTGCAATTTGCAGAAACTCACACACACACATTTATTTTGAAAGATTTGTGTTGGTGAAAAATTAATTCACTCGAGTCTGTCTCAAAGCAAAAGATCACAGTTTATTATTCAAAGCGCTCTGGGAGAAGAGTCATAGCCTGCGGTCTAATGACCAGCTTCTCAATTCAATAGTGGTCAGCCAAGCTTCTTTATACACTTCAAGAAGCCAGAAAATACAAACATCAGCAGTTATTACATCATGAGCGACCCTTAGGGTCTCTAAAAACAACTTGATTAGAATCTTACACTGTTAGCGAAACTCATCCTTTATTCTGCTTTTGTTTAATAGTGGTCAGCCACCTGCACTGCAAGGTTTCATTCTTACGCCTTTTCGAGGTTAGTTTATTATAGAAAACAATGATTCACGTTTTTGTTCTGCAGTGTCTGCATTGTCTATACCGCAGCCTAAGCAAGCTGGTCTTTATCTAATTATACCCGTCTCCATCGGCTTGTAGCCTTCGGGAGACACTTTGACCTTTACTACAGTCCTTTAAGCAGTTCAACTAATCTTAAACATTACAACTGATTTGCCCTTACATTATTACAATTAATTTTTTAGTCTTACAATTTGCAGCCTGGGAGTGTCCATTTTTGATGATGTCCCTTCCTGGCTGTGCGGCCATGTTTGATGAGGACAATCAAACAGGAAGAAGTGAAGCCGAGGCCCCAGAAATCCGGGTCCCCGAGAGGAAATTAAAGCCCGGGAGGGTGAAAAGAAGTAAATACAATCAGGAATAAATAAAAATATATACACTTTACTTCTGTTAATTAAATGTCTGCCTGTCTGTGGTTTGCCTGAAGTGTAGTAAAATGAATGGAAAGATCCCACAGCAGCTTTTGCTCTGAAAACATCCCAAGCACATTCCCCAATAAAGCCCAGTCCAGAAAAAAATCAAATAGACTATTCTGAAAATAATTAAAAAAATATAATAGATGTATATTTTTTTAAAGGTCTCGTCTTGTTTGGGTTGGGCTGAAGGTGAGAGTAAGATCCCACAACAGGAAATGCCATGAAACAATCCACAAACATTCCCCTATAAAGTCCAGACCAGAAAAATGTCAAATGGCTTGATGTATATATGTAGATTTGCTTTTTACAAAATTCTTGAAAGAAAGGCAAAGTAAGATCCCACAGCAGTGCAGTCTGGAATGAAATCAGTATGATCTAATGGTATATACTTTCTGTTTTTTCAGACATGAGATGCAATACCAATGCACACGGCAGATAACTTGAACACAGACAAGCCCTGCACTACACACCAGCTTTTGCTCTCTGTCTCTCTCTCTCTCTCTCTCTAACACACACACACACACACAGGCCAGCCTTAAAATTGCCACAAATCACTGTCAGCAATGAAAGAAAGTTGATTTCTATCACTGCTCTGCTCTGTTTAGCAGTTTAAAAGCAAAGAGACAGTTTTCAGTATTTTATCTTTTCAGTTTGCGGCCTACAGAAACAGGCTTTCTAATCTGCATCAAAAGCAAATGCTGTGGATGTGGGAAATCTGAAATAAAATCAGAAAGTTTTGGAAATACTCAGCAGGTAAGGCAGCATCTGTGGAGAGAGAGAGAAACAGAGTTAATATTTCAGCTCGATTACCTTTTGTCAGATTCTGGCAAAGTTCTGACGAAAGGTCATCGAGCTGAAACATTTACTCTGTTTCTCTGTATCTCCACTGATGCTGCCTAACATACTGAGTATTTCCAGCATTTTCTGTTTTTATTTCTATTCTGCATGTTGTCTTGATTTCATGTGTCTCTCTCACTGCCTGTCTGCCTTGTGTTGATTTAAGTAGAGTGGAATAAAAAGAATGCAAAGATCCCAGACAGCTTTTATTGTCAGACAGTCCACAAAGACATTTTTCAGTATCTCACTGACTGACTGGCTGTCTTGAAGGGAAGTGAAGTGAAACAAAATGCAATGAAGTGATACACAACAGCATTACATGTGGACCAGGCCAGAATGAAATCAATAGGGTTTAATACAACAACAGCAGGTAATAAGACAGCAGACCACATCTCACACAAACACCAGCTTTTGCTCTCTCTCTCTCTCTCTCTCACACACACACACACACTCACAGCCTGGCCAGCCTGCAGAGGGATGACTGCCTTGTTGGAAGATTAAAACCAACAAGAGACTTTTCAGTATCTTATCTTTTCACTGTGGCCTACAGAAACAGGCTTTCTATTCTGCAACTTGCCTTTTGATTTCATGTCTCTCTCACGCTCACTGACTGTCTGTCACTCAAACAGTCTCCCTCCCACCCACATAGAACTAAAATTTACATTATCACTCATACCCTCACACAGACTCTGCAATTTGCAAACACACAGACACCCACGCACTTACAGACACACTCACACAGTCTCTGCAATTTGCAGAAACTCACCCACACGCATCCATTTTGAAAGCTGTGCAGCCTGGGAGTGTCTATTTTTGATGATGTCCCTTCCTGGCTGTGAGTCCATGTTTGACGAGGACAATCAAACAGGAAGTGGTGAACCGAGGCCCCAGAAATCCGGGTCCCCGAGAGGAAATGAAAGCCCGGGAGGGTGAAAAGAAGTAAATACAATCAGGAATAAATAATAATAAATATACTTTACTTTTGTTAACTAAATGTCTGCCTGTCTGTGGTTTGCCTGGAGTGTAATAAAATGAATGGAAAGATCGCACAGCAGCTTTTGCTCTGAAAACATCCCAAGCACATTCCCCAATAAAGCCCAGTCCAGAAAAAAATCAAATGGCTTGATGTATATATGTAGATTTGCTTTTTACAAAATTCTTGAAAGAAAGGCAAAGTAAGATCCCACCATAGCGTAGTCTGGATTTAAATCAGTATGATCTAATGGTGTATACTTTCTGTTTTTTTCCAGACATGAGATGCAGTACCAATGCACATGGCAGAGAACTTAAACACAGACAAGCCCTGCATACACACCAGCTTTTGCTGTCTGTCTGTCTGTCTGTCTGTCTCTCTCTCTCTCTCTCTCACACACACACACACACACACACACAGCCAGCAAAATTGCCACAAATCACGGTCAGCAATGAAAGAAAGTTGATTTCTTTCATAGCTCTGCTCTGTTTGGGAGTTTAAAAGCAAACAGACAGTTTTCAGTATTTTATTCTGCATGTTGTCTTGATTTCTCTCACTGCCTGCCAGCCTGCCTTGTCACACACAAACTCACAGCCTGGCCAGCCTGCAGAGGGATGACTGCCGAGTTGGAAAATTAAAACCAAAATGACATACAGACAGACTCTGCAATTTGCAGAAACTCTCACTCTCACATCCATTTTGAAAGGGGTGCAGCCTGGGAGCGGCTGAGTCACGTGACCCTGTGGCTGGGCCTCTGACATCACAATGGGCGATGACGCGATCAGCTCGAGCGGGAAACCGTTAAGTTAAATTAAATCAATCAAAGGTCACTGTCAATCCGGGTCTTGTTCCCTGCAGCGACCCTCAGGAGTCTCGCTCCGTCTGAACTGAACCGATTCCCCAACAGCCTGAAACAGATTAAAGATTAAACAGGAAATAAACAGATTGAACAACAGTGTAAATAACCGCGAGACTGGGGTTAATATTTCAATAATAATTACAGACAAATATTACCCACAGTGACTGAATCCCATTGATATTTTATTTATTACATTAAACATTAACACAAACACTCACCAGAGCTGCTCCAGACTCCTGCAGGTCAGTATGAGGCGGCGGAGAGCGGGGACAGATCCGTCTGTGAAGGAGTTTCCTCCCAGGTCCAGCTCCGTCAGTGAGCGGTTTGTACTGAGAGCGGAGGCGAGATCCTCGGCACCAGAATCTGTGAGACCGACAGACTCCAGACTGGGGATCAGAGAGAGAAATAACAGGAATCAGAGTCAATCCCCAGAGTTTATTAATAACACTATTACTGATACTAATAGTAATGTTCAGTGTCAGACATCCAGTTATTATAAACACAATCTCACACAGTCTGGTACTTACCCCAGTGTCTGTATTTTACAGTCCGGGTTCCTCAGAGCCGCAGACACTAGTTTCACTCCTGAATCTCCCAGTTTATTATTACTCAGGTTCAGATCCGTCAGTGAGCGGTTTGTACTGAGAGCGGAGGCGAGATCCTTGGCACAAGAATCTGTGAGACCGACATTACTCAGCCTGGGGATCAGAGAGAGAAATAACAGGAATCAGAGTCAATCCCCAGAGTTTATTAATAACACTGTTACTGATACTAATAATAATGTACAGTGTCAGACATCCAGTTATTATAAACACAATCTCACACAGTCTGGTACTTACCGCAGTTTCGTTATTTTACAGTCCGGGTTCCTCAGAGCCGCAGACACTAGTTTCACTCCTGAATCTCCCAGTTTATTATAACTCAGGTTCAGATCCGTCAGTGAGCGGATTGTACTGAGAGCGGAGGCGAGATCCTCGGCACCAGAATCTGTGAGACCGACATTATACAGCCTGGGAATCAGAGAGAGAAATAACAGGAATCAGAGTCAATCCCCAGAGTTTATTAATAACACTATTACTGATACTAATAATAATCTTCAGTGTCAGACATCCAGTTATTATAAACACAATCTCACACAGTCTGGTACTTACCCCAGTGTCTGTATTTTACAGTCCGGGTTCCTCAGAGCCGCAGACACTAGTTTCACTCCTGAATCTCCCAGTTTATTATTACTCAGGTCCAGATCCGTCAGTGAGCGGTTTGTACTGAGAGCGGAGGCGAGATCCTTGGCACAAGAATCTGTGAGACCGACATTACTCAGCCTGGGGATCAGAGAGAGAAATAACAGGAATCAGAGTCAATCCCCAGAGTTTATTAATAACACTGTTACTGATACTAATAATAATGTACAGTGTCAGACATCCAGTTATTATAAACACAATCTCACACAGTCTGGTACTTACCGCAGTTTCGTTATTTTACAGTCCGGGTTCCTCAGAGCCGCAGACACTAGTTTCACTCCTGAATCTCCCAGTTTATTCTCACTCAGGTTCAGATCCGTCAGTGAGCGGTTTGTACTGAGAGCGGAGGCGAGATCCTCGGCACCAGAATCTGTGAGACCGACAGCCCGTAGACTGGGGATCAGAGAGAGAAATAACAGGAATCAGAGTCAATCCCCAGAGTTTATTAATAACACTGTTACTGATACTAATAATAATGTTCAGTGTCAGACATCCTGTTATTATAAACACAATCTCACACAGTCTGGTACTTACCCCAGTGTCTGTATTTTACAGTCCGGGTTCCTCAGAGCCACAGACACTAGTTTCATTCCTGAATCTCTCAGTTTATTATCACTCAGGTCCAGATCCGTCAGTGAGCGGTTTGTACTGAGAGTGGAGGCGAGATCCTCGGCACCAGAATCTGTGAGACCGACACCCCCTAGACTGGGGATCAGAGAGAGAAATAACAGGAATCAGAGTCAATCCCCAGAGTTTATTAATAACACTATTACTGATACTAATAATAATGTTCAGTGTCAGACATCCAGTTATTATAAACACAATCTCTCACAGTCTGGTACTTACTGCAGTTTCTGTATTTTACAGTCCGGGTTCCTCAGAGCAGCAGACAGTAGTTTCACTCCTGAATCTCCCAGTTCATTGTCCCACAGTCTGAACACAAACGGAGAGAGAAATAAACTGAATCAAAGCCCGGATCTGATATATTTTTCTCTCTCGGATTTTACAGCAATCACTGAAAGTACTTCCGGACATTAATCACCCGGTTTCCCCCCGCGATTTCCCCCTTGGGCGGGTCGGGTTGGGCCGGGGTCGGGTCGGGGGCCCCTCAGACCGGTTTCATTCCCTGATGATCAGAATTACCCTCCTGGAGCTCAGTGACCGGCTCCGTCATGTTTGGAGAAACTTGTCTCATTTCTGCTGCTGCTTAAATCCCGGATTTTATGGGAATGGGGCGATTTTCCCAGAATTAAATGATAAAGTGGTGATTCCCTGTACTTTATACTCTGTGCATTATATTAATGTGTATAATATCTCGGGGTGAGTTATATTGTGAAACGCTAACTGCTGCTGTAAAATCCGTCCCCCAGGATTTTATATAACACGGAGAATTTATTCTGAAATAAAAACAGGAAATGCTGGAAATACCCAGCAGGTCAGGCAGCATCTATAGAGAGAGAAACAGAGTTAATGTTTCAGGTCGAGGACCCTTGGTCAGAACTGGAAAAAGTTACAGATGTAACAGATTTTTAAACCAGTGTCGGGGCCGGGAAAGGTGGGGGGAGCGGAGGAAAGAACAAAAGGGAAGGTCTGTAAGAGGGTGGAAGACAGGAGAGATTAAAAGACAAAAGGGATGATGGTGCAGCAAAAGGAGCTGGTAATGGGACAAGTTAAAATCAAAAGATGAATCTAGATGAGGTGTGAATGGCAATGGCAGAATCATCAACAGCCGTCATAAAGGGGAAAAAAGGGAAAAGGAAAAACAATAATGAAAAAATACAATAGGGGCCGAGTTTATAGTCTGAAATTGTTGAACTCGATGTGGAGTCCAGAAGGCTGTAAAGTGCCTAATTGAAAGATGAGGTCTGTTCCTCGATCTTATGTTGTACTTTGTTGGAAGAGTGTAAGAGGCTGAGAAGGAGAGATCAGAGTGGGAGTGGAGCAGAGAATTAAAGCGATAGGCGACCAGAAGCTCGGGGTCACACTTACGGACTGAACGGAGGTGTTCCGCAAAGCGGTCACCCAATCTGCATTTGGTCTCCCCAATGTAGAGGAGACCGCATCGTGAGCAGCGAATACAGTATACTAAATTGCAAGAAGTACAAGTAAATCGCTGTTTCACCTGGGAGGAGTGTTTGGGGCCCTGGACAGTGGGAAGGGAAGTGGTAAAAGGGCAGGTGTACCAGCTCCTGTGCTTGCACGGGAAGGTGCAGGGGGAAGGGGAAGGGGTGTTGGGGGTGATAGAGGAGTGGACCAGGGTGTCGCGGAGGGAGCGGTCCCTTCGTAATGCTGAAAGGGGAGGTGAGAGGAAGATGTGTTTGGTGGTGGGATCACGCTGGAGGTGGCGGAAATGGCAGAGGATGATCCGTTGAATGTGAAGGCTGCTGCGGTGAAAGGTGAGGACAAGGGGAACCCTATCGTGGTTCCGGGTGGGAGGGGAAGGAGTGAGAGCAGAAGTGTGGGAAATAGAACGGACACGGTCAAGAGCCGTGTCACCACGGTAACGGGGAATCCTCGGTTGAGGAAAAAGGAAGAAATGTCGGAAGCACTAGTATGGAACGTGGCACCGTCAGAGCAGATGTGGCAGTGACGGAAAAACTGGGAGAATGGACCAGTGTCCTTACAGGAAGTGGGGTGGGAGGAAGTGTATTCCAGGTAGCTGTGGGAGTCAGAGGGCGATTAGTGAATGTTTGTCAATAGCAGCAAGAGAGTTTATTCTGTCCCGTTACAAGTTTTAAATGTCCCTGTGCTCCTAGTTTATAGGGGAGGGGAGTCTCTCACTTTATTCCCATTAAACTGGCTCTACATTTATTTCAGGTGTAACTGGCCCGACAGTTTTTGGGGAATTTTCGGAAGTTCCCTCCCCGAGCGGGGCCTCACACACAGGGGGCGGATTATGGGGAATTCCCGGATTCACTGCCCCCGGTTTACCCAGGAGCCGCCCGCTGTGTGCGAGGCCCCACCGCTGGCCGGTGTGTGTCTGTACTCCGGTTAGATTGGAACCTTTTCACCAGCAGGTTTAAGATCCTGAATATCAATCTTTACTCAATGTTCAGGACTGTGAATAATTGTAAACATTTACAGCTGAAAGAATTCCCGATTCCCCAATATTCCCAATCCAGGAACCTAACCCCTGAACAGGACACACCCTGCACGGTATTGGAGTAAATATCGAACTATTAGTGATTTAAACTCGGGTTTCTCTCCTGTTTCTAGTTGAAATGGTGGATGTGGAAAACATTTTAAATTAATTTTATCTTTACTGCCGGATTATATTGTATGTTTACCTTCTGCTGTCCACCCTTATTCAATATGATTTATTGTAATTAATTATCAGACTCTCAGTGACCTGTATTTGCTGATCCGATAAAGACTGTAAAATCCCTACTTGTTCACAAGGATCCATTCTGGATTCTCCAGTCCTTAGGGAATTACTGACCGATCCTCTTATTATTGGTCATATGTGTGTTGAATCTGCTTCTCTCTGGTTTAACTGAACTGTTTGTTATCCTACATTACGGAGCAACAACACAATCCGTGACTGATCTACAATTCACCCAACAGTTAGACAAATAAACAGTTACCTCAACTCCTGGCATTTGTGCAGTACGGGTCCCAGCCGCTGGAGTCCTTCACACTGAATGTTGCAGTACCCTAGATCGAGTTCTTTTATTGTATCACAGAGTCCAATGACATGAGACAGGACCGCACAGTCAATCGGAGTCAATGTCAATCCACTAAATGTAAGTGATTCCACAGATCCAACTGTGGTCCGAGCCAGTGCTTTATTCTGAGACTCAAACAGGTAGTGGAATGTGTTCAGGAGGTCCCTTTTCCCAGTTACACTCCCTGTGTTCCCAATCTGTCCTTCAACCTTCTCCTTCACCCAGTCAATCACTCGGCAGGTGGTTTGATGAAGAAATGGACCCAGAAACTCCTCCAGGGGCCGAGCTGCCTGTGGGGAGGAGAGACCAGCAACAAAACGGAGAAATATCTCAAATCGCCCATCTTTCTTGCTGTGGGATTCCCTGAGGAGTTTCAGGATGTCCCCACGATATGGAGTCAGGAAATGTTTGAGTGCGGCTACAAACTCTTGGATGGTGAGGTGCGGGAATGCGTACACCACGCTCTGGGCAGATTCATCTCTCTCCAAAAGTTCCATCATGAACCCAGACAGGAACTGGGAAGGTTGCAGATTGTACTTGATCAAATCTCCGTTTCTAAACAGAATCTTCTTCTCGGAGACTCCTGTGAAGGCCATCTTACCAAGCTTCAGTAACACATCACGGGGGCTTTCAATCTCTCGGCCATGGTTTTTCAGAATGTTGTAAATATAGTAGGAATATAGTTGGGTGATGGTCTTGGGAACTCGCTGCTGATTCCTGTCTCTTTGTGTAAAGAAGGGACCTAGTGACAGACCGAGGATGAAGCAGTAGGAAGGGTTGTAGCACATGGTGTACAGGATCTCGTTCTCCTCCACGTGTTTGAAAACAGCTGCTGCCACCGTCTGATCTTCAAAAAACTTGTTGAAATATTCCTTCCGTTCCTCACCAACAAATCCCAGGATTTCAGCCCAGACACTGATCTCAGCCTTTTCCAATAAATGTAATGCAGTGGGGCGGCTGGTCACTAGCACTGAACATCCTGGGAGCAGCTTGTGCTGTATTAAACTGTACACAATGTCAGATACTTCACACCAGTCTTCAGGATCTGTGCACTTGTGCTGAGGTTCTGTATTTCTCCGATTGTCAGCAAAATCGATCCTGTCCTTGAATTCATCCAGACCATCGAATATAAACAGCAATCCCTCTGGGTTCTTCCAGAGCTCTCTCAGAATTTTCCCAAAGTAAGGATACAGATCCAGAATCAGATTCCTCAGGTTTATTCTACAGTTAATAGCGTTCAAATCCCGGAATTTAAAACTGAAAACAAATTGAAACTGTGGGTATATTTTCCCAGTGGCCCAGTCATGAACAATTTTTTGTACCATTGTTGTTTTTCCAATCCCCGGGACTCCGCTCACTGCTCCTGAACTCCCAGATTTGGATTCTCTCCAGTAAAAACTGCTGTGGAACAATTGATCAGTTCGGATTTTCTCCAGTTCTCCCCGGAGATGTTGCTTTCTCCACTCTTCATGGTCTCGGCCTCTTGCCAGCAGTTCATGTTCTACAAGTTTCCGATCTCGAACAGTAGAAATGACCGTTAGCTCAGCGTATCGATCAACCAGCTGGAAAACCTTAACCTTCTCCTTTATTAGGATAGTGTTCACTCTCAGTGTTTCAGTTTGTACCCGGAGTGTTTCCTTGTGTTTCTGCTGAACATCTTCAATTAGAAGAGACAGAAAGTGGTCTCAATGTTAGTTGTATTGACAAAAAACAACTTCTCAATACTATTTAATGTTCATTAAAATATTGCAAGATTTAATTCACAGCTTCAATAGAGGTCCGTGTAGAAATTAAATCTCATTTAATGGAAACCTCATTTGAAAGTGAACAATGGCTGAGAAAAGTTTCGAATCCTCACTTGATTCTAATATTCACTGAACATGGAGATTTCAATAAAGATGATATTTTCCCTCTGATGGTTAATACTACCCGGCCAGCCTGTGCTTTAGAAATCACACTACAAATCCACACATGATCTTGTTTATAAGATATTAGAAGTTCCAGTGGATCAATCTGTGAAACCGTCACTGGTGCTTCCCTTCTGCAGCAATGGAAAACAGGATTGATTGCTCACCGAGAGGGACAATGTGCAGAAGATCCGCCGTTACTGTATCAGACCGTGGGCAGGTTATCTGGGGGAGTGTGGGCACTGGGAGAGGGACAGACTGTGAATGGCCAGAAGTTCCACCGTTAGTGTGTCAGGTCCTGGGCAGGTTATCTGGGGGAGTGTGGGCACTGGGAGGGACACAGTCTGTGAATGGCCAGAAGTTCCACCGTCAGTGTGTCAGGTCCTGGGCAGGTTATCTGAGGGAGTGGGTACACTGGGAGAGGGACAGACTGTGAATGGACAGAAGTTCCACCGTTAGTGTGTCAGGTCCTGGGCAGGTTATCTGGGGGAGTGCGAGCACTGGGAGAGGGACAGACTGTGAATGTGCAGAAGTTCCACCGATAGTGTGTCAGGTCTTGGGCGGGTTATCTGGGGTAGTGTGGGCACTGGGAGAGGGACAGACTGTGAATGTACAGAAGTTCCACCGTTAGTGTGTCAGGTCCTGGGCAGGTTATCTGGGGTAATGTGGGCACTGGGAGAGGGACAGACTGTGAATGTACAGAAGTTCCACCGTTAGTATATCAGGCCCTGGCAGGTATTGTGTGCACTTCTAATCACAGGAAGAATATTATTGAAATGGAGAAGGTGCAGAGAGAAATAAGATGATTGTGTGTGTCAGGAATTGATCAGAATTTCTAACGGAAGTCAAAAATTAATGCCGGAATGAGATTCACAATGAACAGAATTAATTAAGAGAAAACTGACACTAACATGCCAGGACTAAGAAGGGAAATCAGGGAAATCTTTTTCACCAATGGGTAACAGATCGGGAGACTAGTTACCAGGGAGGACACTAAGGGGCAGGTTAATTGGGGACAAGAGACAATTGGATGTGTTTCTGTGGATACACTGAGAGGAGGGACAGGTGGGTCCATCTCTAACAGGACAGACTGGATTGGACCAAAGTGACCTTTTGTTCCCCTAAACATCCTCCTGTTGTGTTTCAGAAAATGCGATCAGCTTTCAATGATTTTACATTTATATTATTTTTAGATAACAGTCTCATCAGATAACCGAACAGAATCAGAAATAGAACTACCGCCCACTTCACTTCGTGTTACCTTTGGGAAGAAAAGACAGAGTTCATTTCAACAGTTACAATTATTAAACTCCATCGTTTCATTTGGATACGAGTTTCCTATAATGTAGTTTTGAAAATTACAAATATGTTTCTGATAATCAGTAAATTGGGATTCAAAATCCCCCTGAATGAAATGACGGTTCATTCAGTACAAGATTCTCTGTGCCTAGTTTGTCTGCTTTACTGCCAGAGGTAATCGGCCCAATCAATTTCAAATCATCCATAACACGGCCTTTTCCTCATGTTCCTCCTCAGTTAATGTTTGATTGTGTGAAACTCTGAACATCGTCTCAGATTAGATCGAACACTATCTGACGTTCATGACGTGATGTACAATGGTAATGCTTAACTTTTTCCCATTTCTCCAACACTTTTTCGACAGTTTGTGCTGAATAGCAACCGAGGGGCAGAGACAACTTCCACATCAGGCACAAAGGCATTTGTTGCACACGGTATAATGAACTCGGCACAGTGGTTAGCACTGGTGCCTCACAGCGCCAGGGATCCGGGTTCGAATCTGGCCTCGGGTGACTGTCTGTGTGGAGTTTGCACATTCTCCCCGTGTCTGCGTGGGTTTCCTCCGGGTGCTCCGGTTTCCTCCCACAGTCCAAAAATGTGCGGGTTAGGTTGATTTGGCTATGATAAATTGACCCTTAGTGTTAGGGGGATTAAATACGTGGGGTTACAGGGATAGGATGGGATATGTTAGGGGGAATTAAATACGTGGGGTTACGGGGATAGGGTGGGATGTGTGTCGGTGCAGGCTCGATGGGGATTCTGTGTGAGAAAGCAGGGACAGGGTACTGGATTTGGATGATCAGCCATGATCGTATTGAATGGTGGAGCAGGCTCGACGGGCCGAATTGCCTACTCCTGCTCCTAGTTTCTATGTTTCACAGTGTATCAGGATCCTGCCAGGTGTGTATGGGGATTCACAGTGTATCAGGATCCTGCCAGGTGTGTATGGGGTTTCACAGTGTATCAGGATCCTGCCAGGTGTGTATGGGGTTTCACAGTGTATCAGGATCCTGCCAGGTGTGTATGGGGTTTCACAGTGTATCAGGATCCTGCCAGGTGTGTATGGGGTTTCACAGTGTATCAGGATCCTGCCAGGTGTGTATGGGGTTTCAGTGTATCAGGATCATGCCAGGTGTGTATGGGGTTTCAAAGTGTATCAGGATCCTGCCAGGTGTGTATGGGGTTTCACAGTGTATCAGGATCATGCCAGGTGTGTATGGGGTTTCACAGTGTATCAAGATCCTGCCAGGTGTGTATGGGGTCTTACAGTATATCAGGATCCTGCCAGGTGTGTATGGGGTTTCACAGTGTATCAGAATCCTGCTACGTGTATGTGATGTGTGTTGCAATAACTGGAGCATACAAGACCTGCATATTTACCAATAATTCAAAAATCGGCGTTAATTGTAAATTGAATCAAAACAATGTTCAATCCTATTTCCTTAGCCTTTGAACTTCTCATTCACAGATTCTGACAATCTTTAAACAATCGGCTCCAGTCAAATATTCGGATTCGATAGTGAAATAAACGGTTTGAAATCTCCATTTCATCACTTACCTCTCAGATGATTGGGTACTTCGGATAAACCTCGTGCGATGCTCATGTAATCAAATGGATCGGAACCTGTTTAAATCAATTAGCGTTCATGAAATCAGTTCTGTGTAATATTGTAATAAAATCGTGTTTGAATCTGAATTTGAATTCAGTGTGATTTTACCGTACCAAGTTCCTGTATTTCTTTCAGTATTTTGTTCAGCTTTGGTACCCCATGGCGCATTTTCACAAAGGATTCCCACATCACCCTTCGGGCCCGAGAGCCTTTCTCCACCACCAGAGTTAGGAGTAGTTTGGAACCGTCCGCCCAGTTTCCCTTCTCCGCGAGATCAGTGACTTTCTGTAAAGAATAATAATGATTATATTGAGGAGCGGAGTGAAAGATAAACACCAAGAATGAGAAGGAAAGGATCTGTTCAGTGATGGGATCTCCCAGTTGTTGAGCACAGAAATCAGTCACTGGGCCAGGTTCAGATCCATTCTGAACATGGGCTGAATATTATGTTAGCATCTTGATTCAGTCATTAACAGCAAAGAAATTTGTTGAATTATAGTTCTCGGAGAGTGAGGAATCACTGAGAATCTACAGCAGTTTTAATGTGATTATTTGTCTGTGTCCTTCAGTGTCCAACATGACATCAGATTACCGACTGACAATATGATACTCGTTTCTCACATTTTTTCCTGCTGCCACACTTTGTGATTTCCTGAGAAATAAATAGCAGCGAGTCAGAACTCTAGTGGCAGGGAAGGAACGAATCTGAAGTGAGAGAAACAGCTAGAAAACTGCCGGAGAAATTACACTGACTAATCGAAACAATCACTGTTGATGTGTTGGGCCGGAGAATCGACCAGTAAAAATAATGCTGAAAAATCTAATCGCCTTTTCCCCGGTAATTGAAATGTCTGACACCCGTTATTTTGCACACACGCTGCCGGTATGAAACCTCGGTAACCGGGAACATATATCCAGCAAAGGGGTTGGTGTAGTCAGGACTTTCATCATCAAAACTTACATTTATATAACACCTTTAATGCAGAAAAGAAAACGTCGAAAGGCACTTCACAGAGGTACAATCAGACAATGGACATAGAGATGACGAGGTGTCGAGAACGATTGATTATGTTACTGGACGAGTAATCCAGAGGCAACGGTTCAAATCCCATCGTGGACGTTTCATGAATTTAAATTCAAATTCGACTTTAAAACATTTCGAAACAAAAAGCTGGCATTAGAAAGGATTGTCGTAAAACCCAATGCCCTTTACGCCTGGTCTATACGTGACTCCAGTCCTTCACCAATGTGATGGCCTCTGAAATGGCCTAGAAAGCCTCTCGAAAGAAGGATACGGAAGAATAAAACCGGGCGGACCGCACGGCTTCAGCATTGGATTCGGACATGACGAAGGAACACCCAGCCCAGTCAACCCTGCAAAGCCCTCCTCACTAACACCTGGGGACTGGTGCCAAAGTAGGGAGAAGTGGACCACACATTAGTCAAGCAACTGTGTGACGTAGTGATACTTATACAATCATATTTATTAGCAAACGTCCCAGGCACCTCCATCAGCATTCATCGGTATTTCCTGTCCCAGTAGGAGGACAGACCCACCAGTGGTGGGGCACAGTGATATACCCTCAGGTGTAAGTGTCCTGGGAATGAGTAACATTGATCGGTTTTTCCTGTCCCAGTAGGACAGACCCACCAGTGGTGGGGCAGTGATATACCCTCAGGTGTAAGTGTCCTGGGAATCAGTAACATTGACTCCGGAGCCGATGAAGTCTCATGGGTTCAGGTCAAACATGGGCAAGGAAACCTCCTGCCGATTACCACCTTCTGCCCTCCCTCAGCCGATGAATCAATGCTCATCCATTTTGAACACAACTTGGAGGAAGCACTAAAGGTGACAAAAGGTCCAGAATGTACAGTAGGTGTGAGATTTAGTGCCTAGTTCCCCCGCATTTCGATATCAAGAAACAAATGAATGAACTGGGCACAGCAAATGCTAAAGGTCCCGTCAACATTCTGGCTGTGGTGTTGTAGATCTGTGCTCTGGAACTAACCGCATCTCTAGTAAAGTTGTTACAGTACATCCACAGCACTGGAATCTGCCCGACAATGTCGAGAATTGTCCAGGTATGTCCTGTCCACAAAGAGCAGAACAAATCCAACCCGATCAATTACCGCCCTATCAGCCTGCTCTCAATCATCAAAGTGTTGGAAGGAGTTATCAACACTGCTATCAAGCAGCACTTAATCACAAATAAGCTGCTCACTGAGGCTCAATTTGAGTTCCACCAGGACCACTCGACTCCAAACAAGGTCCAAGGAACTGAATTCCAGCTGTGAGGTGACAGTGACTGTGCTTGATACCAAGGCAGTGTTCGACGTGTGTGGCACCATGGAGTGTGTTTGTTGGAGGCGAATCGTCTCAGCACCAGGACATCACTGCAGGAGTTCCTCGGGGCAGAGTCTTCGGACTAACCACTTCAGCTGCATCGCCAATTACCTTCCCTCCATCATAAAGCCAGGAGTGGGGATGTTCTCTGATGATTGCAGTGTTCAGCTCCATTTTCAATTCGTCAGATAATGAAGCGGTCCATGCTCGCCTGCAGCAAGTCCTGGACAAAATCTAGGCTTGGGCGGACAAGTGGGAAGTAACATTCGCGCCCCACAAGTGTCAGGCAAAGCCCATCTCCCACAAGAGAGTCCAAACATGTATGTTTGTTATTCAGTGGCATTGGCATCGTCAAATCCCTACCATTGACTAGCCACAAAAAAAACTCATGGCTGCTAGAGCAGGTGAGAGGCTGGGTATTCTGTGGCGAGTGGCTCAACTCCTGGTCACCCAGGAGCCTCTCCTGCACCTATAAGGTACAACTGCGGCGTGTGATGGAAAACTCTCCACTTCCCTGGATAGGTGCAGCTGCAACAACACTCAAGAAGCTCCACGCAATCCAGGACAGAGAAATACGCTTCATCGGCAGCCCACCCACCACCTTAAACATCCAATCCCTCCTCCAACGGTGCACCATCGCTGCAGTGTGTGCTATTTACAGAAAGAACTACAGCAGTTCGCCAAGGTTTCTTTGATAGCACCTCTCAAACCCGCGCCCTCTGCCACCTAGAAGGACAAGAGCAGCATCCGCATGGAAACACCACCACCTCCAAGTTCCACTTCAAGTAACATACGATCCTGACTTGAACATATATCGCCGTTCCTTCAGCGTCAGTGTAAATTAGAGCCAAAACGCCCAGCGCCCTCTACAGAGGGAAGAGGAGAAGCGACTGTATGTTTCCTTAACCAATCAGCTTGAAGAATCCTTACGCAACGTCTGAACCAGGAAGTCTTTGTTAGAATATAGAATGCAATGTCAAATCACATGCAGAAAGTGGAATAAAAAGAGGGAAAGAAAGCTGGATTCAGAATGCATCTGATTGAAACATACACAATTCTTACAGAGCTTGACAGGGTCGATGCGGGGAGGATGTTTCCCTGGCTGGAGAGAATGGAACCAAGGGTCACAGTCTCTGAATAAGGGGTCTGCCAAATAGGACTGAGATGAGGAGAAATTTCTTCACTCAGAGGGTGGTGATTCTTTGGAATTCTTTACCTCAGAGGGTTGTGGAGGCTCAGTCGTTGAGTATATTGAAGACGCACAACACCAGGTTATAGTCCAACAGTTTTATTTGAAATCACAAGCTTTCAGAGACATCTCTTCACTTCACCTGACGAAGGAGCAGCGCTCCGAAAGCTTGTGATTTCAAATAAAATTGTTGGACTATAACCTGGTGTTGTGCGACTGCTCACATTTGTCCACCCCAGTCCAACACCGGCATCTCCACATCATGGCTAGTATTTGATGTAGTGAGAGACAAATTCACTTTTTTTTTAAAAAAGAAACGGAGTCAAGTCAACATTCCAAATGTTGGAGCTAGTATTGAGTGTTGTGTGTGTGAGTCCACATCATGAGTATATTGAAGACAGAGATCGATAGATTTTTGACTCTTAAGGGAATCAAGGGATATGGGGATAGTGCAGGAAAGTGAAGATGAGGTTGAAGATCAGCCATGATCTTACTGAATGGCGAAGCAGTCTCGAAGAGTCAAATGGCCTACTCCTGTTTATATTTCTTATGTTCTTATATTCAGAGGGAGTGAAAAAACAGACAGAAGGAAAAGGTACCAACATTATTGAATTTTTGTTCGTACAGCATCAACAATAATTAAAATCCGAAGGAATGAGACTCCACACTTGTAAAAGTTAATTTTCTGTGCCAGAGAGGTTGTTTGGCATTAGTTAAGACTGATCACGCCGTTAAACAAATAATTACACTGGAATAGGCAAGCCCTGACTTTTCCTGGCGAGTTTCCTGTGTATCTATCAGGTAAGTACAGTAATTTTACGCCGTTCCATGCATTTCAATGGCGAGTCTCTCGGCGAGATCCCATTCTCGCGCAGCTTTGGGAGCAGCAGGGCAACTCGGACAGCAACTTCCCGATGTTCCTCTTTAACTCCGCATGTGCGGTCGCTGGAAGTTGCTGTCCAATTTACACTTTAATAACAGTGAGCGCTGTTAGCCCACCATTATTTCTACCGAAAAATCTGGCCTATAACGAAAATATGAAACTCCCAATATTTCATCGCCCAGTCACTCACTCCGTGAACAAAATGGTGCAGAAACCAAATCATTAAAGTGAGCAGAAGGAAAATGACAAGTAATCTCAATTTCCTGATGTTCCCCCCTGGGAAGTGACGTTAAGAACATAAGAAATAGGAGCAGGAGTAGGCCAATCGGCCCCTCAAGCCTGCTCCGCCATTCAATAAGATCATGGCTGATCTGATCCTAACCGCCAATCTACTATCACAGAACCATCTCCTGCATCTAACAGAATTGCACACACGAAATAGGAGCAGAATCAGGCTACACGGTCCCTGGGCCCGCTCCACTACCCACAGGGCCATGACCGATCCGAACCTAGACTCATGTCCAAATTCCTGCCCGCTCCCCGTAACCCTTAATGCGCCCTTTACTTCTAGGAAACTGTCTATTTCTGTTTTAAATTTATTTAATGATGTAGCTTCTACAGCTTTTTGTGGCAGCATATTCCATGGACCTACCACCCTCTGAGTGAAGTAGTTCCTCCTCATCTCAGTTTTGAAAGAGCAGCCCCTTATTCTAAGACTATGTCCCCTAGTTCTAGTCTCACCCGTCATCGGGAACATCCTCCCCGCATCCACCCGATCCAACCCCTTCACAATCTTATATGTTTCAATAAGATCGCCTCTCATTCTTCTGAACTCCAATGAGTAGAGTCCCAATCTACCCAACCTCTCCTCATATGACCACCCCCTCATCCCCGGGATTAACCGAGTGAACCTTTTTTGCACTGCCTCGAGAGCAAGGATGTCTTTCCTTAAGTAAGGACACCAAAACTGTATGCAGTATTCCAGGTGCGGTCTCACCAATACCTTGTACAACTGAAGCAATACCTCCCTATTTTTATATTCTATCCCCCTAGCAATGAAAGCCAACATTCCATTTGCCTTCTTAATCACTTGCTGCACCTGCATACTAACCTTTTGAGTTTCGTGCACCAGGACCCCCAGATCCCTGTGCACTTCAGTACTCTCCAGTTTCTTGCCATTAAGATAATAAATTGCTCTAGGATTTTTCCTGCCAAAGTGCATCACCCCACACTTTCCAGTGTTGTATTCCATCTGCCAAATCTCTGCCCACTTACTTAGCCTGTCTATGTCCCCTTGCAGGTTTTTTATGTCCTCCTCACTCACTACTTTCCCTCCCATCTTAGTATCATCTGCAAATTTTGATATGTTACACTTGGTCCCTTCCTTCCAAATCGTTAATATAGATTGTAAAGAGTTGGGGACCCAGCACTGACCCCTGTGGAACACCACTAGTTACCGATTGCCAGTCTGAGAATGAACCATTTATCCCAACTCTTTGCTTTCTGTTAGATAGCCAATCCTCTATCCATGCCAGAATATTACCCCCAATCCCGTGATTTTTTACCTTAAGCAATAATCTTTTGTGTGGCACCTTGTCAAATGCCTTTTGGAAGTCTAAATACACTACGTCCACTGGTTCCCCTTTATCCACTCTATATGTTACTTCCTCAAAGAACTCCAGCAAATTTGTCAAACATGACTTCCCCTTCGTAAAACCATGCTGACTTTGTCCTATTAAATTATGATTATCCAAATGTCCTGTTACTGTTTCCTTAATAATGGACTCCAAAATTTTACCTACCACAGATGTTAGGCTAACCGGTCTATAGTTACCAGCCTTCTGTCTACTGCCCTTTTTAAATAAGGGTGTTACATTAGCAGTTTTCCAGTCTGCCGGGACCTTAGCGGAATCCAGGGAGTTTTGAAAAATTATTACCAATGCATCTACAATCCCTACCGCCACTTCCTTCAAGACTCTAGGATGTAAGCCATCAGGTCCAGGTGATTTATCCGCCTTGAGTCCCATTATTTTACCGAGTACCACTTCCTTAGTGATTTTGATCGTGTTTAGCTCCTCTCCCCCTATAGCCCCCTGTTTGTCCAGTGTTGGGATATTCTTAGTGTCCTCTACTGTAAAGACTGATACAAAATATTCATTCAGTGTTTTTGCCATCTCCATATTTCCCACCATTAATTTCCCGGTCTCATCCTCTAAGGGACCAACATTTACTTTAGCCACCCTTTTTCTTTTTATATAACTATAAAAACTCTTACTATCTGTTTTTATATTTTTTGCTAATTTACTTTCATAATCTATCTTCCCTTTCTTAATCAATCTTTTTGTTATTTTTTGCTGCCTTTTAAAGTTTTCCCAATCCTCTGTCCTCCCACTAGATTTCGCTACCTTATATGCCCTTGTTTTTAGTCGAATACTATCCGTAATTTCTTTACTTAGCCACGGATGACTGTCCTTTCTTTTACACCCTTTTCTTTTCAGTGGAATATATATTTTTTGGAAGTTGTAAAATAACTCCTTGAATGTACACCACTGATCATGTGTCGTCTTACCCTTTAATCTATTTTCCCAATCCACTCTACTCAATTCCGCTCGTATACCTTCATAGTCTCCTTTATTCAAGCTTAGCATGCTCTACACCAAGAGCACAGGGGCTGGTAATTACAGACTGAATAATCTCAATTTCCTGATGTTCCCCCCTGGGGAGTGACGGTCCACACCAAGAGCACAGGGGCTGGTAATTACAGACTGAATAATCTCAATGTCCTCATGTTCCACCCTAGGGAGTGACGTTCCACACCAGGAGCACAGGGGCAGGTAATTACAGACTGAATAATCTCAATTTCCTCACTGCCCAGGGGGGAACATGACGTTCCACACCAAGAGCTCAGGGGCTGGTAATTTACCCAGTTGTGTACAGTTTTGAACACTCCATTTATACAATGTAAAAGCAATGGATAAACTGGCGTGCAATTGCACTGGGATGTTAGCAGGGATGTGGAGTTACTGTTAGAGACTGCGATTTGAGAACGTTGGGCTCATTCCACTCGAGGTGAGCAGATTAAGTGAGAAGTTGCTGCAAGTCTTCAGAATCTGAAGAGTTATGATCAAATAAATAGTTCCTTATAGTTTCCACTGATTGCCCAGAGGGCACATATTTAGGTTAATTCGAAGAATTGGGGTGAACGTTGATAAATGTATTTACACACGAGGTGGTTAGAAAGCAGAATTCAATCACACAGAATATTGTGGAAGCAAGTCGACATTTTTTTGAAAAAATCTATTTATATTGCAGCGTGGATAGAAAGGAATGCTGGAGTATGGGGAGTGAAAATAAGATTGCACCTGGACCAATTGGGATACGAACCAGAATGCGGTCAGCAGGAGTGTGGGATTTGATTAGATGGAAATTTTAAGGGTACCAAATGATCAGGAAATTGTGATTAGACCGGTGGGATATTAACAGTAATGGGCAGTGAGCAGGAGGTTAGGATTAGACTAGGTGGGATATTAACGGTAATGGGCAGTGAGCAGCAGATTGGGATTAGACGAGGTGGGATATTAACGGTAATGGGCAGTGAGCAGGAGGTTAGGATTAGACTAGGTGGGAAATTAACAGTAATTGGTAGTGAGCAGGAGGTTGGGCTTAGACTAGGTGGGATATTAACGGTAATGGGAAGTGAGCAGGAGGTTGGGATTAGACTAGTTGGGATATTAACGGTAATGGGTAGTGAGCAGGTGGTTGGGATTAGACTAGGTGGGATATTAACGGTAATGGGAAGTGAGCAGGAGGTTGGGCTTAGACTAGGTGGGATATTAACGGTAATGGGCAGTGAGCAGGAGGTTGGGATTACACTAGGTGGGATATTAACGGTAATGGGTAGTGAGCAGGTGGTTGGGATTAGACTAGGTGGGATATTAACGGTAAAGGGCAGTGAGCAGGAGGTTGGGATTAGACTAGGTGGGATATTAACGGTAAAGGGTAGTGAGAAGGAGGTTGGGATTAGACTAGGTGGGATATTAACATTAATGGGCAGTGCGCAGGACGTTGGGATTACACTAGTTGGGATATTAACGGTAATGGGTAGTGAGCAGGAGGTTGGGATTAGACTAGGTGGGATATTAACAGCAATGGGCAGTGAGCAGTAGGTTGGGATTAGACTAGGTGGGATATTAACAGTAATGGGTAGTTAACAGGAGGTTAGGATTAGACTAGGTGGGAAATTAACAGTAATTGGTAGTGAGCAGGAGGTTGGGCTTAGACTAGGTGGGATATTAACGGTAATGGGAAGTGAGCAGGAGGTTGGGATTAGACTAGGTGGGATATTAACGGTAATGGGTAGTGAGCAGGTGGTTGGGATTAGACTAGGTGGGATATTAACGGTAATGGGAAGTGAGCAGGAGGTTGGGCTTAGACTAGGTGGGATATTAACGGTAATGGGCAGTGAGCAGGAGGTTGGGATTAGACTAGGTGGGATATTAACGGTAATGGGTAGTGAGCAGGTGGTTGGGATTAGACTAGGTGGGATATTAACGGTAAAGGGCAGTGAGCAGGAGGTTGGGATTAGACTAGGTGGGATAGTAACAGTAATGGGCAGTGAGCAGGAGGTTGGGATTAGACTAGGTGGGATATTAACATTAATGGGCAGTGCGCAGGACGTTGGGATTACACTAGTTGGGATATTAACGGTAATGGGTAGTGAGCAGGAGGTTGGGATTAGACTAGGAAGGATATTAACTGTAATGGGCAGTGAGCAGGAGGTTGGGATTAGACTAGGTGGGATATTAACGTTATTTGGGCAGTGCGCAGGACGTTGGGATTACACTAGTTGGGATATTAACGGTAATGGGTAGTGAGCAGGAGGTTGGGATTAGACTAGGAAGGATATTAACTGTAATGGGCAGTGAGCAGGAGGTTGGGATTAGACTAGGTGGGATATTAACGGTAATGGGCAGTGCGCAGGACGTTGGGATTACACTAGTTGGGATATTAACGGTAATGGGTAGTGAGCAGGAGGTTGGGATTAGACTAGGAAGGATATTAACTGTAATGGGCAGTGAGCAGGAGGTTGAGATCAGACTAGGTGGGATAATAACGTTAATGGTTAGTGAGCAGGAGGTTGGGATTGGACTAGGCGGGATATTAACAGTAATGGGCAGTGAGCAGGAGGTTGGGATTAGAATACGTGTGATATTAACAATAATGGGTAATGAGCAGGAGGTTGGGATTAGACTAGGTGGGAGATTAACAGTAATGGGTAGTGAGCAGGAGGTTGGGATTAGACTAGGTGGGATATTAACGGTAATGGGCAGTGAGCAGGATGTTGGGATTGGACTAGGTGGGATATTAACGGTAATGGATAGTGAGCAGGAGGTTGGGATTAGACTAGGTGTGATATTAACGGTAATGGGCAGTGAGCATGAGGTTGGATTAGACTAGGTGGGATATTAACGGTAATGGGTAGTGAGCAGGAGGTTGGGGGTAGACTAGTTGGGAGATTAACGGTAATGGGCAGTGAGCAGGAGGTTGGGATTAGACTTGGTGGGATATTAACAGTAATGGGCAGTGAGCAGGAGGTTGGGATTAGACTAGGTGGGATATTAATGATAATGGGTAGTGAGCAGGAGGTTGTGATTAGACTAGGTGGGATATTAACGGTAATGGGCAGTGAGCAGGAGGTTGGGATTAGACTAGGTGGGATATTAATGATAATGGGTAGTGAGCAGGAGGTTGGTATTAGACTAGGTGGGATTTTAACAGTAATGGGTAGTGAGCAGGAGGTTGGGATTAGACTAGGTGGGATATTAACGGTAATTGGTAATGAGCAGGATGTTGGGATTAGACTAGGTGGGATATTAACGTGAATGGATAGTGAGCAGGAGGTTGGGATTAGACTAGGTGTGATATTAACGGTAATGGGCACTGAGCATGAGGTTGGATTAGACTAGGTGGGATATGAACGGTAATGGGTAGTGAGCAGGAGGTTGTGATTAGACTAGGTGGGATATTAACAGTAATGGGCAGTGAGCAGGAGGTTGGGATTAGACTAGGTGGGATATTAACGGTAATGGGCAGCGAGCAGGAGGTTGGGATTAGACTAGGTGGGATATTAATGATAATGGGTAGTGAGCAGGAGGTTGGGATTAGACTAGGTGGGATATTAACGGTAATGGGCAGTGAGCAGGAGGTTGGGATTAGACTGGGTGGGATATTAACGGTAATGGGCAGTGAGCAGGAGGTTGGGATTAGACTAGGTGGGATATTAATGATAATGGGTAGTGAGCAGGAGGTTGGGATTAGACTAGGTGGGATATTAACGGTAAAGGGTAGTGAGCAGGAGTTTGGGATTAGACTGGGTGGGATATTAACGGTAATAGGCAGTGAGCAGCAGGTTGGATTAGAATAGGTGTGATATTAACAATAATGGGTAATGAGCAGGAGGTTGGGATTAGACTAGGTGGGATTTTAACAGTAATGGGTAGTGAGCAGGAGGTTGGGATTAGACTAGGTGGGATATTAACGGTAATTGGTAATGAGCAGGAGATTAGGATTAGACTCGGTGGGATATTAACATAATGGGTAGTGAGCAGGAGTTTGGGATTAGACTTGGTAGGATTTTAACAGTAATGGGTAGTGAGCAGCAGGTTACGATTAGACTAGGTGGGATATTAACGGTAATGGGCAAGGAGCAGGATGTTGGGATTAGACTAGGTGGGATATTAACGGTAATGGGTAGTGAGCAGGAGGTTGGGGTTAGACTAGTTGGGAGATTAACGGTAATGGGCAGTGAGCAGGAGGTTGGGATTAGACTTGGTGGGATATTAACAGTAATGGGCAGTGAGCAGGAGGTTGGGATTAGACTCGGTGGGATATTAACAGTAATGGGCCGTGAGCAGGAGGTTGGGATTAGACTAGGTGGGATATTAACGGTAATGGGTAGTGAGCAGGAGGTTGTGATTAGACTAGGTGGGATATTAACAGTAATAGGCAGTGAGCAGGAGGTTGGGATTAGACTAGGTGGGATATTAACGGTAATGGGCAGTGAGCAGGAGGTTGGGATTAGACTAGGTGGGATATTAATGATAATGGGTAGTGAGCAGGAGGTTGTGATTAAACTAGGCGGGATATTAACAGTAATGGGCAGTGAGCAGGAGGTTGGGATTAGAATAGGTGTGATATTAACAATAATGGGTAATGAGCAGGAGGTTGGTATTAGACTAGGTGGGATTTTAACAGTAATGGGTAGTGAGCAGGAGGTTGGGATTAGACTAGGTGGGATATTAACGGTAATTGGTAATGAGCAGGATGTTGGGATTAGACTAGGTGGGATATTAACGTGAATGGATAGTGAGCAGGAGGTTGGGATTAGACTAGGTGTGATATTAACGGTAATGGGCACTGAGCATGAGGTTGGATTAGACTAGGTGGGATATTAACGGTAATGGGTAGTGAGCAGGAGGTTGTGATTAGACTAGGTGGGATATTAACAGTAATGGGCAGTGAGCAGGAGGTTGGGATTAGACTAGGTGGGATATTAACGGTAATGGGCAGCGAGCAGGAGGTTGGGATTAGACTAGGTGGGATATTAATGATAATGGGTAGTGAGCAGGAGGTTGGGATTAGACTAGGTGGGATATTAACGGTAATGGGCAGTGAGCAGGAGGTTGGGATTAGACTGGGTGGGATATTAACGGTAATGGGCAGTGAGCAGGAGGTTGGGATTAGACTAGGTGGGATATTAATGATAATGGGTAGTGAGCAGGAGGTTGGGATTAGACTAGGTGGGATATTAACGGTAAAGGGTAGTGAGCAGGAGTTTGGGATTAGACGAGGTGGGATATTAACGGTAATGGGCAGTGAGCAGCAGATTGGGATTAGACGAGGTGGGATATTAACGGTAATGGGCAGTGAGCAGGAGGTTGGGATTGGACTAGGTGGGATATTAACAGTAATGGGAAGTGAGCAGGAGGTTGGGCTTAGACTAGGTGGGATATTAACGGTAATGGGCAGTGAGCAGGAGGTTGGGATTAGACTAGGTGGGATATTAACGGTAATGGGTAGTGAGCAGGTGGTTGGGATTAGACTAGGTGGGATATTAACGGTAAAGGGCAGTGAGCAGGAGGTTGGGTTTAGACTAGGTGGGATATTAACATTAATGGGCAGTGCGCAGGACGTTGGGATTACACTAGTTGGGATATTAACGGTAATGGGTAGTGAGCAGGAGGTTGGGATTAGACTAGGAAGGATATTAACTGTAATGGGCAGTGAGCAGGAGGTTGGGATTAGACTAGGTGGGATATTAACGTTATTTGGGCAGTGCGCAGGACGTTGGGATTACACTAGTTGGGATATTAACGGTAATGGGTAGTGAGCAGGAGGTTGGGATTAGACTAGGAAGGATATTAACTGTAATGGGCAGTGAGCAGGAGGTTGGGATTAGACTAGGTGGGATATTAACGGTAATGGGCAGTGCGCAGGACGTTGGGATTACACTAGTTGGGATATTAACGGTAATGGGTAGTGAGCAGGAGGTTGGGATTAGACTAGGAAGGATATTAACTGTAATGGGCAGTGAGCAGGAGGTTGAGATCAGACTAGGTGGGATAATAACGTTAATGGTTAGTGAGCAGGAGGTTGGGATTGGACTAGGCGGGATATTAACAGTAATGGGCAGTGAGCAGGAGGTTGGGATTAGAATACGTGTGATATTAACAATAATGGGTAATGAGCAGGAGGTTGGGATTAGACTAGGTGGGAGATTAACAGTAATGGGTAGTGAGCAGGAGGTTGGGATTAGACTAGGTGGGATATTAACGGTAATGGGCAGTGAGCAGGATGTTGGGATTGGACTAGGTGGGATATTAACGGTAATGGATAGTGAGCAGGAGGTTGGGATTAGACTAGGTGTGATATTAACGGTAATGGGCAGTGAGCATGAGGTTGGATTAGACTAGGTGGGATATTAACGGTAATGGGTAGTGAGCAGGAGGTTGGGGGTAGACTAGTTGGGAGATTAACGGTAATGGGCAGTGAGCAGGAGGTTGGGATTAGACTTGGTGGGATATTAACAGTAATGGGCAGTGAGCAGGAGGTTGGGATTAGACTAGGTGGGATATTAATGATAATGGGTAGTGAGCAGGAGGTTGGGATTAGACTAGGTGGGATATTAACGGTAATGGGCAGTGAGCAGGAGGTTGGGATTAGACTAGGTGGGATATTAATGATAATGGGTAGTGAGCAGGAGGTTGGTATTAGACTAGGTGGGATTTTAACAGTAATGGGTAGTGAGCAGGAGGTTGGGATTAGACTAGGTGGGATATTAACGGTAATTGGTAATGAGCAGGATGTTGGGATTAGACTAGGTGGGATATTAACGTGAATGGATAGTGAGCAGGAGGTTGGGATTAGACTAGGTGTGATATTAACGGTAATGGGCACTGAGCATGAGGTTGGATTAGACTAGGTGGGATATGAACGGTAATGGGTAGTGAGCAGGAGGTTGTGATTAGACTAGGTGGGATATTAACAGTAATGGGCAGTGAGCAGGAGGTTGGGATTAGACTAGGTGGGATATTAACGGTAATGGGCAGCGAGCAGGAGGTTGGGATTAGACTAGGTGGGATATTAATGATAATGGGTAGTGAGCAGGAGGTTGGGATTAGACTGGGTGGGATATTAACGGTAATGGGCAGTGAGCAGGAGGTTGGGATTAGACTAGGTGGGATATTAATGATAATGGGTAGTGAGCAGGAGGTTGGGATTAGACTAGGTGGGATATTAACGGTAAAGGGTAGTGAGCAGGAGTTTGGGATTAGACTGGGTGGGATATTAACGGTAATAGGCAGTGAGCAGCAGGTTGGATTAGAATAGGTGTGATATTAACAATAATGGGTAATGAGCAGGAGGTTGGGATTAGACTAGGTGGGATTTTAACAGTAATGGGTAGTGAGCAGGAGGTTGGGATTAGACTAGGTGGGATATTAACGGTAATTGGTAATGAGCAGGAGATTAGGATTAGACTCGGTGGGATATTAACATAATGGGTAGTGAGCAGGAGTTTGGGATTAGACTTGGTAGGATTTTAACAGTAATGGGTAGTGAGCAGCAGGTTACGATTAGACTAGGTGGGATATTAACGGTAATGGGCAAGGAGCAGGATGTTGGGATTAGACTAGGTGGGATATTAACGGTAATGGGTAGTGAGCAGGAGGTTGGGGTTAGACTAGTTGGGAGATTAACGGTAATGGGCAGTGAGCAGGAGGTTGGGATTAGATTTGGTGGGATATTAACAGTAATGGGCAGTGAGCAGGAGGTTGGGATTAGACTCGGTGGGATATTAACAGTAATGGGCCGTGAGCAGGAGGTTGGGATTAGACTAGGTGGGATATTAACGGTAATGGGTAGTGAGCAGGAGGTTGTGATTAGACTAGGTGGGATATTAACAGTAATAGGCAGTGAGCAGGAGGTTGGGATTAGACTAGGTGGGATATTAACGGTAATGGGCAGTGAGCAGGAGGTTGGGATTAGACTAGGTGGGATATTAATGATAATGGGTAGTGAGCAGGAGGTTGTGATTAAACTAGGCGGGATATTAACAGTAATGGGCAGTGAGCAGGAGGTTGGGATTAGAATAGGTGTGATATTAACAATAATGGGTAATGAGCAGGAGGTTGGTATTAGACTAGGTGGGATTTTAACAGTAATGGGTAGTGAGCAGGAGGTTGGGATTAGACTAGGTGGGATATTAACGGTAATTGGTAATGAGCAGGATGTTGGGATTAGACTAGGTGGGATATTAACGTGAATGGATAGTGAGCAGGAGGTTGGGATTAGACTAGGTGTGATATTAACGGTAATGGGCACTGAGCATGAGGTTGGATTAGACTAGGTGGGATATTAACGGTAATGGGTAGTGAGCAGGAGGTTGTGATTAGACTAGGTGGGATATTAACAGTAATGGGCAGTGAGCAGGAGGTTGGGATTAGACTAGGTGGGATATTAACGGTAATGGGCAGCGAGCAGGAGGTTGGGATTAGACTAGGTGGGATATTAATGATAATGGGTAGTGAGCAGGAGGTTGGGATTAGACTAGGTGGGATATTAACGGTAATGGGCAGTGAGCAGGAGGTTGGGATTAGACTGGGTGGGATATTAACGGTAATGGGCAGTGAGCAGGAGGTTGGGATTAGACTAGGTGGGATATTAATGATAATGGGTAGTGAGCAGGAGGTTGGGATTAGACTAGGTGGGATATTAACGGTAAAGGGTAGTGAGCAGGAGTTTGGGATTAGACTGGGTGGGATATTAACGGTAATAGGCAGTGAGCAGCAGGTTGGATTAGAATAGGTGTGATATTAACAATAATGGGTAATGAGCAGGAGGTTGGGATTAGACTAGGTGGGATTTTAACAGTAATGGGTAGTGAGCAGGAGGTTGGGATTAGACTAGGTGGGATATTAACGGTAATTGGTAATGAGCAGGAGATTAGGATTAGACTCGGTGGGATATTAACATAATGTGTAGTGAGCAGGAGTTTGGGATTAGACTTGGTAGGATTTTAACAGTAATGGGTAGTGAGCAGCAGGTTACGATTAGACTAGGTGGGATATTAACGGTAATGGGCAAGGAGCAGGATGTTGGGATTAGACTAGGTGGGATATTAACGGTAATGGGTAGTGAGCAGGAGGTTGGGGTTAGACTAGTTGGGAGATTAACGGTAATGGGCAGTGAGCAGGAGGTTGGGATTAGACTTGGTGGGATATTAACAGTAATGGGCAGTGAGCAGGAGGTTGGGATTAGACTCGGTGGGATATTAACAGTAATGGGCCGTGAGCAGGAGGTTGGGATTAGACTAGGTGGGATATTAACGGTAATGGGTAGTGAGCAGGAGGTTGTGATTAGACTAGGTGGGATATTAACAGTAATAGGCAGTGAGCAGGAGGTTGGGATTAGACTAGGTGGGATATTAACGGTAATGGGCAGTGAGCAGGAGGTTGGGATTAGACTAGGTGGGATATTAATGATAATGGGTAGTGAGCAGGAGGTTGTGATTAAACTAGGCGGGATATTAACAGTAATGGGCAGTGAGCAGGAGGTTGGGATTAGAATAGGTGTGATATTAACAATAATGGGTAATGAGCAGGAGGTTGGTATTAGACTAGGTGGGATTTTAACAGTAATGGGTAGTGAGCAGGAGGTTGGGATTAGACTAGGTGGGATATTAACGGTAATTGGTAATGAGCAGGATGTTGGGATTAGACTAGGTGGGATATTAACGTGAATGGATAGTGAGCAGGAGGTTGGGATTAGACTAGGTGTGATATTAACGGTAATGGGCACTGAGCATGAGGTTGGATTAGACTAGGTGGGATATTAACGGTAATGGGTAGTGAGCAGGAGGTTGTGATTAGACTAGGTGGGATATTAACAGTAATGGGCAGTGAGCAGGAGGTTGGGATTAGACTAGGTGGGATATTAACGGTAATGGGCAGCGAGCAGGAGGTTGGGATTAGACTAGGTGGGATATTAATGATAATGGGTAGTGAGCAGGAGGTTGGGATTAGACTAGGTGGGATATTAACGGTAATGGGCAGTGAGCAGGAGGTTGGGATTAGACTGGGTGGGATATTAACGGTAATGGGCAGTGAGCAGGAGGTTGGGATTAGACTAGGTGGGATATTAATGATAATGGGTAGTGAGCAGGAGGTTGGGATTAGACTAGGTGGGATATTAACGGTAAAGGGTAGTGAGCAGGAGTTTGGGATTAGACTGGGTGGGATATTAACGGTAATAGGCAGTGAGCAGCAGGTTGGATTAGAATAGGTGTGATATTAACAATAATGGGTAATGAGCAGGAGGTTGGGATTAGACTAGGTGGGATTTTAACAGTAATGGGTAGTGAGCAGGAGGTTGGGATTAGACTAGGTGGGATATTAACGGTAATTGGTAATGAGCAGGAGATTAGGATTAGACTCGGTGGGATATTAACATAATGTGTAGTGAGCAGGAGTTTGGGATTAGACTTGGTAGGATTTTAACAGTAATGGGTAGTGAGCAGCAGGTTACGATTAGACTAGGTGGGATATTAACGGTAATGGGCAAGGAGCAGGATGTTGGGATTAGACTAGGTGGGATATTAACGGTAATGGATAGTGAGCAGGAGGTTGGGATTAGACTAGGTGTGATATTAACGGTAATGGGCAGTGAGCATGAGGTTGGATTAGACTAGGTGGGATATTAACGGTAATGGGTAGTGAGCAGGAGGTTGGGGTTAGACTAGTTGGGAGATTAACGGTAATGGGCAGTGAGCAGGAGGTTGGGATTAGACTTGGTGGGATATTAACAGTAATGGGCAGTGAGCAGGAGGTTGGGATTAGACTAGGTGGGATATTAACAGTAATGGGCCGTGAGCAGGAGGTTGGGATTAGACTAGGTGGGATATTAACGGTAATGGGTAGTGAGCAGGAGGTTGTGATTAGACTAGGTGGGATATTAACAGTAATAGGCAGTGAGCAGGAGGTTGGGATTAGACTAGGTGGGATATTAACGGTAATGGGCAGTGAGCAGGAGGTTGGGATTAGACTAGGTAGGATATTAATGATAATGGGTAGTGAGCAGGAGGTTGGGATTAGAATAGGTGTGATATTAACAATAATGGGTAATGAGCAGGAGGTTGGTATTAGACTAGGTGGGATTTTAACAGTAATGGGTAGTGAGCAGGAGGTTGGGATTAGACTAGGTGGGATATTAACGGTAATTGGTAATGAGCAGGATGTTGGGATTAGACTAGGTGGGATATTAATGGTAATGGGCAGTGAGCAGGCGGTTGGGATTAGACTAGGCGGGATATTAACAGTAATGGGCAGTGAGCAGGAGGTTGGGATTAGACTAGGTGGGATATTATCGGTAATGGGTAGTGAGCAGGAGGTTGGGATTAGACTAGCCGGGATATTAACAGTAATGGGCAGTGAGCAGGAGGTTGGGATTAGACTAGGTGTGATATTAACAATTACGCGTAATGAGCAGGAGGTTGGGATTAGACTGGGTGGGATATTAACGGTAATGGATAGTGAGCAGGAGGTTGGGATTAGACTAGGTGTGATATTAACGGTAATGGGCAGTGAGCATGAGGTTGGATTAGACTAGGTGGGATATTAACGGTAATGGGTAGTGAGCAGGAGGTTGGGGTTAGACTAGTTGGGAGATTAACGGTAATGGGCAGTGAGCAGGAGGTTGGGATTAGACTTGGTGGGATATTAACAGTAATGGGCAGTGAGCAGGAGGTTGGGATTAGACTAGGTGGGATATTAACGGTAATGGGTAGTGAGCAGGAGGTTGTGATTAGACTAGGTGGGATATTAACAGTAATGGGCAGTGAGCAGGAGGTTGGGATTAGACTAGGTGGGATATTAACGGTAATGGGTAGTGAGCAGGAGGTTGGGATTAGACTAGGTGGGATATTAATAGTAATGGGCAGTGAGCAGGAGGTTGGGATTAGACTAGGTGGGATATTAACGGTAATGGCAGTGAGCAGGAGGTTGGGATTAGACTAGGTGGGATATTAACGGTAAAGGGTAGTGAGCAGGAGTTTGGGATTAGACTGGGTGGGATATTAACGGTAATAGGTAATGAGCAGGAGATTAGGATTAGACTAGGTGGGATATTAACATAATGGGTAGTGAGCAGGAGTTTGGGATTAGATTTGGTAGGATTTTAACAGTAATGGGTAGTGAGCAGCAGGTTACGATTAGACTAGGTGGGATATTAACGGTAATGGGCAAGGAGCAGGATGTTGGGATTAGACTAGGTGGGATATTAACGGTAATGGATAGTGAGCAGGAGGTTGGGATTAGACTAGGTGTGATATTAACAGTAATGGGCAGTGAGCAGGAGGTTGGGATTAGACTAGGTGGGATATTAATGATAATGGGTAGTGAGCAGGAGGTTGGGATTAGACTAGGTGGGATATTATCGGTAATGGGCAGTGAGCAGGAGGTTGAGATTAGACTGGGTGGGATATTAACGGTAATGGGCAGTGAGCAGGAGGTTGGGATTGGACTAGGTGGGATATTAATGATAATGGGTAGTGAGCAGGAGGTTGGGATTAGACTAGGTGGGATATTAACGGTAAAGGGTAGTGAGCAGGAGTTTGGGATTTGACTGGGTGGGATATTAACGGTAATAGGCAGTGAGCAGCAGGTTGGATTAGACTAGGTGGGATATTAGCGGTAATGGGCAGTGAGCAGGTGGTTGGGATTAGACTAGGTGGGATATTAACGGTAAAGGGTAGTGAGCAGGAGTTTGGGATTAGACTAGGTGGGATATTAACGGTAAAGGGTAGTGAGCAGGAGTTTGGGATTAGACTGGGTGGGATATTAACGGTATTAGGCAGTGAGCAGCAGGTTGCGATGACAGTAAATTTCCTAGACGATCAACTTGGAAAGTTGGTAGCAGGTCGACCGTCCAGTACACACCCTGCCCGATTATCATTTCCATTTAGTTCTATTCCATTACAGGTCACTGACAGAACATTACAGGCTGCTTGCTGTAATTTCCTGAAGTGCTGTCCCGGGGAGTGACGCTCCACCACAGGTTCTACCGCCCGGATTGAGTCTCTGCCGAAGTTGGAATTGACCCCCGGTGATGCAGGGGGAGGAAAAACCTGTCCAGCGTCGGGTTTTCAATCCTCATTTTTTGGGGGTTAGTTTTCCAATTCGAGTCTCATACATTTTAAACATTTTAGTTTTTGTTTTTGTTCTTGAAATGCCTCTAATTTATTCCGCAGATGATTTTTCTTGTCTCTCAGTTCCTTAATTTACTTTAAGTAATTCTCCGTTCAGTCAACTTTCCCTCTAACTCTGTCTGTTGCCTCTGGTCTCTCCTTTTCCCAGTCCCACTAAAACTGTATTCGCTTGTTTTCAGTCCACACAAGACTGATACCCGAACCGTTCCCCTGTCCTTTGTACAGAAAGGGACGGATCCGCTGGGTATTTTCACCTCTTCCTATCATTGTTTCAGATTCACAATATTTTCAGTTTTATCTATTTATTTCCTATTTGGCCTGTTTCTCTTCGGTAACATTCTGTGATTCTAAGATCTGATATCCTGTCAGTTCTGTGATGTTTGGATAATCCAAACTCATTCTTTGTCCCTCACACTCACCCGATGTTCTTTTTCACTGAAATGCCTCTCGATTTTTAATAACGAGCTGAGCCCGTCCACCCCTCCTTCAATCGCCTGTTCCAGTCTGTCCCGGTAGAATTTCGTGAACTTGAACAGTTGGTAATCGTCGCACTTTGTCAAGAACTCGGTGATTGTAGAGTTCGGATCTGTGAACACAAATGGAGAAAACTAAACACATTATCCACTTTCTACCCAGACTGCTACATTTCATCCTATATCAAACAGCTGAAGCTTCCTGTGAGCCACAGTATCAATCACCTTCTGATAACCCACATACACCGCATGGGCAACATTCCATCAACCTGTATAGTCGCATCTCAACAAAACTGCATCTTAATGTGTTGGGAGATTGGGCACATGATTGGCAAATGATGTTTAGCTTGGATAAGTGCCGTGTTATGCCTGTGGACAGTGCGAATGCTCAACATTCATACACCCTTCATGGAGAAGCATTAAAGAAGGGGAAGAAATGACGATCCGTTATTCTAGTGGATACATCTCTTAAGGTACAGGAGCAATCTCGTGAAGCGATAGCTAGAACAAAGGGGGTATTGGGCTACATTCATAGGACAGTTGGGTATAAGGCGACCTATTCTGTCCTAGTACAATACCTTGGTAAAGGCCTCACTTGGAATACTGTGTCCAGTTTTGGTCTCCTCACATGGTGGGTGATATTGAGGCTTTGAACCTGTTGCAGAGGAGGGACATTAGACTAATTCCCAGTATAAAGCAATGTGTTCTCAAGATAGGCTAAGAATTTGGACTCTACACTTTAGAGAAGCAAAGACTTAGCGGTGATCTGATTGAGGATTATAAGTTGATGAAGGGAATCGATTGTGTTCCATTTGACAGTTTGTTCCAATTACATAGCTTACGGAGGGCCAGGGGTCACCATTTCAAGTTGTGCAAGGCCAGATTTAAGTTAGATGTCAGGAGGTGGTTCTTTCCCCAGAGAATAGTCGACCTCTGGAACAGGATACCTTCTCTGGCGGTGGACACTGACTCGCTGAATTCCTTCAGGCGAGAGCTGGACCTGTTCCTGTTTGGTGCGGACATCACCTCTTACAACAGGAAGACACTTCCGGGAATTCAGTGTAAGATTGATCTGCTGGACTACTTTCAATCGCCTAGATGGGGCGGAGATGAATTTCCCGTATTTTAATCCCCCAAATTAGCCTGTGTTTTTTTCACCTCACCCAGGAGATCACATGGTTTTGTTTGGGACAGCTTGAACAAAGTATGACAAAGTATCACAATTGCCTGGGAAAGTCTGGATGGACCAAAGGGTCTTCACCTGTCTGTCATTTTTCCTAGAATTGTCAAATATGGCTTTTCTACAGCTAATCCGTTCCAGCCTCCCCTCATCATCCTCTATCGCTAAATGCTCGCTAATTCGACCTGGATTAACAGATTTGAGGAGTTTCTACACAATGGTCTCTGGTTGCCAGGTTGCTCCACTCTCCACATTAGAACAGAAACATCACTTGGGCTCCTTCAGTCCACCTGTATATTTTTGATATTAAACGTGGGTTGAAATGTTGTGGCCAGTCCCTCCTATCTCCTCTCTGACTTCCTCTAACAGTCTGGGGTGCATTATTTCTGAGCCCAGTGACTTCTCCACCTCGGCTATTTTACTCAGATCCAAATCCTTCTCTATAGTGATCTCTAACTGTGGATCCACATCCTCCTCTAGTACATCAACATTCTCACTTCCACCATCATTTTTAGAAAGTTAAGGAAATATTTTGTATCTCCCCAAAATTGCATCCTCCATAACTAGTTCCCCCAGTCCCCCCTCTCTCACCTCCACTGCTCGCTGACCTGTAAACCCCACTGAGAATTGTGCTATTTCCCTTCCTATTGCTGAACTGTGTACATATGGATTCCATCTTAGCATTGCTCCCTGGAACACCCGTATGTTCTAAACCCCTCCGCCTCTCTCTCGCTCTCCTCCTTTCAGACCTTCCTTAAACCTCACCTCTTTGAGCAAGCGTTTGCTCACCTGTCCTAATATCACCTCATGTGACTCGGTGTCAAATTCTGATTGGTAACACTCCTGTGAAGCACCTTGAAACGTTTTACTACATTAAAGGTGCTATATAAACGCAAGTGTGTTCTTCTTGTTGTTCTACGCTGTCATAGAACGCTTTATTAATACTGGCGTCCACAAATTTTTTGCTCTTCCTTCAAAATGTTATCACCAGAAACATCTCCCTCTGAGTCCTGTGGAAACCAAGGCCCTGTCTTATAGATACCAGATCACATCTCTCATGCTTCTGAATGTTTGGAATGATTTCACACACACAACTCTCAATACTAGCTCCAACGTTTGAAATGTTGACTTGTCCCGTTTCTTCTTTTTATAAACACAACTTTATCTCTCACTACTTCAAATCCTCTTTCCTTTTTCTTGCCAATATCTTTTCACTATTTCTTAAATCTTCTGTTTCAACTCCAGCATTTTTATTAATTACGCTCTCTCGTCTCAGTTCCGGATATTTCCCAATCTCCAGTCACATCCCCTGATACCCTCCCACTGTCCCATTGACCTTTTCTGTAAAACCACTATTGTTGGTCGGTACAGATGGACGTCGTCCCTTCCCTTCCAACTGAACACATTCTAGTGCCCCAAGAAATGGAACACTTCCCTCCTGCTCCAGCCCTTCAGCCACACAATGACCTGCCTCTTATTACCCGTATTACGCAGCCCAGTGCAAAACAATCTGGAGATCAACAGCTTGAGGCCTGGTTTCTTAGGTTAGTGCCTAAGTCTTAATAGTCCCTCTATAAACGTATTTCTATCCTTGTTACTGGCTCCGACCATGGCTATTTTCTGCTCTCCTTTCTTTCCCAGAGGTGGTCCCACCCGGTCAAGGATGTTCTTCCCTCTGGCACCAGGGAGGTAACTAACTATTCAGGACCTGCTCAGGGCTACAGATGAGGTTGTTTATTCCCCCGACTATACAATCTGCCACCAGTACCGCTCCCCTATTCCTGTGCCCCACCTGCCTCTCACTCTCGCCCCGCTGGGTGTCCTCCTGCTCCTTGGAGCCACTGATGCTCAGGAAGACCCTCCTCTGAGTCACTGTCTCTATCCACCTTACAGTCCCCAATACCAGGTATCCACTGGACAGTTCCAGTACTCGGGGGCTTCCTCCACCTGTGACTGCGGTGTCCCTATCGATGGTCACTCACTTCCCTCTTTGTACTCAGCCCATGTCCTGTGTGAGCTGCAGGTTCTTGTACTAGTTCTGGACCTTTTGTCTGGACAGAAATTGTATTTTAAAGAGCTTTGTGAGCCTACCTGTGTCCAGTCTCATTCTTTTTGAAGATATTGGATCTTCTCCCACGTCTGGACCTTCAGCCATGGTGGTGACAGGCGTTCCCAGGCTCTGATGCTCTGTAACAAATATAATATTAATAGGAGGGTTTGAGGGAAATATTAAAATGAGGAGAACATTGCCTTGTTAAACATGATATCAAATATCTCCTCCCCCATCAATACAGCAGCTGGTAGCTCTGGGATCTCAGAAAACACCATGAATATACAACGGGTGGATTTGACTGCTGTTTTACAATCATAATTCTCCATTTGTGTGTGTCCCCGCGCACGTGCGTCCATTGAAACTATCAATCAGCGGCCTTTCCTTTCCCCACTGTGGAAATGTAAAAGCGATTCAGTTAATTCAGTACCAGTTTGAGATTTTGTAAAATTCAGCACTTTGCTTTCACTAACGCTGCCACTAGTGTAATAAACACACAAAAGCAACAGAGGGGCAAGGAGAATGTATGAGAGATGATTAGTGGGAACATAATAGGGAACACTAACGCCTTTTATAAAAACATATAAAGCGTGAAAGAATAGTCCAAGGAAAGGTGGGGCCGATTAAGGACCAAAGAGGCAATCATCTTGTGGAAGCAGAGGACATGGCTGAGGTACTAAATTAACACTTTGCCTCCGTATTCACTAAAGGAGAGGATGCTGCCAATCGTACAGTAAAGGAGGGGGTGGTAGAGAAATTGGACAGGATATAAATCGATTAGGACAATGCACTAAAACGGTTGACAGGGCTCAAAGTAGAAATGTCACACGCTCTGCCACAATCTTCCAATCCTTGGATATGGGAAAGGTGCCAGAGGACGGGAGGGCTGCAAACGATACTTCCCTGTTCAAAAAAGGAGAGAGTGATGAACCAAATAACTACAGGCGACTCAGCTTAACATCGGTGTTGAGGAAACTCCTCGGGACAACATTTCCGAAACAAAATTAACTGTCACTTGGAAGAACATGGGTTAATTAGCGAGAGCCAAAATGGATTTTTTTTAAAAGGCAAATCAAATCCGGCTGACTTGAATGAGCTAATCGATGAAATAGGAGAGGGTTGATGACGGTAGTGCAGTTGATGTTCTGTATGTGGACTTTCAGAAGGCGTTTGATAAAGTACCTCATAATAGACCGGTTAACAATATTGAAGCCAATGATAGTAAAGGAGCATACATAGATACATAGAAGATAGGAGCAGGAGTAGGCCATCCGGCCCTTCGAGCCTGCTCCGCCATTTAATGAGATCATGGCTGATCCTCCAATTCAGTATCCCGTCCCCGCCTTCTCTCCGTAACCCTTAACCCCTTTTGCCTGTAGAAATATATCTAATTCCCTCTTAAATATATTTAATGAGCTGGCGTACACTGTCCTCTGTGGCAATGAGTTCCACAGGTTCACCACCCTCTGAGTGAAGAATTTCCCCCTCATTTCTGTCCTAAATGGTTTAGCCCTTATCCTTAAATTATGTCCTCTAGTTCTGTTCTCACCCGCCAAGGGAAACATTCCTTCTGCATCTAGTCTGTCTAGACCTGTCAGAATTTTATACACTTCTATGAGGTCCCCTCTCAATCTTCTAAACTCCAGTGTGTACATCCCTAAACTACATAGTCTCTCCTCATAGGTCAATCCCGCCATTCCTGGTATCAGCCTGGTGAATCGCCGCTGCACCCCCTCCATGGCAAGAACATCTTTCCTCAGATGAGGCGACCAAAACTGTACACAGTACTCGAGGTGTGGTCTCACCAGTGCCCTGTACAGCTGCAGCAAGGTATCCCTGTTCCTGTATTCCAACCCTTTTGCTATGAAGGCCAGCATACCGTTTGCCTTCTTGATCGCCTGTTGCACCTGCATGCTCGCCTTCAGTGACTGGTGTACAAGAACACCCAGGTCTCTCTGTACTTCCCCCTCTCCCAATTTATTGCCATTTAAATAATAATTTGCCCTCCCGTTCCTGCACCCAAGGTGGATAACTTCGCACTTGTCCACATTATAGTGCATCTGCCATTTATCCGCCCAATCACCCAGTCTGTCCAAATCGCTCTGGAGCTTCCTGGTCTCCTCCTCTGAGCCCACCCCCCCTCCTAGTTTAGTGTCGTCTGCAAATTTGGAAATGCTGCATTCGACTCCCTGATCCAGGTCATTAATATAAATTGTGAACAGCTGGGGACCCAGGACAGATCCCTGTGGTACCCCACTTGTTACTGCCTGCCATTCAGAAAATGAGCCGTTTATTCCAACTCTCTGTTTTCTATCTGACAGCCAGTTCTCTATCCACGTCAATGCTTTCCCCTTTATCCCATGAGCTTCAATTTTCCATGCTAATCTTTTATGTGGGACCCTATCGAAGGCCTTTTGGAAGTCCAGGTACACCACATCTACTGGCTCTCCCCCATCTATTTTACCAGTTACTCCCTCAAAAAATTCCAATAGATTAGTCAAGCACGATTTACCCTTTGTAAATCCATGTTGACTCTGTCCTATCCTGTCCCCATTTGCTAAGTGCTCCGCTATTTCATCCTTAATGATGGACTCCAGCATTTTGCCCACAACTGATGTAAGGCTTACAGGTCTGTAATTACCTGCTTTTTCCCTACCCCCCTTTTTGAATAGTGGGGTAACGTTAGCTACCCTCCAATCCATGGGCACTGTTCCCGAGTCTAATGAATTCTGAAAAATCATACTTAGTGCATCCGCTATCTCTAGGGCCACCTCCTTCAGCACCCTAGGATTCATAGGACAGTTGGGTATAAGACGACCTATTTTGTCCAAGTACAAGACCTTGGTGAAGACCTCACTTGGAATACTGTGTCCAGTTTTGGTCTCCTCACATGGGGGGTGATATTGAGGCTTTGAACCTGTTGCTGAGGAGGGACATTAGACTGATTCCCAGTATAAAGCAATGTGTTATCAAGATAGGCTGAGAATTTGGACTCTACACTTTAGAGAAGCAAAGACTTAGCGGTGATCTGATTGAGGTTTATAAGATGATGAAGGGAATCGATTGTGTTCCATTTGACAGTTTGTTCCAATCACATAGCTTACGGAGGGCCAGGGGTCACCATTTTAAGTTGTGCAAGGCCAGATTTAAGTTAGATGTCAGGAGGTGGTTCTTTTCTCAGAGAATAGTCGACCTCTGGAACAGGATACCTTCTCTGGCGGTGGACAGTGACTCAGTGAATTCCTTCAGGTGAGAGCTGGACCTGTTCCTGTTTGCTGCGGACATCACCGCTTACAACAAGACGACACTTCCGGGAATTCAGTGTAAGATTGATCTGCTGGACTAGTTTCAATCGCCTAGATGGGTCGGAGATGAATTTCCCGTATTTTAATCCCCCAAATTGGCCTGTGTTTTTTTCCACCTCACCCAGGAGATCACTTTGTTTTGTTTGGGACAGGGCGACAAAGTATCGCAATTGCCTGGGAAAGTCTGGATGGACCAAAGGGTCTTTACCTGTCCGTCATTGTTCGTGAAATTGTCATACAGGATTTTTCTACAGCTAGTCCGTTCCAGCCTCCCCTCATCATCCTCTATCGCTAAATGCTCACTAATTCGACCTGGATTAACAGATTTGAGGAGTTTCTACACAATGGTCTCTGGTTACCAGGTTAATCCACTCTCCACATTAGAACAGAATCATCACTTGGGCTTCTTCAGTGCACCTGTATATTTTTGATATTAAACGTGGGTTGAAATGCTGTGGTCAGTCCCTCCTATCTCCTCTCTGACTTCCTCTAACAGTCTGGGCTGCATTATTTCTGAGCCCAGTGACTTCTCCACCTCGGCTATTTGACTCAGATCCAAATCCTTCTCTATAGTGATCTCTAACTGTGGATCCACATCCTCCTCTAGTACATCAACATTCTCACTTCAACCATCATTTTTAGATAGTACAGGAAATATTTTGTATCGCCCCAAAATTGCATCCTCCACAACTAGTTCCCCCAGTCCCCCCTCTATCTCACCTCCACTGCTCGCTGACCTGTAAAACCCACTGAGAATTGTGCTCTCTCCCTTCCTATTGCTGAACTGCGAACATATGGATTCCATCTTAGCATTGCTCCCTGGAACACCCGTATGTTCTAAACCCCTCCGCCTCTCTCTCGCTCTCCTCCTTTCAGACCTTCCTTAAACCTCACCTCTTTGAGCGAGCTTTTGATCACCTGTCCTAATATCACCTCATGTGACTCGGTGTCAAATTCTGATTGGTAACACTCCTGTGAAGCACCTTGAAATGTTTTACTACATTAAAGGTGCTATATAAACGCAAGTTTGTTCTTGTTGTTCTACGCTGTCATAGAACGCTTTATTAATACTGGCGGCCACAAACTTTTGCTCTTCCCTCAAAATGTTATCACCAGAATCATCTCCCTCTGAATCCTGTGAAAACCAAGGCCCTGTCTTATAGATACTAGATCACATCTCTCATGCTTCTGAATGTTTGGAATGATTTGTACACTCACACACACAACACTCAATACTCGCTCCAACATTTGGAATTTTGACTTGAACCCGTTTCTTTTTTAAAAAAAAGTGAATTTGTCTCTCACTACATCAAATACTAGCCATGATGTGGAGATGCCGGTGTTGGACTGGGGTGGGGTAAATGTGAGAAGTCGCACAACACCAGGTTATAGTCCAACAGCTTTATTTGAAATCACAAGCTTTCCGAGCGCTGACGAAGGAGCAGCGCTCTGAAAGCTTGTGATTTCAAATAAAGCTGTTGGACTATAACCTGGTGTTGTGCGACTTCTCACATCAAATACAACTTCCTTTTTCTTGCTAATAAGTTTTCACTATTTCTTAAATCTTCTGTTTCAGCTACAACATTTTTATTGATTCCGCTCTCTAGTCTCAGATCCGAATATTTCCCACTTTCCAGTCACATCGCCTGATACCCTCCGACTGCTCCATTCACATATTCTGTTAATCGATTGTTGTTGGTCAGTTCAGATCGCTACCGTCGCTTCCATTCTCCCTGAACTCACTCTAGCGCCTCCAGAACGTGAACCTTCCCTCCTACTCCAGCCCTCAGCCGCACATTGACCTGCTTCATATTTCCTTCCTTAAGCAGCCCAGTGCAAAACAATCCAGAGATCAACAGCTTGAGGCCTGGTTTCTTAGTTCAGTGCCTCAGTCTCAATATTTCCTCTATAAAGGTATTTCTATCCGTGTTACTGGCTCCGACCATGACTATTTTCGGCTCTCCTTTCCTTCCCAGAGGTGGTCCCACCCGGTCAAGGATGTTCTTCCCTCTGGCACCAGGGAGGTAACTAACTATTCAGGACCTGCTCAGGGCTGCAGAAGAGTTTGTTTATTCCCCCGACTATACAATCTGCCAGCAGTGTCGCTCTCCTATTCCTGTGCCCCACCTGCCTCTCACTCTCGCCCCGCTGGGTGGCCTCCTGCTCTCTGGTGCCACAGTTTGTTCAAGAAGACGATCCTCTGAGTCACTGTCTCGATCCACCTTACAATCCCCAATACCAGGTATCCATTGGACAGTTCCAGTACTCAGGGGCTTCCTCCATCGGGGACTGCAGTGTCCCTCTAGATAGTCACTCACTTCCCTCTTTATACTCAGCCCCTGTCCTGTTCCCTCTTCCTGTGTGAGCTGAAGGTTCATGCACAAGATCTGGAACTTTTGTCAGGACAGAAATTGTATTTTAAAGAGTTTTGTGAGCCTACCTGTGTCCATTCTCATCCTGTTTGAAGATGTTGGATCTTCTCCCCTGTCTGGACCTTCAGCCATGGTGGTGACAGGCGTTCCCAGGTTCTGATGCTCTGTAACAAATATAATATTAATAGGAGGGTTAGATGGAAATATTAAAATGAGGAGAACGTGGCCTTGTTAAACATGATAGCAAGTCCCTCCTCCCCCATCAGTACAGCAGCTGGTAGCTCTGGGATCTCAGAAAACAGCATGAATATACAACTGGTCGATGTGACTGCTGTTTTACAATCATAATTATCCACTTGCTTGTGTGCCCGTGCACATGCGTCCATTGAAACTGTCAATCAGCGGCCTTTCCTTTCCCCACTGTGGAAATGTCAAAGCAATTCAGTTAATTCAGCATCAGTTTGAGACTTTGTAAAATTCAGTACGTTGCTGTTGCACTAACGCTGCCACTAGTGTAATAAACACACAACAGCAACAACAGAGGGGCAAGGAGAATGTATGAGAAATGATTTGTGGTAACATAATAGGGGACACTAGCGCCTTTTATAAACATATAAAGCGTGAAAGAATAGTCCAAGGAAAGGCGGGGCCCATTAGTGACCAAAAAGGCAATCATCTTGTGGAAGCAGAGGACATGGCTGAGGCACTAAATCAACACTTTGCCTCCGTATTCACTAAAGGAGAAGATGCTGCCAATCGTACAGTAAAGGAGGAGGTGGTAGAGAAATTGGACAGGATATAAATCGATCAGGACGATGCACTAAAACGGTTGACAGGGCTCAAAGTAGAAATGTCACACGCTCTGCCACAATCTTCCAATCCTTGGATATGGGAAAGGTGCCAGAGGACGGGAGGGCTGCAAACGATACTTCCCTGTTCAAAAAAGGAGAGTGATGAACCAAATAACTACAGGCGACTCAGCTTAACATCGGTGTTGAGGAAACTCCTCGGGACAACATTTCCGAAACAAAATTAACTGTCACTTGGAAGAACATGGGTTAATTAGCGACAGCCAAAATTGATTTTTTTAAAAAGGCAAATCAAATCCGGCTGACTTGAATGAGCTAGTCGATTAATTAGGAGAGGGTTGATGATGGTAGTGCAGTTGATGATCTGTATATGGACATTCAGAAGGCGTTTGATAAAGTACCTCATAATAGACTGGTTAACAAAACTGGAGCCAATGATATTAAAGGAGCAGTGGCAGCGTGGATACTAGATTGGTGAAGGGACAGTAGTTGTGAACCGATATTGTTCACACTGGAGGGAAGTACACAGTGTTCCAGGGGTCGGTATTAGGACCACAGCTCTTTTTGATATATTTCAGTGACATGGACTTAGGTACACAGGGCATAATTTAAAAGTTTGTCGGTCACACGAATCTCAGAAAAGTCGTAAACCGTGGAGGATAGCAGAAGACTTCAGGAGGAAAGAGAGACACTGGTGAAATGGGCAGACACATGGCCGGTGAAATTTAATGCAGAGAAGTGGGAAATGCTGCATTTTGGAAGGAAGAATGAGGCGATGCAATTTAAACCAACTGGTACAATTTTAAAGGGGTTGCAGGAACAGAAAAACTTGGGGGTATAGATACAGAAATCTTTGACGGTGGCAGGACAGGACGATAAGGCTTTTAGAAACGTATATGGGAGCATTGGCTTTATAAATAGAGGCACAGAAACACAGGAACAGGAGTAGGCCACTCATTCGTTCTAGCTTGTTCCTCCATTCAATTCGATCATGGCTGAGCTGTATCTTAACTCCATCTCCCCGCCTTGGTTCCATAACCCTAAATACCATTGCCTAACATAAATCTATCAATGACAGTTTTGTCATTTTCAATTGACCGAAACGCAACAGCTTTTTGAGGGCGAGTGTTCCAGATTTCCACTGCACCGTGTCTGAAGAAATGCTTTCTAACATCACCCCTGAACGGCCTCGCTCTGCGGTTAAGGTTATGCCCCCTTTTTCTGGACTAGTCCACCAAAGGACATAGTTTAACTCTTTCTATGCTAGCAATTCATTTGATCATCTTAAACACCGCAATTAGATCACCCCTTAACTTTATATAATCAAGGGAATAAAAGCTTCGTCAATGCAATCTATCCTCATAATTTAAAGCTTTTAGCCCCAGTATCGTTCTGGTGAATCTGAGCTGCACCATCTCCAAAGCCAAGATATTGTTCCCGAGGTGCGGTTCTCTAAATGGGTCTAACCAGAGCTCTGTACAGCTGGAACAGAACTTCTACCCCTTTGTATTCCAGCCCTCGAGATAAAGCCCAACATTCCATTAGCCTTTTACTTATTTTTGGTACCCATCAACTAGCTTCTAGTGATTTCTGTACTTGGACCCCTAGTTCTCTCTGCTCATCCATAGTTCCTAACTTCTAACCATTTAGAAAATTCACTGATCTATTTTTTTTTTTTTATTTAGGTCCAACATGAATGACCTCATTTTTTTCTGAAGTGAGGGGAGTGCGACAAACTCGCTCAATTCATTCCAGGAGGATGGGTTCTCCGGCATTCTCATGGATTGGAGGGTAGCTAAAGTAACTCCACTATTTAAAAAAGGTGGTAGAGAGAAAACGGGGAATTATAGACCGGTAAGCCTGACATCGGTAGTGGGGAAAATGCTAGTGTCCATTATAAAAGATGTAATAGCTGAGCACTTGGAAAACAGTGGCAGGATCGGACAAAGTCAACATGGATTTACAAAAGGGAAATCGTGCTTGACTAATTCACTAGAATTTTTTGAGGATGTAACTGGTAGAATAGATAAGGGAGAACCAGTGGATGTGGTGTATTTGGACTTTCAGAAGGCTTTCGATAACGTCCCGCATAAGAGATTAGCATGCAAAGTTAAAGCACATGGGATTGGCGGTAAGGTACTGACTTGGATAGAGAGCTGGTTGGCAGACAGGAAGCAAAGAGTTGGAATAAACGGGTCTTTTTCCGAGTGGCAGGCAGTGACTAGTGGGGTACCGCAGGGATCGGTGCTAGGACCCCAGTTATTCACAATATATATTAATGATCTAGACGAGGGAACTAGATGTAATATCTCCAAGTTTGCAGACGACACAAAGCTGGGTGGGCGTGTGTGTTGCGAGGAGGATGCAGAGAAACTCCAGTATGATTTGGACAGGTTGGATGATTGGGCAGATGCAGTATAATGTGGATAAATGCAAGGTTATCCACTTTGGTGGCAAAAACAGGAAGGCAGATTATCTGAATGGCAATAGATTGGGAAAAGGGGAAGTGCAACGAAACCTGGGTGTCCTTGTGCACAAGTCGTTGAAGGTAAGCATGCAGGTGCAGCAGGCGGTTAAGAAGGCAAATGGTATGTTGGCCTTCATAGCGAGAGGATTCGAGTACAGGAGCAAGGATGTCCTGCTGCAGTTGTACAGGGCCTTGGTGAGACCACACCTTGAGTATTGTGTGCAGTTTTGGTCGCCTTATCTGAGGAAGGATGTTATTGCCATGGAGGGAGTGCAGCAAAGATTCACCAGACTGATACCTGGGATGGCAGGAATGCCGTATGAAGAGAGATTGGGTCGATTAGGCTTATATTCGCTAGAGTTTAGAAGAATGAGAGGGGATCTCATTGAAACTTATAAAATTCTAACAGTACTAGACAGACTAGATGCAGGAAGGATGTTCCCGATGGTCGGGGAGTCTAGAACCAGGGGTCACAGTCTAAGGATAAGGGGTAAGCCATTTAGGACTGAGATGAGGAGGAATTTCTTCACCCAGAGAGTGGTGAACCTGTGGAATTCTCTACCACAGAAGACAGTTCAGTCCAATTCGTTAAATATATTCAAGAAGGAGTTAGATATATTTCTTAAGGCTAAAGGGATCAAGGGATATGGGGAGAAAGCAGGGACAGGGTACTGAATTTGGATGATCAGCCATGATCTCATTGAATGGCAGAGCAGGCACGAGGGGCCGAATGGCCTACTCCTGCTCCTATCTTCTATGTTTCTTTCAAACATCTCATTCAATGCATATTTTATTTGCAGTGAGGCTCAGCAACATGGAACTTACCTGCTGACCGATCCTGTACAATTCAAGTGATGTTGTTCCTCCGTCCCCCCACGGGCACAGCCCCCCCATCCCTCCCCCAAACTGGCTCAGCCCCCTCCCCGCCCAGATACCCGCCCCCTCCGGCCCAGCACTCCGCATCCACCCACACTAGCCCAGGCCCCCGCCCTAACTAAAGAAGTTAAGGATAGCATTAGATTGAAAGAAGAAGCTTATAATGTTGCAAAGAACAATAGTAAGCCTGAGGATTGGGAGAGATTCAAAAACCAGCAAAGGTTGACCAAAAAATTGATAAGGGAAAAAATAGAATGAGAGAAAACCAGCAAGAAATATAAAAGCAGATTGTAAGAGCCTCTACAAGTATGTAAAAAGGAAGAGAGTAGTAAAAGTAAACATTGGTCTCTTAGAGGCTGAGACAGGAGAAATTATTAAGGGGAATAAGGAAATGGCAGAAACGTTAAACAAATACTTTGTATCTGTCTTCACAGTAGAAGACACAAAAAACATACCAAAAATGGTGAGGAACTTAACGTAATTAATATAAGTAGAGAAAAAGTACTAGAGAAACTAATGGGACTAAAAGCCGACAAATCCCTTGGACCTAATGACATACATCCTAGGGTTCTAAAAGAGGTGGCTGAAGAGATAGTGGATACATTGGTTTCAATCTTCCAAAATTCCCTAGATTCTAGAACAGTCCCAGCGGATTGGAAGGTCGCAAATGTAACACCGCTATTCAAGAAAGGAGGGAGAGAGAAAACAGGAAACTACAGGCCAGTTAGCCTGACATCAGTCATCGGGAAAATGCTGGAATCCATTGTTAAGGAAGTTGCATCAGGGCACTTAAAAATCATAACATGATTAGGCAGAGTCAATATGGTTTTATGAAAGGGAAATCGTGTTTGACAAATTAATTAGAGTTTTTGAGGATGTAACTAGCAGGGTAGATAAAGAGGAACCAGTGGATGTAGTATATTTGGATTTCCAAAAGGCAATCGATAAGGTGCCACATAAAATGTTATTACACAAGATTAGGGCTCTTAGGGTTGGGGGTAATATAGTAGCATGGATAGAGGATTGGTTAACGGACAGAAAACAAGAGAGTAGGGATAAACGGATCTTTTTCAGGTTGGCAGGCTGTAACTAGTGGGATTCCGCAAGGATCAGTGTTGGGCCTCAGCTATTTACAATCTATATTAATGACCTAGATGAAGGCACCGAGTGTAATGTATCCAAGTTTGCTGATGATACAAATCTAGGTGGGACAGTAAGCTGTGAGGAGAACACAAAGAGGTTGCAAAGAGATATAGACTGACTAAGTGAGTGGGCAGTAAGGTGGCAGATGCAGTATAATGTAGGGAAATGTGAGGAAGAATAGAAAAACAGAATACTTTTTAAATGGTGAGAAACTTTCAAATGTTGGTGATCAGAGAGATTTGTGTGTCCTCGTGCAAGAACACAGAAAGCTAGCATGCAGGTACAGCAAGCATAAGGAAGGCAATGGTATGTTGGCCTTTATTACAAAGGGCTTGGAGTATAAGAGTAAAGCAGTCTTGCTACAACTGTACAGGGCATTGGTCAGACCACACCTGGAGTACTGTGCACAGTTTTGGTCTCCTTATCTAAGGAAGGAGATACTTGCCTTGGAGGCGGTGTAATGAAGGTTCACTAGATTGATTCCTGGGATGAGAGGGCTGTCCTATGATGAGAGATTGTGTAGAATGGGCCTAGACTCTCTGGAGTTCAGAAGAATGAGAGGTGATCTCATTGAAACATACAAGATTCTGAAGGGGATTGACAGGGTAGATGCTGAGAGGTTGTTTCTCCTGGCTGGAGTGTCTAGAACTAGGGGGCATAGTCTCAGGATAAGTGGTAGGCCATTTAAGACTGAGGTGAGGAGGAATTTCTTCACTCAGAGGGTTGTGACTCTTTGGAATTCTCTGCCCCAGAGTGCTGTGAATGCTGAGTCTTTGAGTACATTCAAGGCTGAGATAGATAGATATTTGGACTCATGGGGAATCCAGGGATATGGGGATCGGGCGGGAGAGTGGAGTTGAGGTCGATGATCAGATATGATCTTATTGAATGGCGGAACAGGCTCGAGGGGCTGTGTGGCCTACTCCTGTTCCTATTTCTTATGTAATAACGCTGTGCTCAGCATTCACTATCTGACAATACTCCGTATCTGCTGGTCACAGGCTATAGGTTGGTCTCTGAATCGTGTTCAATGAATTGATTTTAATTAGTTTCCCTGTTCAATCTTTCCCCTTGATTTGTCACCAGATCTGAGCTATTTTAACACTGAGATCTGATGGTGTCGGTGTGAGTTCAGCCCCACCTAACAAACAGACACATGTCCATCTGCTGGGCTCTGCTCCAGACTCTACCCCAGAGTCACCTCTTAGATTAAAAACCCCTTTACTCTAAAACATACCCCTTTACTTTAAAACATACACAAGATTTATTTGTGACTCTGTGTTTAGAGACAGAAACTGATCTCACTTCACATTCCATTGCACGGCCTCATGCTGGATAATTGTGCTCGGTGGTCAGACACTACCACTCTCATTCTCACCAATACCTGCCTCACTTTGTAACCTTTGTGTACTGTCTCCAGGACCAGTGTGTATCTGAGTCAATGGGACTCTCTCTGACCTTTCTCCCCAGTCCATCTCCAGGACCAGAACATAAGAACATAAGAAATAGGAGCAGGAGTTGGCCAATCGGCCCCTCGAGCCTGCTCCGCCATTCAATAAGATCAGGACTGATCTGATCCTCACCTCAAATCTAAAGAACACAAGAAGTAGGAGCAGGACCCGGCCACTCAGCCCCTGGGCCCGCTCCGCCACCCACAGGGCCTTGACCGATCCGAACTCAGCCTCATGTCCAATTTCCTGCCCGCTCCCCGTAACCCCTAATTCCCTTTACTTCTAGGAAACTGTCTATTCCTGTTTTAAATTTATTTAATGATGTAGCTTCCACAGCTTCCTGGGGCAGCAAATTCCACAGACCTACTACCCTCTGAGTGAAGAAGTTTCTCCTCATCTCAGTTTTGAAAGAGCAGCCCCTTATTCTAAGATTATGCCCCCTAGTTCTAGTTTCACCCATCCTTGGGAACATCCTTACCGCATCCACCCGATCAAGCCCCTTCACAATCTTATATGTTTCAATAAGATCGCCTCTCATTCTTCTGAACTCCAATGAGTAGAGTCCCAATCTACTCAACCTCTCCTCATATGTCCACCCCCTCATCCCCGGGATTAACCGAGTGAACCTTCTTTGTACTGCCTCGAGAGCAAGTATGTCTTTTCTTAAGTATGGACACCAAAACTGTATGCAGTATTCCAGGTGCGGTCTCACCAATACCTTATATAACTGCAGCAATACCTCCCTGATTTTATAATCTATCCCCCTAGCAATAAAAGCCAACATTCCGTTAGCCTTCTTGATCACCTGCTGCACCTACATACTAACTTTTTGATTTTCTTGCACTAGGACCCCCAGATCCCTTTGCACTGCAGTACTTTCCAGTTTCTCCCCATTAAGATAATAACTTGCTCTCTGATTTTTCCTGCGAAAGTGCATAACCTCACATTTTCCAATATTGTATTGCATCTGCCAAATCTCCGCCCACTCACCCAGCCTGTCTATATCCCCTTGTAGGTTTTTTATGTCCTCCTCACTTTCTACTTTCCCTCCCATCTTTGTATCATCTGCAAACTTTGATATGTTACACAGTGTGTATCTGAGTCAATGGGGCTCTCTCTGACCTTTTTCCCCAGTCCATCTCCAGGACTAGTGTGTATCTGAGTCAATGGGACTCTCTCTGACCTTTTTCCACAGTCCATCTCCAGGACCAGTGTGTATCTGAGTCAATGGGACTCTCTCTGACCTTTTTCCACAGTCTGTCTCCAGGACCAGTGTGTATCTGAGTCAATGGGACTCTCTCTGACCTTTCTCCCCGGTCCATCTCCAGGACCAGTGTGTACCTGAGTCAATGGGACTCTCTCTGACCTTTCTCCCCAGTCCATCTCCAGGACCAGTGTGTACCTGAGTCAATGGGACTCTCTCTGACCTTTCTCCCCAGTCCATCTCCAGGACCAGTGTGTATCTGAGTCAATGGGACTCTCTCTGACCTTTCTCCCCAGTCCACCTCCAGGACCAGTGAGTATCTGAGTCAATGGGACTCTCTCTGACCTTTCTCCCCGGTCCATCTCCAGGACCAGTGTGTATCTGAGTCAATGGGACTCTCTCTGACCTTTCTCCCCGGTCCATCTCCAGGACCAGTGTGTATCTGAGTCAATGGGACTCTCTCTCTCACCTTGCTCCGCAGTCAATCTTTGGAAGCTCTTTGAATCGGAAGGGTTCTCTCTGGTTGGTGCTCTCACAATCCTGTGCTGGTTCACCTGCTGTCGTTCCTCAGTCCACAATCCCTGTTTAATTGCAGTTGTGCACAATCACTGCGTGATTCACCGGGAGATCTAATTATGGCAGAGCAGAAAATGAGAACATTGATTGAAAGCATGAAATAATGTCATGTAGACTTTTTTATCTGCTTACTAATAATTAAATTTGAAGGTCGAGTACTTGTTTGATTTTGTCCCTTTCCTCAGATCCCCAGTTCCGGGGCTGTGTGTTTAGTTTGGAGATTTTCCTCACAGTAAATTCTCACCGCTCTGGGCGGAAATGCGCCATTTTGTGTCCAAACATTAGAACTGAGACTCCCCCATTCTCACTGCTGTAGACGGAAATGCGCCATTTTCTCTGCAGTTACTAACCGGAGCTGTGAGATTGTGAAGCCTCTTCCTCCCTCGCTGTGATCTCAACTCTGGGCCGTGAGCTGAATGGAGCCGAGTTCCCTCAGTCCCAGAGCCAGGCCCCTGTAACCCGGGCAACCATCCTGCTCCTCACCGCCTGTCACCGACCGACCCGCGCCGCCCGGCACAAGAGGCAAACTGACCCGTGACTGGGAATCCCCGGATTAACGGCAGCGAGCAACACTGCGCCTGCGTGAGAGCAAGAGAGCGAGACTGCGCCTGCGTAAGAGCAAGAGAGCGCGTCTGCGCCTGCGTGAGCAAGAGAGCGAGACTGCGCCTGCGTGAGAAGTGAGCGAGCCTGCGCCTGCGTGAGAGCAAGAGAGCGAGACTGCGCCTGCGCAACAGAGCCAGGCTACTTTGCCTGCTCTCATTTAGTTATTGGCAGAACAGGATAGATGGCCTGAATGGAATCCAATTGTTCCTGTCTGTCTATGGTCTTGTACTGTCCCATATTTCTATCCTGTGTTTATTATCTGGAACCAATATTAACAATCTATCACATAAAGGCTCTCTCTAAACAGTTGTAAGATGAATAAACGTGTCTCGTGTAATTAGAACTCGCAGATCCACTGCCATTTGGAACTGGTGAAAGGTTTCACTCGAACTGTGATGTCTGAGGTGTAACAGGAAATTAATGTGACAGGAGATGAGTTGGGCCAACAGTAAATGTGAATCTTACAGGAAGTGTGCTTTACAAACAAGAATTAATTCATTACTGGTGAATCTCAATGACATTGCTCAAACTGAAACTGATGAACTGGAATGTCTTTTCACTGCGTCTGTAGGAAGAGGCCAGAACGGCAGGCGGATATGTGGGAACGTTAGAACATGTGCGAACACCGGGTTGAAACAGGCTTTATCAATATAAGAAGCATTATTTAACCGTGGCAGGAGGACGTTTTACGAATTATGTGTATCTATAAAACCTACTGCTCCTACACAACAGCTTTCTAATCTTATTTTAATATTGTGGCCATTGTATTAAAACTACTCAGAAGATTTCCCTACTCCTGGACCGCCGACTGCACAGACAGGAGTTTACACTGAATGTTTGACGGTCTTTCTGATATAAATTGGGGCCAAGGCCGCTTGCACTGAGATCTGACAGATTGTTACCCTGGCAATAGAGGAAATCACTCAGCGAAAATAACAAAAACGGAAGTAACAAAACCAACATCACATGTTCTGAGTTTAGTGAAGAACATTAACCCTGAACATTCAGACAGTGTTTCTAAACATGAAGCTGCGATTCCAATAACGGATTTTTACACCACCAGACCTGACACTGCGGATTTACTGAATCCGCCGTCAGTTCCAGCTGTACAGAACATTAAGCAGTGCCGCATCTACAGAAATTAATAAAATAGTCACATTGTCAGAAATAGACTCCATCACCTCTGAAAATCTGATTGTCTTAAACCATTTAAATCTGTAACTGCTAACAGTGACCATTTACATTGCTGCTAAAATACTGAATTCGATGGCAAAACATCTGATAATTACCTTCTTTATACATAAGAAATGTCATAAATTTTGAAAAGACACGTCATTTCATGAAACTCCAGTTCCTCTTTAAAAGACTGAAACATTGTGTTTTCATTTGCTGTTAAAAGCAGGTCCCCACAATAATCAGGTGACGGTGTTGAACGAGCAGGGAAACAAATCCAGAAAGTATGGGGACAAACACTGCTCTCAGTCTAATAAAAAGGAACCCTCGGCCGAGGCAGGGAGCTGGATCAGCAGAGCACCGAGAGCCTTCATTCTGACTCAACACACACAAAATCATTAATTGGAATTCATGTAATAAATTTGTATTCCTCCCTGCGATGTGGGCCTCGCTGGCAAGGCCAGCGTTTATTGCCCATCTCTAATTGCCCTTGAGAAGGTTGTGGTGAGCCGCCTTCTTGAACTGCTGCAGTCCGTGTTGTGAAGGTACTCCCGCAATATACTTATTTGTATCAGTTTGGTAGAACTGAGTGAGTTGCTAGGCCATTTCAGAGGGCAGTTGAGAGTCAATCACATTGCTGTGGGTGTGGAGTCACATATAGCAGACCGGGTAAGGACGGCAGATTTCCTTCTCTGAAGAACATTACTGAACCAAATGGACTTTTACGTCAATCCGGTAGTTACAGTATATTCCAGATTTATTTAATTAACTCAATTTAAATTCCCCCGCTGTCGTGGTGGGATTTGATCTCATATCTCCGGATCATTAGTGTAGGTCTCTGGATTACTAGTCCACTAACATAGCCACTAAGGTACCGTGAACCAGCTATCGTTATAATAAATGGGAGAGGCGATTCCGTGGTCCCGGCTGTGCAGCACCCAAACCCCCGCAAATCTCCAGGTACAACCTGAGATCAGTGATGTTAAGTCCAGTCCTTGTGCTTCAAGGACCCGTACATGTCTACCTGGGAACTAGTCGGGCGGGCGGGATCCTGAATATCCGGGACAGACACTGACCTGTGGGGGTGCTGGGGAAAATTAGAAAGACGTGGATACTTAAAGAAAACTACAGGGAGTATAATCTGGTATTATATTTTTAAGATACCTCAATGTGGACCAAGAAACTGAGAGGAGTCCTATACTCATCCTTCAGTAGAGCCGAGGGTTATTTCCCTTCCACCTGTAGAGGCAGACAGGACCTGGATTGCGTTTTTCATTCGAAAGACGACACATTCGACAATGCAGCACTCACTCAGTCATTTCCGATTATATGCTCAAGCCCTTGGTGTGGGTCTTGAACCTACGATCTTCAGGGACGAGAGTGAAACTGGGTTTGTCCGGGACAGGTAACCTGGTAAGGTAAAACGACCCAACAGCGTCATGTATCAGAATGTTTCAAACTATTCGCCAGGCTCGCTCACTCACAAAAACACCTCAAATAAACACAGTTTGTCTGTTGCCTTTCATTCAGGGCCCTTGTTAGCAGGGTGATCAATATTACAATTGGATATACCTGTAGTTTTATTATATTACGGTTTCCCATGTCTGTGGTGATCAGTATTACTGTTGAATATACCTGTAGTTTTAATATATTACAATTCCCCATGTCTGTAGTGATCACTATTATATTGGATATACCTGTAGTTTTTCATATATTACAAATCCCCATGTCTGCAGTGATCAATATTACATTGCGTATACCTGTAGTATTAATATATTACAATCTTCCACATCTTTGTGATAAATATTACTATTGGATATACCAGTTGTTTTAATATATTACAATTCCCTATGTCTGTAGTGATTAATATTACAATTGGGTATACCTGTAGATTTTAATATAGTACAATTCCCCATGTATATCATGATCAATGTATCACAATAGGATATTTCTGTGTTTTTATTATGTCATTCCCGATGCCTGCAGTCATCACGGTATCGCAATCCACTTCCTGCTGTTTTTAAACTATTACAATTCATCATGCTTGCAGTTACAGTTATATTACAATTCTACAAATTATGTTGTTATCAATGTTACAACGTTTTAAAGGCGTGTAAATGTTGCAGTCGAATGGGAGGAAAGGGGAAGTTGAATCCCCTGGACCAGACGGCCTACATCCTAGGGTTCTAAAAGAGGTGGCTGCAGAGATCGTGGATGCATTGGTTGTGATCTTCCAAAATTCCCTAGATTCTGGAACAGTCCCAGCAGATTGGAAGGTAGAAAATGTAACCCCGCTATTCAAGAAAGGGGGAGAGAGAAAGCAGGGAACTACAGGCCAGTGAGCCTGGTGTCAGGAAAATGCTGGAATCCATTATTAAGGGAGTAGTAAAAGGGCACTTAGAAAATCATAATATGATCAGGCAGAGTCAACAGGGTTTTATAAAAGGGAAATCATGCTTAACCAATTTATTAGTATTTTTTGAGGATGCAGCTAGCTGGGTAGATAAAGGGGAACTGGTGGATGTAATATATTTGGATTGCCAAAAGGCGTTTGATAAGGTGCCACATAAAAGGTTGCTACACAAGATAAGGGCTCATGGGGTTGAGGGTAATATATTAGCTACAAGGACAGGTTGGAGAAGCTGGATTTGTTTTCTTTAGAGCAAAGGAGGTTGAGGGTGATTTGATAGAGGTGTAGAAGATTATGACGGGTTTGGATAGGCTAGATAGGGAAAGGCTGTTCCCACTAATGGATGGTACAAGGACTAGGGGGGCACAGATTTAAGGTTTTGGGCAAGAGGTACAGAGGGGAAGTGAGGAAAAAAAATTTACGCAGCGAGTGGCGAGGACCTGAAACACTCTGCCAACAGAAGTGCTAGAAGCAGAGACACTCAATATTTTCAAGCGGAGACTGGATAGGCACTTGAGGTAAATAAAATTGCAGGGCTACAGGGATAGAGCGGGGGAATGGGACTGGCTGGATTGCTCTACAGAGAGCCGGCGTGGACTCGATGGGCCGAATGGCCTCCTTCTGTGCCGTTATGACTCTATTAGCATCGATAGAGGATTGGTTAACTGATAGAAAACAGAGAGTAGGGATAAACAGGACATTTTCAGCTTGGCAGGCGAGTGGGGTGCCACAAGGATCAGTGCTTGGGCCTCTGCTATTTACAATCTATATTAATGACTTAGATCAAGGGACCGAGTGCAATGTATCCAAGTTTGCTGCGGATACAAAGCTAGGGGTGAAAGTAAGCCATGAGGAGGACACAAAGAGCCTGCAAAGGGATATGGGCAGGTTAAGTGTGTGGGCAATAAGGTGACAGATGGAATATAATGTGGGGAAATGTGTGGTTATTCACTTTAGTAGGAAGATTAGAAAAACAGAACATTTTTTAAATGGTGAAAAATTATTAAATGTTGGTGTTGAGAGAGATTTAGGTGTTCTCGTACAGGAAACAAAGGTAGCATGCAGGTACAGCAAGCGATTGGGAAGGCGAATGGCATGTTGGACTTTATTACAAGTGGGTTGGAGTACAACAGTAAGGAAGTCTTGCTACAATTGTACAGGGCTTTGGTGAGACCACACCCGGAGTACCATGCACAGTTTTGGTCTCCTTATTGATAAAAGATGGATAAAGACAGTAGAGAGAAAGGATCTTAGCTCCGAAAATCAAGTAAAATAATCAGTTTGGGTGGAGCTAAGAAACAGCAAGGGGCAGAAAACATTGGTTGGAGATGTTTATAGGCCCCCAAACTGTAGTTGTAATGTAGGGCAGAGTATAAATCAGAAAACTAGAGGTGCATGTAGCAAGGGTAATATCTTAATCATGGGGGATTTTAAGTTATATATAGACTGGGCAAACCAAATTTGCAGTAATAGTGTGGGGACATCATCTGAGTCAATGGGACTCTCTCTGACCTTTCTCCCCGGTCTATCTCCAGGACCAGTGTGTATCTGAGTCAATGGGACTCTCTCTGACCTTTCTCTCCGGTCTATCTCCAGGACCAGTGTGTATCTGAGTCAATGGGACTCTCTCTTACCTTGCTCCCCAGTCCATCTCCAGGGCCAGTGTGTATCTGAGTCAATGGGACTCTCTCTGACCTTTCTCCCCAGTCCATCTCCAGGACCAGTGTGTATCTGAGTCAATGGGACTCTCTCTGACCTTTCTCCCCAGTCCATCTCCAGGACCAGTGTGTATCTGAGTCAATGGGACTCTCTCTGACCTTTCTCCCCGGTCTATCTCCAGGACCAGTGTGTATCTGAGTCAATGGGACTCTCTGACCTTTCTCCCCAGTCCATCTCCAGGACCAGTGTGTATCTGAGTCAATGGGGCTCTCTCTTACCTTGCTCCGCAGTCAATCTCTGGACGCTCTTTGAATCAGAAGGGTTCTCTGTGGTTGGTGTTCTCACAATCCTGTGCTGGTTCACCTGCTGTCGTTCCTCAGTCCACAATCCCTGTTTAATTCCAGCTGTGCACAATCACTCCGTGATTCACCGGGAGATCTAATTATTGCAGAGCAGAAAATGAGAACATTGATTGAAAGCATGAAATAATGTAATGTAGACTTTTTATCTGCTTACTAAAAATTAAATTTGAAGGCCGAGTACTTGTTTGATTTTGTCCCTTTCCTCAGATCCCCAGATCCGGGGCTGTGTGTTTAGTTTGGAGATTTTCCTCACAGTAAATTCTCACCGCTCTGGGCGGAAATGCGCCATTTTGTGTCCAAACTGCCTGAAGCCACCGCGCCCTCCACCCCCGGCCCAGCCCCTGTATTGTGAGCCGGTTCAGCTCATTCCCCGGGAGCTGATACTGACAGGAATCTCCCCTCCGTTACAAACCGGGCCTGTTACACTTTAACCTCCCTCCCTGTGATAAAACATGAGAACTCAGACTCCCCCATTTTCACTGCTGTAGACGGAAATGCGCCATTTTCTCTGCGCAGTTACTAACCGGAGCTGTGAGATTGTGAAGCCCCTTCCTCCCTCGCTGTGATCTCAACTCTGGGCCGTGAGCTGAATGGAGCCGAGTTCCCTCAGTCCCAGAGCAAGGCCCCTGTAACCCGGGCAACCATCCTGTTTCTGACCGTCTGTCACCGACCGACCCGCGCCGCCCGGCCGGGCACGGCCCACAGCAAACCCCGGATCAGCAAGGGAGCGGCACTGCGCCTGCGCGGGAGAGCAAGGGAGCACAAACGCATCACTTTAGCTCCCCCCAGTGGTGGGAGGACTACATCAGAACATATTAGCAGGAGGCGGCCATTCAGCCCCTCCAGCCTGTTCCACCAGCCAATTCGATTCACTCCACCTGATATCAAGAGCGAGCTCAGCACACTGGATACAGCAAAGGCTATGGGCCCCGACAACATCCCAGCTATCATGCTGAAGACTTGTGCTCCAGAAGTAGCCGCGCCTCTAGCCAAGCTGTTCCAGTACAGCTACAACACTGGCATCTATCCGACAATTTGGAAAACTGCCCAGGTATGTCCTGTCCACAAAAAACAGGACAAATCCAATCCGGCCAAATACCGCCCCATCAGTCTACCCACAATAATCAGCAAAGTGATGGAAGGTGTCATCGACAGTGCTATCAAGCGGCACTTACTCACCAACAACCTGCTCACTGATGCCCAGTTTGGGTTCCGCCAAGACCAGTCAGCTCCCGACCTCATTACAGCCTTGATCCAAACATGGACAAAGGAGCTGAATTCCAGAGGTGAGCTGAGAGTGACTGCCCTGGACATCAAGGTAACATTTAACCGAGTCTGGCATCAAGGAGCCCCAGTAAAACTGAAGTCAATGGGAATCAGGGGGAAAACGCTCCACTGGCTGGAGTCATACCGAGCACAAAGGAAGATGGTTGTGGTGGTTGCAGGTCAATCATCACAGCCCCAGAATATCGCGGCAGGAGTTCCTCAGGGCAGTGTCCTAGTCCAACCATCTTCAGCTGCTTCATCAATGACCTTCCCTCCAACATAAGGTCAGAAATGGGGATGTTCGCTGATGACTGCACAGTGTTCAGCGCCATTCACAACTCCTCAGATAATGAAGCAGTCCATGCCCGCATGCAACAAGACCTGGACGACGTTCAGGCTTGGGCTGATAAGTGGCAGGTAATATTCGCACCACAGAAATGCCAGGCAATGACTATCTCCAACAAGCGAGAGGCTAACCACCTCCCCTTGACATTCAACAGTAGTACCATCGCCAAATCACCCACCATCAACATCCTGGGGGGTCACCATTGACCAGAAAATTAACTGGACCAGCCACATAAATACTGTGGCAATAACAGCAGGTCAGAGGCTAGATATTCTGCGGCGAGTGACTCACCTCCTGACTCCCCAAAGCCTTCCCAGCATCTACAAGGCACAAGTAAGGAGTGTGATGGAATACTCTCCACTTGCCTGGATGAGTGCAGCTCCAACACTCAAGAAGCTCGACACCATCCAGCACAAAGCAGCCTACTTGATTGGCACCCCATCCACCACCTTAAACATTCACCCCCTCCACCACTGGCGCACCGTGGCTGCAGTGTGTACCATCTACAAGATGCACTGCAGCAACTCGCCAAGGCTTCTTCAGCAGCACCTCCCAAACCCGCGACCTCTTCCACCTAGAAGGACAAGGGCAGCAGGTGCATGGGAACACCACCACCTCCAAGTTCCCCTCCGAGTCACACACCATCCTGACTTAGAAGTATATCGCCGATCCTTCATCATCGCTGGGTCAAAATCCTGGAACTCCCTCCCTACCAGCACTGTGGGAGTACCTTCACCACACGGACTGCAGCGGTTCAAGAAGACGGCTCACCATCACCTTCTTGAGGGCAATTAGGGTTTGGGAAATAAATGCTGGCCTTGCCAGTGAAGCCCACATCCCATGAACAAATTAAAACAAAATTAGACCATGGCCGATTTGTGTCTTAACTCCATGGACCTGCCTTGGTTCCGTATCCCTTAATGCCCAACAAACATCTATTAATACAACAGCAAAATACTGTGGATGTTGGAAATCCGAAATAACAACAGAAAATGCTGGAAACACTAAGCAGGTCAGGCAGCAGCCGTGGAGAGAGAGAAAAATGTCTATTAATCTCAGTTTTGACATTTTCAATTCACCCCCCAGCATCACCAGCTTTTTGGGGGATAGATTTCCAGATTTCCACTACCCTGTGTGAAGAAATGCTTTCTCCCCGGTCTATCTCCAGGACCAGTGTGTATCTGAGTCAATGGGACTCTCTCTGACCTTTCTCCCCAGTCCATCTCCAGGACCAGTGTGTATCTGAGTCAATGGGACTCTCTCTGACCTTTCTCCCCGGTCTATCTCCAGGACCAGTGTGTATCTGAGTCAATGGGACTCTCTCTGACCTTTCTCCCCAGTCTATCTCCAGGACCAGTGTGTATCTGAGTCAATGGGACTCTCTCTGACCTTTCTCCCCAGTCCATCTCCAGGACCAGTGTGTATCTGAGTCAATGGGACTCTCTCTGACCTTTCTCCCCAGTCCATCTCCAGGACCAAGTGTGTATCTGAGTCAATGGGACTCTCTCTGACCTTTCTCCCCGGTCCATCTCCAGGACCAGTGTGTATCTGAGTCAATGGGACTCTCTCTGACCTTTCTCCCCAGTCCATCTCCAGGACCAGTGTGTATCTGAGTCAATGGGACTCTCTCGCTCTCTCTCACTGACTCAGAGGCGGGCTGTGTCTGCAGTTCGCTGCAAAAAGCGGGGACGGTAGCGTAGTGGTAATGTCACTGGGCTAGTAATCCAGAGGCCTGGACTAATGATCCAGAGACGTGAGTTCAAATCCCACCACGGCAGCTGGGGAATTTAAATTCAGTTAATTAAACAAATCTGGAATAAAAAGCTATATCAGTAATTGTAACCATGAAACTATCGGATTGTCGTAAAAACCCATCTGGTTTACTAATGTCCTTTAGGGAAGGAAATCTGTCATCCTTACCTGGTCTGGCTTATATGTGACTCCAGACCAACAGCAATGTGGTTGACTCTTAACTGCCCTCTGAAATGGACCAGCAAGTCACTCAGTTGTAACAAACCGCTACGAAACAAAATAATAAGAATGAAATCGGACGGACCACCTGGCATCGACCTCGGCACCGGCTACGGACACGGCACACCCAGCCCAGTCAACCCTGCAAAGTCCTCACCAACATCTGGGGACTTGTGCCAAAATTGGGAGAGCTGTCCCACAGACTAGTCAAGCAACAGCCTGACACAGTCATACTCACAGAATCATACCTTTCAGCCAATGTCCCGAAGTCCTCCATCACCATCCCTGGGTATGTCCTGTCCCAACGGCAGGACAGACCCACCAGAGGTGGCGGCACAGTGGTGTACAGTCGGGAAGGAGTGGCCCTGGGAGTCCTCAGCATTGACTCCGGACCCCATGAAGTCTCATGGCTTCAGATCAAGCATGGGCAAGGAAACCTCCTGCTGATTACCACCTACCGCCCTCCCTCAGCTGATGAATCAGTACTCCTCCATGTTGAACACCACTTGGAAGAAGCACTGAGAGTAGCAAGGGCACAGAATGTACTCTGGGTGGGGGACTTCAATGTCCATCACCAAGAGTGGCTCGGTAGCACCACTACTGACCGAGCTGGCCGAGTCCTGAAGGACAGAACTGCCAGTCTGGGCCTGCGACAGGTGGAGAGAGAACCAACACAAGGGAAAAACCTACTTGACCTCGTCCTCACCAATCTACCTGTCTGTCCATGACAACATTGTCAGCAGTGACCACCGCACAGTCATTCTGGAGACGAAGTCCCGTCTTCACACTGAGAACACCCTCCATCGTGTTGTGTGGCACTACCACCGTGCTAACTGGGATAGATTCAGAACAGATCTAGCAGCTCAAAACTGGGCATCCATGAGGCGCTGTGGGCCATCAGCAGCAGCAGAATTGTATTCCACCACAATCTGTAACCTCATGGCCTGGCATATCCCTCACTCTACCATTACCACCAAGCCAGGGGACCAACCCTGGTTCAATGAGGAGTGTAGAAGAGCATGCCAGGAGCAGCACCAGGCGTACCCAACCTGGGGAAGCTGCAACACAGGACTACATGCATGCTAAAAAGCGGAAGCAGCATGCTATAGACAGGACTAAGCGATCCAACAATCAACGGATCAGATCAAAGCTCTGCAGTCGTGAATGGTGATGGACCATTAAACAACTAACGGGAGGAGGAGGCTCCAAGAATATCCCATCCTCAATAAAGGTGGAGCCCAGCACATGAGTGCAAAAGACAAGGCTGAAGCGTTTGCAACCAACTTCAGCCAGAAGTGCCGAGTGGATGATCCATATCGGCCTACTCCCGAGGTCCCCATCATCACAGAAGCCAGTCTTCAGCCAATTCGATTCACTCCACGTGATATCAAGAAACGGTTGAGTGCACTGGATACAGCAAAGGCTATGGGCCCCGACAACATCCCGGCTGTCGTGCTGAAGACTTGTGCTCCAGAACTAGCCGCGCCTCTAGCCAAGCTGTTCCAGTACAGCTACAACACTGGCATCTATCCGACAATTTGGAAAACTGCCCAGGTATGTCCTGTCCACAAAAAGCAGGACAGATCCAACCCGGCCAATTACCGCCCCATCAGTCTACTCTCAATCATCAGCAAAGTGATGGAAGGTGTCGTCGACAGTGCTATCAAGCGGCGCTTACTCACCAATAACCTGCTCACTGATGCCCAGTTTGGGTTCCGCCAAGACCACTCGGCTCCCGACCTCATTACAGCCTTGGTCCAAACATGGACAAAGGAGCTGAATTCCAGAGGTGAGGTGAGAGTGACTGCCCTTGACATCAAGGCAGCATTTGACCGAGACTGGCATGAAGGAGCCCTAGTAAAACTGAAGTCAACGGGAATCGGAGAAAACTCTCCACTGGCTGGAGTCATACCTAGCACAAAGGAAGATTGCTGTGGTGGTTGAAGGTCAATCATCACAGCCCCAGGACATCGCTGCAGGAGTTCCTCAGGGCAGTGTCCTAGGCCCAACCATCTTCAGCTGCTTCATCAATGATCTTCCCTGCAACATAAGGTCAGAAATGGGGATGTTTGCTGATGACTGCACAGTGTTCAGCGCCATTCACAGCTCCACAGGTAATGAAGCAGTTCATGCCCGCATGCAACAAGACCTGGACGACATTCAGGCTTGGGCTGATAAGTGGCAGGTAACATTCGCGCCACAGAAGTGCCAGGCAATGACTATCACCAACAAACGAGAGTCGAACCACCGCCCCTTGACATTCAATGGCATTACCATCGCCGAATCCCCCACCATCAACATCCTGGGGGGTCACCATTAACCAGAAACGTAACTGGACCAGCCACATAAATACTGTGGTAACAAGAGCAGGTCAGAGGCTGGGTATTCTGCAATGAGTGTCTCACCTCCTGACTCTTTAGAGATCTTTAAAATGATGAAGGGGTCAGTCAGGGTCAGGGGTCAGTCAGGGTCGGCAGAGAAGACTTTCCACTTGTGGAGGTGTCCAGATTTAGGGGCCATAATTAGGACAGTCTAATAAAGACTCACCCGATACTTTACCCAGAGAGTGGTTAGAATTTGAAACTCACCACGACATGAAGTGTTTGTGGCTCTGATCCCAGCACTCACCTCACCAAATCCCCGCACGGACCGGCTCTATCGGTCTCCCAGTCTCTGATCCCCGCACTCACGGCCCGGCTCTATGGTTCTCCCAGTCTCTGATCCCCCGCACGGCCCGGCTCCATGGGTCTCCCAGTCTCTGATCCCCGGCCCGGCTCTATGGGTCTCCCAGTCTCTGATCCCCGGCCCGGCTCTATCGGGTCTCCCAGTCTCTGATCCCCGGCCCGGCTCTATGGGTCTCCCAGTCTCTGATCCCCGGCCCGGCTCTATGGGTCTCCCAGTCTCTGATCCCTGCACGGCCCGGCTCTATGGTTCTCCCAGTCTCTGATCCCCGCACGGACCGGCTCTATGGGTCTCCCAGTCGCTGATCCCCGCACTCACGGCCCGGCTCTATGGTTCTCCCAGTCTCTGATCCCCGCACGGCCCGGCTCCATGGGTCTCCCAGTCTCTGATCCCCGGCCCGGCTCTATGGGTCTCCCAGTCTCTGATCCCCGCACGGCCCGGCTCCATGGGTCTCCCAGTCTCTGATCCCCCGCCCGGCTTTATGGGTCTCCCATTCTCTGATCCCCGCACGGCCCGGCTCTATAGGTCTCCCAGTCTCTGATCCCCGGCCCGGCTCTATGGGTCTCCCAGTCTCTGATCCCCGGCCCGGCTCTATGGGTCTCCCAGTCTCTGATCCCCGCACTCACGGCCCGGCTCTATGGGTCTCCCAGTCTCTGATCCCCGGCCCGGCTCCATGGGTCTCCCAGTCTCTGATCCCCGGCCCGGCTCTATGGGTCTCCCAGTCTCTGATCCCCGGCCCGGCTCTATGGTTCTCCCAGTCTCTGATCCCCGCACGGCCCGACTCTATGGGTCTCCCAGTCTCTGATCCCCGCACGGCCCGGCTCTATGGGTCTCCCAGTCTCTGATCCCCGCACGGACCGGCTCTATGGGTCTCCCAGTCTCTGATCCCCGCACGGCCCGACTCTATGGGTCTCCCAGTCTCTGATCCCTGTCCCGGCACTATGGGTCTCCCAGTCTCTGATCCCCCGCCCGGCTTTATGGGTCTCCCATTCTCTGATCCCCGCACGGCCCGGCTCTATAGGTCTCCCAGTCTCTGATCCCCGGCCCGGCTCTATGGGTCTCCCAGTCTCTGATCCCCGGCCCGGCTCGATCGGTCTCCCAGTCTCTGATCCCCGGCCCGGCTCTATCGGTCTCCCAGTCTCTGATCCCCGGCCCGGCTCCATCGGTCTCCCAGTCTCTGATCCCCGGCCCGGCTCCATGGGTCTCCCAGTCTCTGATCCCCGGCCTGGCTCTATAGGTCTCCCAGTCTCTGATCCCCGCACGGCCCGGCTCTATGGGTCTCCCAGTCTCTGATCCCCGGCCCGGCTCTATGGGTCTCCCAGTCTCTGATCCCCGGCCCGGCCCGGCTCCATGGGTCTCCCAGTCTCTGATCCCCGGCCTGGCTCTATAGGTCTCCCAGTCTCTGATCCCCGCACGGCCCGGCTCTGTGGGTCTCCCAGTCTCTGATCCCCGGCCCGGCTCCATCGGTCTCCCAGTCTCTGATCCCCGGCCCGGATCTATCGGTCTCCCAGTCTCTGAGCCCCGCACGGCCCGGCTCTATGGGTCTCCCAGTCTCTGATCCCCGGCCCGGCTCTGTGGGTCTCCCAGTCTCTGATCCCCGGCCCGGCTCCATCGGTCTCCCAGTCTCTGATCCCCGGCCCGGCTCTATGAGTCTCCCAGTCTCTGAGTCCCGCACGGCCCGGCTCTATGGGTCTCCCAGTCTCTGAGTCCCGCACGGCCCGGCTCTATGGGTCTCCCAGTCTCTGATCCCCGGCCCGGCTCTATGAGTCTCCCAGTCTCTGATCCCCGCACGGCCCGGCTCTATGGGTCTCCCAGTCTCTGATCCCCGCACGGCCCGGCTCCATGGGTCTCCCAGTCTCTGATCCCCGGCCGGCCCGGCTCCATCGGTCTCCCAGTCTCTGATCCCCGCACGGCCCGGCTCTATGAGTCTCCCAGTCTCTGATCCCCGGCCCGGCTCTATGAGTCTCCCAGTCTCTGAGCCCCGCACGGCCCGGCTCTATGGGTCTCCCAGTCTCTGATCCCCGGCCCGGCTCTATGGGTCTCCCAGTCTCTGATCCCTGCACGGCCCGGCTCTATGGGTCTCCCAGTCTCTGATCCCCGGCCCGGCTCTATGGGTCTCCCAGTCTCTGATCCCCGGCCCGGCTCTATGGGTCTCCCAGTCTCTGATCCCCGGCCCGGCTCTATGGGTCTCCCAGTCTCTGATCCCCGCACGGCCCGGCTCTATGGGTCTCCCAGTCTCTGATCCCGGCCCGGCTCTATGGGTCTCCCAGTCACTGATCCCCGGCCCGGCTCTATGGGTCTCCCAGTCTCTGATCCCCGGCCCGGCTCTACGGGTCTCCCAGTCTCTGATCCCCGTCCCGGATCAAGGGTCTCCCAGTCTCTGATCCCTGGCCCGGATCTATCGGTCTCCCAGTCTCTGATCCTCGGCCCGGCTCTATGAGTCTCCCAGTCTCTGATCCCCGGCCCGGCTCTATCGGTCTCCCAGTCTCTGATCCCCGCACGGCCCGGCTCTATCGGCCGCTCCTCAGTCCGGTTTCCAGCGACATTCTGCCATTTTGGCTCAACCGAATTTTACAGGAACCTGCGTGGCACCGAGCACGCGCACTGCGGCCACAGCGCGAGATGGCTCCATAAATTTATGACGGTGGCGGAGTTCTCCCTTGCCATTGGCTGCGCATAGTAGATGGACAGACCCTCAAACCAATGGCAGCTTGGACCTCCACAGAGCCCCGCCCGCTGTGCCGAAGGAATGCTGGACAGCTCGGGGTCACGTGGCCGCCGATTTGAATCCGGGCTGCCGTTAAACCGCCTTAGTCCGAGGGTGACGTCAACCCCCCGTCCACATCACGTGACGTTGACGCCCCGAACACAGAGCCTGTGACGTCAACTCCCCGTCCACAGCGAGTGTGACATCATAGGCCCCGCCCACGGCTCATGTCAGTGACAGAGGATGACATCACACAGAGGATGACATCACACAGAGCATTCGGCCAAACCAGTCCATGCCCGGGTTTATGCTGCACTCCAGGATCACACAGAGCACAGACACAGAGCATTCGGCCCAGCCAGTCCATGCCCGGGTTTATGCTGCACTCCAGGATCACACAACACAGACACAAAGCATTCGGACCAACCAGTCCATGCCCGGGTTTATGCTGCACTCCAGGATCACACAACACAGACACAGAGCATTCGGACCAACCAGTCCATGCCCGGGTTTATGCTGCACTCCAGGATCACACACAAGGAAGATACAGAACATTCGGCTCAACCAGTCCATGCCCGGGTTTATGCTGCACTCCAGGATCACACACAAGAAAGATACAGAACATTCGGCACAACCAGTCCATGCCCGGGTTTATGCTGCACTCCAGGATCACACACAGCACAGACACACAGCATTCGGCCCAACCAGTCCATGCCCGGGTTTATGCTGCACTCCAGGATCACACACACAACACAGACACAGAGCAGTCGGTCCAACCAGTCCATGCCCGGGTTTATGCTGCACTCCAGGATCACACACAGAGCTCAGACACAGAGCAATTGGCCCAACCAGTCCATGCCCGGGTTTATGCTGCACTCCAGGATCACACAAAGCACAGACACAGAGCAGTCGGTCCAACCAGTCCATGCCCGGGTTTATGCTGCACTCCAGGATCACACACAACACAGGTACAGAGCATTCGGCCCAACCAGTCCATGCCCGGGTTTATGCTGCACTCCAGGATCACACACACAACACAGACACAGAGCAGTCGGTCCAACCAGTCCATGCCCGGGTTTATGCTGCACTCCAGGATCACAAGGAACACAGAGCATTCGTCCCAACCAGTCCATGCCCGGGTTTATGCTGCACTCCAGGATCACACACAACACAGAGCACAGACACAGAGCACTCGGCCCAACCAGTCCATGCCCGGATTTATGCTGCACTCCAGGATCACACAGAGCACAGACACAGAGCACTCGGCCCAACCAGTCCATGCCCGGGTTTATGCTGCACTCCATAGAAGATAGGAGCAGGAGTAGGCCATTCGGCCCCTTGAGCCTGCTCCGCCATTCGATGAGATCATGGCTGATCATCTAAACTCAGTACCCTGTACCTGCCTTCTCCCCATATCCCTTGATACCTTTAGCTTTAAGAAATATATCTAACTCATTCTTGAATATATTTAATGACTTGGCCTCAACTACCTTCTGTGGTAGAGAATTCCACAGGTTCACCACTCTCTGGGTGAAGAAATTCCTCCTCATTTCTGTCCTAAATGGCTTACCCCTTATCCTTAGATTACGACCCCTGGTTCTGGACTCTCCGACCATTGGGAACATTCTTCCTGCATCTTGTTTGTCCAGACCTGTCAGAATTTTATATGTTTCAATGAAATCCCCTCTCATTCTTCTATACTCCAGCGAGTATAAGCCCAATCGACCCAATCTCTCCTCATATGTCATTCCTGCCATCCCAGGTATCAGCCTTGTGAATCTTCGCTGAACTCCTTCCATGGCAAGAACATCCTTCCTCAGATAAGGCGCCCAAAACTGCACACACTACTCAAGGTGTGGTCTTACCAAGGCCCTGTACAACTGCAGCAGGACATCCCTGTTCCGATACTCAAACCCTTTCGTTATGAAGGCCAACATACCATTTGCCTTCTTCACCGCCTGCTGCACCTGCATGCTTACCTTCAGCGACTGGTGCACAAGGACACCCAGGTCTCGTTGCACTTCCCTTTCTCCCAATCTATTGCCTTTCTGTTTTTGACACCAAAGTGGATAACCTCGCTTTATCCATGTTATATTGCATCTGCCACGCTTCTGCCCACTCACCCAACCTGTCCAAAGCATCCTGGAGTTTCTCGGTATCCTCCTCGCAGCACACACGCCCACCCAGCTTTGTGTCATCTGCAAACTTGGAGATATTACATTTATTCCCTTATCTAGATCACACACAGAGCATTCGGCACAACCACTCCTTGCCCGGGTTTATGCTGCACTCCAGGATCACACACAACACAAACACAAAGCATTCGGCCCAACCAGTCCATGCCCGGGTTTATGCTGCACTCCAGGATCACACACAACACAGACACAGAGCATTCGGCCCAACCAGTCCATGCCCGGGTTTATGCTGCATTCCAGGATCACACAACACAGACACAGAGCATTCGGTACAACCAGTCCATGCCCGGGTTTATGCTGCACTCCATAGAAGATAGGAGCAGGAGTAGGCCATTCGGCCCCTCGAGCCTGCTCCGCCATTCGATGAGATCATGGCTGATCATCCAAACTCAGTACCCTGTACCTGCCTTCTCCCCATATCCCTTGATACCTTTAGCTTTAAGAAATATATCTAACTCATTCTTGAATATATTTAATGACTTGGCCTCAACTACCTTCTGTGGTAGAGAATTCCACAGGTTCACCACTCTCTGGGTGAAGAAATTCCTTCTCCTTTCTGTTCTAATTGGCTTACCCCTTATCCTTCGACTGTGACCCCTGGTTCTGGACTCTCCGACCATCGGGAACATTCTTCCTGCATCTAGTTTGTCCAGACCTGTCTGAATTTTATATGTTTCGATTAAATCCCCTCTCATTCTTCTATACTCCAGCGATTATAAGCTCAATCGACCCAATCTCTCTTCATATGTCATTCCTGCCATCCCAGGTATCAGCCTTGTGAATCTTCGCTGAACTCCTTCCATGGCAAGAACATCCTTCCTCAGATAAGGCGACCGAAACTGCACACAATACTCAAGGTGTGGTCTCACCAAGGCCCTGTACAACTGCAGCAGGACATCCCTGTTCCTATACACAAACCCTTTCGCTATGAAGGCCAACATACCATTTGCCTTCTTCACCGCCTGCTGCACCTGCATGCTTACCTTCAGCGACTGGTGCACAAGGACACCCAGGTCTCGTTGCACTTCCCCTTCTCCCAATCTATTGCCATTCAGATAATAGTCTGCCTTTCTGTTTTTGACACCAAAGTGGATAATCTCGCATTTATCCACATTATATTGCATCTGCCACGATTCTGCCCACTCATCCAACCAGTCCAAATCATGCTGGAGTTTCTCGGTATTCTCCTCGCAGCACACACGCCCACCCAGCTTTGTGTCATCTGCAAATTGGAGATATTACATTTAGTTCCCTTATCTAGATCACACACAGAGCATTCGGCACAACCACTCCTTGCCCGGGTTTATGCTGCACTCCAGGATCACACACAACACAGACACAGAGCATTCGGCCCAACCAGTCCATGCCCGGGTTTATGCTGCACTCCAGGATCACACAGACACAGAGCATTCGGCCCAACCAGTCCATGCCCGGGTTTATGCTGCACTCCAGGATCACACACAACACAGACACAGAGTATTCGGCCCATCCAGTCCATGCCCGGGTTTATGCTGCACTCCAGGATCACACACAACACAGACACAGAGCATTCGGCCCAACCCGTCCATGCCCGGGTATATGCTGCACTCCAGGATCACACAGACACAGAGCATTCGGTCCAACCAGTCCATGCCCGGGTTTATGCTGCACTCCAGGATCACACAAAGCACAGACACAGAGGATTCGGCCCATCCAGTCCATGCCCGGGTTTATGCTGCACTCCAGGATCACACACAGAACACAGACACAGAGCATTCGGTCCAACCAGTCCATGCCCGGGTTTATGCTGCACTCCAGAATCACACACACAACACAGACACAGAGCATTCGGCCCAACCAGTCCATGCCCGGGTTTATGCTGCACTCCAGGATCACACACAACACAGACACAGAGCATTCGGTCCAACCAGTCCATGCCCAGGTTTATGCTGCACTCCAGGATCACACACAACACAGACACAGAGCTATGTGCAGTGAGCAGGAGGTTGGGATTAGACTAGGTGGGATATTAACGGTAATGGGCAGTGAGCAGGAGGTGGGGATTAGACTAGGTGGGATATTAACGGTAATGGGCAGTGAGCAGGAGGTTGGGAGTAGACTAGGTGGGATATTAACAGTAATGGGCAGTGAGCAGGAGGTTGGGATTAGACTAGGTGGGATATTAACGGTAATGGGCAGTGAGCAGGAGGTTGGGATTAGACTAGGTGGGATATTAATAGTAATGGGTAGTGAGCAGGAGGTTGGGATTAGACTAGGTGGTATATTAACAGTAATGGGTGAGCAGGAGGTTGGGATTAGACTAGGTGGGATATTAACGGTAATGGGTAGTGAGCAGGAGGTTGGGATTAGACTAGGTGGGATATTAACGGTAATGGGTAGTGAGCAGGAGGTTGAGATTAGACTAGGTGGGATATTAACGGTAATGGGTAGTGAGCAGGAGGTTGGGATTAGACTAGGTGGGATATTAACGGTAATGGGCAGTGAGCAGGAGGTTGGGATTAGACTAGGTGGGATATTAACAGTAATGGGTAGTGAGCAGGAGGTTGGGATTAGACTGGGTGGGATATTAACGGTAATGGGTAGTGAGCAGGAGTTTGGGATTAGACTAGGTGAGATATTAACGGTAATGGGCAGTGAGCAGGAGGTTGGGATTAGACTGGGTGGGATATTAACGGTAATGGGCAGTGAGCATGAGGTTGGGATTAGACTCGGTGCGATATTAACGGTAATGGGCAGTGGGTGGGACGTGGGGATTACACTCGGTGACTCGGGGGGGAAAACAAACACTGACACAGTATCAATGGGGGAATCGCTCTGGTTTTTCCATCACCAGTTTTTTGGGGTTATTTGTCCGGTTTGGGTTTCATATATTTTCACCATTTGAACTCTTTAGTTTAAAATGTCTTTTGTTTCAGCCACAGGGGATTTTTTTGTGTCATCTAACATTTCCCTGATTTACTATTAAGTAGTTTCCTGGCCACTCAGCTCATTGCCTTCCCTCTAATTCCTGTCTGTTGCCTCTGGTCTCTCCTTTTCCCAGTCCCACTAAAACCATTTCCCTCACAAGAGTTATACCCGAACCATTACCATCTCCTTTGTACAGATACCGACCGAACCTTTTGGCATTTTCACCTCTTTGTATCATTGTTTCAGGTTCATAATATTTGCAGTTTTATGCATTTCTTTCCTATTTTGCCCTTTTTTATTCTGTAAATTTCATGATTCCAAGTTTTGGTATTGCAACAATTTTCAGTGGCAGTGAGGAAAGCAAATCAGATTTCGGATGTGCTAACAGGCCAATATTCAGCAGACGTAGTGAGATAATCCCGCTACTTTATTAACCATTGGTGTGACAGCACTGAGTAAACTGTGGACAGTTCTGATCGCCTCAGTACAAAAAGGTTATCACAGCTATTGAAGAGAGCAACTAGAGTGATTGAGAGAGTGGAGGGGTTGGAATAGGAGGATTGTGTAAATTGGACATGTTCTCACTGGAAGAGAGAATGTTGAGAGGTGATATGATCGCTGTTTCACTTTGTCCAGTGTAGTAGAATCAGAGGACACGGCCTGCACTTGGAGAGTAAATTCAAAACTAGTCTGTGGAAACAATATTTCAGTGAGCGACAGGTTAATCTGGGAAACAGGCTCCCTAGGGAGATGGCGGAAGCAGTTAATATTGATATTCAAATGTAAATTAGATAGATTCATTTCAGAAAAATCACATTTTGGGATGCAGTATATGAGTAATTTGCGATATGATGTGGTAAGTGCAGCATGCTTGGGAGGAACAGGTGCCTTTGGATCTACGGTTCTCAAAGCTCTCCACCTCTGGGGTTTTACTCAACTCATGTCTGGGTCTGTTGTAGACTAATTGATAAAGATCGATTAGTCAACAACTCCATTATCATTGTAGCATTCGATACCAGGATGTTGGAGGGGAGTTACACAGACCTCGGGCTTTCTTCATCTGGCGATTCTTTCGTACCTATGTTAGGATATTCTGTCAATGCTGTGATGTTCGAATAATCTAAACTCATTCTGTGTCCCTCCCACTTACGTGATACTCTTGTCCACTGAAATGGTCCTCGCCTGTTAACCAGAGACAGAGTCCCTCCACACCCTCTTCAATCGCCTGTTCCAGTCTGTCCCGGTAGAATTCCGTCAACTGGAACAGCTGGTAATCGTCGTACTTTGTGAAGAACTTATTGATTGTCGAGTTCGGATCTGTGAACACAAAGAACCACATCACCTTCTGAAAACCCACATACATCGCATGTGTTTCATTCCATCGATTTATATAGACAATTCTTAAAAACAGTGCGAAAATTTGTCAAACACGACTTGTCTACAGCTTATCATTTCCAGCCTCCCCTGATCATCGACTGTATCTGCAAATTTTCAATAATTCGACCTCGAAATACAGATTCCAGGAGTTTACTCACAACGCAGTCTCCCTCTCTATCTCATCTCCCCTGCTCGATAGCCTGCAAAACCCACCGGAAATGTGCTATTTCCTTTCCTATTCCTTAACTGTATACATATAGATTCTATCTTAACATAACTCCAGGGAACATCCTAGTGTTCCATCCTTGACACACAACCCTTTATTAATACTGCAATACAAAACTATTTTTTCACTCTCCTTAAAATGTTATAATCAGGATCATTTTGCTCCCAGTCCTGTGCAAACCTAAACGCTGTCTTATAGGTAATAGATCACAGCACCCAGAAAGACAAGGGCAGTGGGTGCATGAGAACACCATCGACTCGAATTTCCACTCTAAGTCACACAGCAGCCCAATGGTGTAGGCTGGCCGGAGCGACCCTCTGCTGCTGTCTGGCCGGAGCGACCTTTTTCATGTTGTCTGGCCGGAGTGACCCTCTGCTGCGGGCTGGCCGGAGCGACCCTCTGCTGCGGGCTGGCCGGAGCGACCCTCTGCTGCGGGCTGGCCGGAGCGACCCTCCGCTGCTCTTCTTCTTAGGCAGTCCCTCGGAACCGAGGATGACTTGCTTCCACGTTAAAAATGAGTTCTCAGGTGACTGATGAGCCCAATGCGAGCCATGAGGGTCCTGACGTTCCAGGTCCCGAACTTCATTTTAAAGGGTGGAAGATGCCTGTGCGTGAATTCTTTTAACGTGGGCCGGCCGTCGCACACCAGCCACCACACGGGCTTGACAGAGCAAGGTCTTGGTCCGATGGCGAGGGGATCCAAGATATTGGAGACCAGGCTCTGCTCCAGCGGCCCAGCACACACACACTCACTGTCCTCCTCCCTCCTTCCCGCAGCTCCTCTCTGCCTGGGTCTCCCAGGATGTCTGCCCGCTGACTCTCCATGTTGTGGCCCTGAGGACAGGAGCGTGAATCTCCCCGGGGACAGGGGAGACTTTCTCTCCCCCGCCACCCTCAGTCACCCAGTCACCCCACTCCAGGCAGCCCAGAGAGAGAGAGACCGCGGCCTGGGCGCTCAGGCCTTTCCTCCCACACTTTCCTGCTCCATCGCCGCCCTCTCAGGGTGGGCAAGGCTGGCGGGCCTCACCGTGACCCGGAGCGGCTCAGTTCACCGCCCGCCCGCTGGGTGGATGGTTTTATTGAACTCACCGCCTGTCGCTGCCGCTCTCAGTCTGACTCTCCCCGCCTCTGGTTCCCGGGCCCACAGACCCGGCAAGACAGCGCCCCGCCCGGCCCGGCTCCTCCACCTACAGCGCCACCTACCGCCCGGGAGGCCACTTTACCCGGCCCCGCCTCCTCCAGCAACAGCGCCACCTACCGTCCGGGAGGCCACTTTACCCGGCCCCGCCTCCTCCAGCAACAGCGCCACCTACCGCCCGGGAGGCCACTTTACCCGGCCCCGCCTCCTCCAGTAACAGCGCCACCTACCACCCGGGAGGCCACTTTACCCGGCCCCGCCTCCTCCAGCAATAGCGCCACCTACCGCCCTGGAGGCCACTTTACCCGGCCCCGCCTCCTCCAGTAACAGCGCCACCTACCACCCGGGAGGCCACTTTACCCGGCCCCGCCTCCTCCATCAACAGCGCCACCTACCGCCCGGGAGGCCACTTTACCCGGCCCGGCCCGCCTCCTCCTCCAGCAACAGCGCCACCTACCGCCTGGGAGGCCACTTTACCCGGCACGGCCTCCTCCAGAAACAGCGCCATCTACCGCCCGGGAGGCCACTTTACCCGGCCCGGCCCGCCTCCTCGACTAGCGCCACCTACCGCCCGGGAGGCCACTTTACTCGGCCCGGCCCACCTCCTACTACAGCGCCACCTCCCATCCAGGAGTCCACTTTACCCGGCCCCGCTTCCTCCTGCAAGGGCGCCACCTACCGCCCGGGAGGCCACTTTACCCGGCCCCGCCTCCTCCTGGATCAGCGCCACCTACCGCCCGTGAGGACACTTTACCCGGCCCCGCTTCCTCCTGCAAGGGCGCCACCTACCGCCCGGGAGGCCACTTTACCCGGCCCCGCCTCCTCCTGGATCAGCGCCACCTACCGCCCGTGAGGACACTTTACCCGGCCCCGCTTCCTCCTGCAAGGGCGCCACCTACCGCCCGTGAGGACACTTTACCCGGCACGGCCCGGCCCGCCTCCTGGAGCAGCGCCACCTACCGCCCGTGAGGACACTTTACCCGGCCCCGCTTCCTCCTGCAAGGGCGCCACCTACCGCCCGGGAGGCCACTTTACCCGGCACGGCCCGGCCCGCCTCCTGGATCAGCGCCACCTACCGCCCGTGAGGACACTTTACCCGGCCCCGCTTCCTCCTGCAAGGGCGCCACCTACCGCCCGGGAGGCCACTTTACCCGGCCCCGCCTCTTCCTCCAACACCGCCACCTACCGCCCGGGAGGCCACTTTACCCGGCCTGGCCCGCCTACTGGACCAGCGCCACCTACCGCCCGGGAGGCCACTTTACCCGGCACGGCCCGGCCCGCCTCCTGCTACAGCGCCACCTACCATCCGCGAGGCCACTTTACCCGGCCCCGCCTCCTCCAGCAACAGCGCCACCTACCGCCCGGAAGGCCACTTTACCCGGCCTGGCCCGGCCCGCCTCCTCGAGCAGCGCCACCTACCGCCCGGGAGGCCACTTTACCCGGCCCCGCCTCCTCCTGGATCAGCGCCACCTACCGCCCGGGAGGCCACTTTACCCGGCCCCGCTTCCTCCTGCAAGGGCGCCACCTACCGCCCGGGAGGCCACTTTACCCGGCCCGGCACGCCTCCTCGACCAGCGCCACCTACCGCCCGGGAGGCCACTTTTGCCGGCCCCGCCTCCTCCAGAAACAGCGCCACCTACCGCCCGGGAGGCCACTTTACCCGGACGCAGCGCTACTTCCTCTCAACACCGGGTGCTTTTCTCATCGCTTTATCGAAAGGAAAGACTTGTGCATTTATACACCACCGGACGTTTCAAAGCGCTTTACAACCAATGATATACATTTTTTTTAAGTGTTGCAATGTAGAAAACGCGGCAGCCAATTTGCGCACAGCGAACTCCCCCCACAAACAGCAATGTGATAATGACCAGAAAATCTGTTTTTTGTGATGTTGATTGAGGGATAAATATAGGCCGGGACACCGGGGATAAATATTGGCCCAGGACACCTGGGATAAATATAGGCCCAGGACACCGGGGATAAATATTGGCCCAGGACACCGGGGATAAATATTGGCCCAGGACACCGGGGATAAATATTGGCTGTGACACCGGGGATAAGTATTGGCTGGGACACCGGGGATAAGTATTGGCCCAGGACACTGGGAATAAATATTGGCCCAGGACACCGGGGATAAATATTGTCCCAGGACACCGGGGATAAATATTGGCCCAGGACACCGGGGATAACTATTGGCCCAGGACACCGGGGATAAGTATTGGCCCAGGACACTGCGGATAAATATTGGCCCAGGACACCAGGGATAAATATTGTCCCAGGACACCGGGGATAAATATTGGCCCAGGACACTGCGGATAAATACTGGCCCAGGACACCAGGGATAAATATTGGCCCAGGACACTGGGGATAAATATTGGCCCAGGACACTGGGGATAAATATTGTCCCAGGACACCGGGGATAAATATTGGCCCAGGACACCGGGGATAACTATTGGCCCAGGACACCGGGGATAAATATTGGCCCAGGACACCGGGGATAAATATTGGCCCAGGACACCGGGGATAACTATTGGCCCAGGACACCGGGGATAAATATTGGCCGGGACACCGGGGAGAACTCCCGCCCACCCCCGCTCTTCTTTGAAATATACCATAGGCTCTTTTACATCCGTCTGTGCATCAATTTCCATGATTTTGATGACAAAAGAATGGCGATATATGTCCAAGTCGGGACCTTCTTCTTCGGCAGTCCCTCGGAACCGAGGATGTCTTGCTTCCACATTAAAAATGAGTTCTCAGAGTAGAGATTTAAAAGCGTGGCTCAAGGAGTGGTGTGGGAGGAAGGAGTTTCAGTTCATGGGGCACTGGCCCCAGTTGAAAGGGGGAGCTCTTCCGCCGTGACAGGCTCCACTTAAACCGAGCTGGGACCAGTGTCCTCGTGAACTGAATAACTATGGCAGTAGACAGGAATTTAAACAAATGAAGAGAGGGTGGGAGGATGCAGGTAAGCGTAAATTTAAAAGCAGCGAGAGAAATGTCAAGGCTCTAGAGCAGAGTACATTTTTATGTAGGATTAAGCAGAGTGCGTCAGGAAGGATCAGAGAGACTAACAAACGTAATAAGGCATCATTGACTAAGGTGACATCAGGGAAAAATATAAAAAAGTCAAAGCTAAAGGCTCTGTATCTGAATGCACGAAGCATTCATGACAAAATTGACGAATTAATAGCACAGATAGAAATTAACAGCTTTGATCCAATAGTCATAACGGAGACGTGGTTGCGAAGTGGCCAAGGTTGGGAACTAAATATTCCAGGATACTTAAGTTTTAGAAGAGTTAAGCAAAATGAAAAAGGAGGTTGGGTAGCCCTGATAATAAAGGATGTGATGAAGACATTAGAGGGAAAGGATCTTAGCTCGGAAAATCAAGAAGTAGAATCAGTTTGGGGGGAGCTAAGAAATAGCAAGGGACAGAAAACATTGATGGGATTTTTTAGGCCCCCAAACAGTAGTTGTAATGTAGGGCAGTGTATATATCAGGAAATTAGAGGCGCATGTAACCAGGGTAATACAGTATTCATAGGGGATGTATGCAAGATAATTTTCTAGATCAGTATGTTGAGGAACCAACTAGAGAACAGGCTATTTTAGGTCTAGTATTGTGCAATGAGAAAGGGTTAATCAATAACCTATTAGTAAAGGGGCATTTAGGGAAGAGTGACCATAATATGATAGAATTTAATATTGAGTTTGAAAATGATTTAGTTAAATCCGAAACTAGTGTCTTAAATCTAAACAAAGCAAACTACATAGGTATGAGGTGCGAGTTGGCTAAGGTAGATTGGTTAACTACATTAAAAGTTATGATGGTAGACAAGCAATGTCTAGTGTTTAAAGAAGTAATACATAATTTACAACAAATATACATTCCTTTAGGGCTGAAAAACCCCACAGGAAAAGTGGCACAACCGTGGCTAACAAGAGAAGTTAAAGATAGTATTAGATCAAAGGAAGAGGCTTATAATGTTGCCAAAAATAGTAGTAAGCCTGAGGATTGGGAGGATAGTAGAATTCAGCAAAGGAGGACCAAGAAATTGATAAAGAAAGGCACAATAGAATATGAGAGTAAACTAGCGAGAGACATAAAAACAGACTGTAAAAGCTTCTATCGGTAAATGTGGGTCCCTTACAGGCTGAGACAGGATAAATTATAACGGGGAATAAGGAAATGGTTGAGAAATTACACAAATACTTTTTTGTATCTGTCTTCACGGAAGAAGATGCAAAGAAACTTCCCAGAAGTAGTGATGAACCAAGGCTCTAGCGAGAATGAGGAACTGAAAGAAATTAGTATTAGTTAAAAAATGGTACTGGAGAAATTAATAGCACTGAAAGCCGATAAATCCTTTGGACCTGATGGCCGACATCCTAGGGTTTTGCAAGAGGTGGCTATAGAGGTAGTGGACGCATTGGTTGTCATTTTCCAAAATTCCTTGATTCTAGACTGGTTCCCGCAGATTGGAAAGTAGCAAATGTAACGTCACTACTTAAAAAAGGAGGGCGAGAGAAAACGAGGAACTACAGACCAGTTAGCCTGACATCAGAAGCAGAGAAAATGCTAGAATCTATTATTAAGGACGTGGTAACAGGGCTCTTAGAAAATAATAATACGATTTGGCAGAGTCAACACGGATTTATGAAAGGGAAATTGTGTTTGACAAAACTGTAAGAGTTTTTTAAGGTTGTACCTGGCAGAATAAATAAGGGGGATCCAGTAGATGTGGTGTATTTGGATTTTCAGAAGGCATTCGATAATGTGCCACAAAAGAGGTTATTAAAGAAAATTAGGGCTCATGGGATGGGGTAATATACTAGCATGGATTGAGGATTGGTTACTGGACAGAAAGCAGATAGTAGGTATAAACGGGTCATTTTAGTGTTGGCAGGCTGTAGCTAGTGGGGTACCGCAATGATCAGTGCTTGGGCCTCAGCTATTCACAATCTACATCAATGATTTGGATGAGGGGACCAAATGTAGTATATCCAAGTTTGCTGATGATACAAAGCTGGGTGGGAATGTAAGTTGTGAGGAGGATGCAAGACTTCAAAGGGATACAGACAAGCTAAGTGAGTTGGCAAAAACATGGCAAATGGAATATAAGGTGGAGAAATGCGAAATTACCCACTTTGGTAGGAAACATAGAAAAGCAGAGTGTTTTTTAAATGGTGAGAGATTTGAAAATGTTGGTGTTCAGAGGGACGTGGGTGTCCTTGTACATGAATCATTGAAAGTTAACATGCAGTTACAGCAAGCAATTAGGAAGGCAAATGATATGTTGGTCTTTATTACAAGAGGATTTGAATATAAGAGTAAAGATGTCTTACTACAATTATATAGGTGAGACCACACCTGGAGTATTGTGTACAGTTTAGGTCTCCTTACCTAAGGAAGGATATACTTGCCTTAGATGGAGTGCAACGAAGGTTCACCAGATTGATTCATGGGATTGTCCTATGAGAAGAGGTTGAGTAGACTAGGTCTATATTCTCTAGAGTTTAGGAGAATGAGAGGTGATCTCATTGAAACATACAAAATTCTTACAGGGTAGATGCAGGAAGAATGTTTTCCCTGGCTGGGGAGTCTAGAACCAGGGGTCACAGTTTCAGATTAAAGGGTCGGCCATTTATGAGGAGACATTTGTTCACTCAGAGGGTGGTGAATCTTTGGAATTCTCTACCCCAGAGGGCTGTGGAGGCTCAGTCGTTGATTATATTGTAGACAGAGATCGAAAGATTTTTGAATATTAAGAGAATTAAGTGATAAAGTGGAGATGAGGTAGAAAATCAGCTATGATCCTATTGAATGGTGGAGCAGGCTCGATGGTCCAAATGGCCTACTCCTGCTCCTATTTCTTATGTTCTTATGTTAACTTCCTACCTTACTGTTCATATTCCAACAGTTGCATCAGAACTGCAAGTCATCGACCTGAAACGTGAACTCTGTGTCTCTCTCCACTGATGCTGCCTGACCTGCTGAGTATTTCCAGCATTTTCTGTTTTTATTTCAGATTTCCAGCTTCTGCAATATTTTGCTTTTCTATCTGTGCTATTGGTTCCGACAACGGCTATTGTCTGCTCACCTTTCCTTCACAGAGATGGTCACACCCGTTCCAGGATATTCTTCCCTCTGGCACAAAGGAGGCAACTTACCATTCGGGACCTGCTCAGGGCTGCAGAAGACTCTGTCTACTCCCCTGACGATAGAATCTCCCGCCACTATCGCTCTCCTATTCCTGTGCCCCACCTGCCTCTCACCCCCGCCCCACTCGGGATGTCCTCCTGCTCTCTGGTGTCACACTGTTGCTCAGGAAGACGATTCTCTGAGTCACTGTCTGCATCCACCTTACAGTCCCCAATGCCAGGTATCTATTGGACAGCTCCAGTACTCAGGGGCTCTCTCCACCTGTGACTGCGATCCTCTGAGTCACTGTCTCTATCCACCTTACAGTCCCCAATACCAGGTATCCAGTACTCAGAGACTGCCTCCTCCTGTGACTGCGGTGTCCTTCCAGATGATCACTAACCTCGGTCTTTCTAATCAGTCCCTCTCCTGTTCCGTCTTCCTGTGGGAGCTGCAGGTTCATGCACGAGATCTGGACCTTTTGTCGGAACAGAATTTAAATTTAAGGTATTTTGTGAGCCTACCTGTGTCCATTCTCATTCTTGTTGAAGATGTTGGATCTTCTCCCCTGGTTGGACCTTCTGCCATGGTGGTGACAGCCGTTCCCAGATTCTGATGCTCTGTAATAAATATAATATTAACAGGAGGGTTAGATGGAAATATTAAAATGAGAAGGAGAACGTTGCCTTGTTAAACATGATATTAAGTCCCTCCTCCCACATCAGTACACCAGCTCTTAGCTCTGCAATCGAGCATTTCCCGAGTGTTACGATCAACTCTCCACATCAGGTGTGACACAGACAGCTGCCCAGTGAAATCCAGAGAGTCCCGCTGATTTCCACAACCCAGTTCCAGACCGGCTCCCGTCGGCCCAGACTCTGCACTGGGAGCGCCCATTGGTGAGATTTACTCACACAGTGCAGGCCAAAACCAGCCTTATTCCTGAGGTAGGGAATATTCTGCAGGGAAATAATGAGCGGGGGGATCATTGATGGATTAAATAACCCTTCTTTTGGTTTTACACAGTGTGGCGGTATTGTATTATTTTTATTAACAGATTGGTGTTTCATATTTTTGTTTTGTTGAGTTTTGATATTAAATTAAAGTACTTTATGAATATGATATGTATCCACACACACAATATATAGCTGGGTGTGATTCCTCTGGTCTCTATGGGCAGTGACATTGTCCGTGTGATCATGGAGATGTGTCCTGGTTGGTGTTTCTATTTGAATATATTGACCATATCTCTCATGGTGTCAGCACCTGACTAATGAGCACTGTAGGAGGTGAGGACATTTACCGCTAACCACTAATATTAAGATGCGGAGATGCCGGTGTTGGACTGGGGTGGACAAAATTGAGAGGTCGCACAACACCAGGTTATAGTCCAACAGTTTTATTTGAAATCACAAGCTTTCGGAGCTATCGATTGCCCCTTCCTCAGGTGAAGTAAATAGATACAGAATCGCCAAAGCATATATAGATAGAGAACAAAGCATGTGTACCTTACAATTGCAGACAACTAAATTAAATCATCCTGACTATCTGCCGAGGTGTGATAAAGTTAATCAGGTCAGCCAGGAAGGTACCACATCAAAGACATAGCAAGATACAACTGAGACAATGAGGTGGAGTCGCAGGGGGTCTAACGTCTCAAAAGCTGCTGTCTGTATGTAAAACGAAAAGCTTTCAAAAAATTTACTTTTTTACTGGGAAAATTTTAACTTTTTTACTGGGAATCACATCTGTGAACAAGCCAACGACGATTCAAGTCCGGATCACGTCATGTATCGTGACATAAACCCAAGATCCCGGTTGAGACCGTCTTCATGAGTGCGGAACTTGGCTATCAGTTTCTGCTCGATGATTTTGCGTTGTCGTGTGTTTCTAAGGTTGCCTTGGAGAACGCTTACCCGCAGATCCGAGGCTGAATGTCCTTGACTGCTGAAGTGTTCCCCGACTGGGAGGTAACAGTCCTGCCTGGTGATTGTTGCGCGGTGCTCGTTCATATGTTGTCTCAGTGTCTGCATGGTCTCGCCGATGTACCATGCCGCGGTGCATTCTTTCCTGCAACGTATGAGGTAGACAACGTTGGCCGAGTCACATGAGTATGTACCATGTACCTGGTGGGTAGTGTCCTCGCGTGTGATGGTGGTATCTGTGTTGATGATCTGGCATGTCTTGCAGAGTTTGCTGTGGCAGGGTTGTGTGGTGTCGTGGTCGCTGTTATCCTGAAAGCTGGGTAATTTGCTGCGAACGATGGTACTTCTGAGGTTAGGCGGCTGTTTGAAGGCAAGTAGTGGAGGCGTGGGGATGGCCTTAGCGAGGTGTTTGTCGTCATCGATGACATGTTGAAGGCTGCGAAGAACATGGCGTAGTTTCTCCGCTCCGGGGAAGTACTGGACGACGTAGGGTACCCTGTTGGTTGTGTCCCGTGTTTGCCTTCTGAGGAGGTCTATGCGATTTTTCGCTGTGGCCCGTCGGAACTGTCGATCGATGAGTCGAGCGTCATATCCCGTTCTTACGAGGGCGTTTTTCAGCGTCCGTAGGTGTCCATCGCGTTCCTCCTCGTCTGAGCAGATCCTGTGTATTCGCAGGGCTTGTCCATAGGGGATGGCTTCTTTAACGTGGTTAGGGTGGAAGCTGGAGAAGTGGAGCATCGTGAGGTTGTCCGTGGGCTTGCGGTAGAGTGAAGTGCTGAGGTGTCCGTCTTTGATGGAGATTCGTGTGTCCAGGAATGAAACCGATTCTGAGGAGTAGTCCATGGTGAGTTTGATGGTGGGATGGAACTTGTTTATGTTATCGTGTAGTCTTTTCAGTGATCCTTCGCCATGGGTCCAAAGGAAGAAAATGTCGTCGATGTATCTGGTGTACAGCGTTGGCTGGAGGTCATGTGGAGCGAAGAAGTCTTGCTCGAACTTGTGCATGAAGATGTTGGCGTATTGGGGTGCGAATTTGGTCCCCATGGCTGTTCCGTGTGTTTGGGTAAAAAGATGGTTGTCGAAGGTGAAGACATTGTGGTCAAGGATGAAGCGGATGAGTTGTATGATGGCGTCTGGAGATTGGCTGTTGTTGGTGTTGAGTACTGAGGCTGTGTCTTGCTATGTCTTTGATGTGGTACCTTCCTGGCTGACCTGATTAACTTTATCACACCTCGGCAGATAGTCAGGATGATTTAATTTAGTTGTCTGCAATTGTAAGGTACACATGCTTTGTTCTCTATCTATATATGCTTTGGCGATTCTGTATCTATTTACTTCACCTGACGAAGGGGCAATCGATAGCTCCGAAAGCTTGTGATTTCAAATAAAACTGTTGGACTATAACCTGGTGTTGTGCGACCTCTCAATTTTGTCCACTAATATTAACACTAATGCAGGATGTTATGAATCATGTAACTTTAATCAATTAGGCAATGCACAACATTTATTTGCGGACTATCAACAACAGTACAGTAGGAGATCCAACTGATTACAGAAAGTGCAGAGGTGAACTGAAAAATGAAATAAGAGGGGGCAAGGAAAATGTATAAGAAATGATGAGCGGTAACATAAAAAAGGGAGAACTAAAGTCTTTTACAAACATATAAAGAGTGAGAGCGAGAGGAGCGGCCGGAGATAAAGGTCGGCCCAAGAGCCCGGAGTCCGGAGGGAGTTCGAGCGTCAGGGAGCGAGGTAAGTGACGTCCGCACAAGGAAAGGAGCTGATTGGTGAGTAGCCAGTGATTGTTTTCTTTAAGTCTTATGTTTATTTCTGTTAAGTTACTTAATAGTCTATTAAGTAGAGGCATGGCAGGGCACCTCGGTCCCGTGGAATGCACATCTTGTGCCATTTGGGAACTCCAGGATGCTTCCCGTGTCCTGGACAACCACATGTGCAGGAAGTGTCGTCAGCTGGAGGAGCTCAAGCTCCAGGTTTCGGGAGGAGGTGGTCATCCCACAGCGTAAAAGTGTGCAGGCACAGAGGGAATGGGTGACCATCAGAAAGACAAGGAGGACCAGGCAGGTAGTGCAGGAGTACCCTGAGTGCATCTCGCTCTCTAACCAGTATTCAGGGCTGAATACTGGTGAGGGCGATTGTTCCTCTGGGGAGCAGAGCCAGCGCCAAGTCCACGGCACCATGGGTGGCTCAGCTGTGCAGGGGGTTGGAGGAAGATCTGGAAATCTACAGTGAGAGGAGATTCCATAACTAGGGGAACAGACAGGCATTTCTGCAGCTGCAGACGTGATTCGACGATAGTGTGTTGCCTCCGTGGTGCTAGGGTCAAGAATGTCACTGAGCGCCTGCAGAACATTCTCAGGGGGGAGGGTGAACAGCCAGAGGTCGTGGTCCACATCGGTATTAACGACATAGGTAGAAAGAGGGATACGGTCCTGCAGGCAGATTTTAGGGAGCTAGGAAAGAGATTAAAAAGCAGGACCTCAAACTTAGAATTCTCCGATTTCTCCCGGTGCTACAAGCTAGTGAGTATAGAAATAGGAGGATAGAGCAGATGAATGCGTTGCTGGAGAGATGGTACCGGAGGGAGGGCTTTAGATTCCCGGGACATTGGGATCGGATCTTGGGGAAGTGGGACCTGAACAGAGCGGAAAGAAGAAACAGGTGCACAAAGTATTGGGAGAGACCTATAGTAGCAGAGTAAGACATAGTACGGTATTAGGTGGGGTCAGACTAAGGTGAGAATAAAAGAAGATCTAAAAAATGTTTACAATGCATGTGCGTAAATGCACGAAGCGTGGTAAATAAGGTTGGCGAGCTGCAGGCGCAAATAACCACATGAGAATATGATGTCGTGGTGATAACAGAGACCTGGCTCAAAAAAGGGCAGGTTTGGGTACTAAATATTCCTGGATATAAGGTGTTCAGGAAAGGAAATAAAGGAGGTGGGGAGGCAGTATTGATTAAGGAGAATATTACAGTGTTGTTGAGAGAGGATGTCCTGGAGGGGACAAGGACAGAACCCATTTGTATCGAGTTGAGAAACAATAGAGGTGCCATTACACTACTAGGTGTATTCTATAGGCCACCAACTAGTGGCAAGGATATAGAGGAGCAAATTTGCAGAGAAATTACAGAGAGATGCAAGAAATATAGAGTAGTGATAATGGGGGACTTCAACTATCCTAACATAGACTGGGATAGTAATAGTGTAAAGGGCAGAGAGGGGAAAGAATTTCTGAAGAGTGTTCTGATTGAGTGTTTGATGAATTAAGGCCTGCTTTTACCAGCTTAAGTGTGTTGAAGGATAGAAAAATTCAATTTGATAACTCATTTATAAATTAAAAATACTCTTCAAAAAGGGAAGTTTATTTTTAGCCCCGTAAAAATATTTTTTTTGCAAAAAATATTTAATTATATTGAATTTGAATTAATTTTAATTAAGTAATGTATTTTTAAAAATGTATTTAATGTTTTAGTGTGTTTTTAACTGTGATCCCGATTCATACTTTTGACAGTTCTGTGCGTACAGAACTCTCAAAAGGATGAAGGGGGATTCCCTTCTTTGATTGGTTCACCTGCCCACGTGATCCCAGGGATGCTTGCGAACCGAATGCGCCCCTGGGATACCTGGGCCTCTGCGCATTTCCAACAGGAGAGTCTTCTCTTCTTAGGCAGTCCCTCGGAACCGAGGATGACTTGCTTCCACATTAAAAATGCGTTCTCAAGGTGACTGATGAGTCCAATGCGAGCCATGAGGGTCCTGACGTTCCAGGTCCCGAACTTCATTTGAAAGGGTGGAAGATGCCTGTGCGAACGTGTGCCAGGATCAGAAGCCTCGGGATCTATGGGACCAGCAGGTAGGTTCGTAGATTTTTTTCCGATCGGAGGCATCTGCCCACCGGAAGCCTCCGATCGGAAATTCAGGGCCAATGTTTTTCTCACTGGAGAGAAGTGTGCAATTGTGACCCCAGGGGTCGGTATATATATTAATCACTTGGACTTGGGTATACAGTGCATAATTTCAAAGCTTGAAGATGACAAGAAAATCATAAAAGTGGTAAATATTGAGGAGATTAGTATTAGAATTCAGGAGGACAGAGACAGACTAGTGCAATACGCAGACACATGGGAGATGAAATGTAACGCAGAGAAGTGTGAATCGATGCATTTTGGAAAAAAGAATTGGGAGATGCAATATAAACTATATGGTACAATTTTATAGTGGGTGCAGGCACAGAAAAACAGAAGGGTATACGTACATAAATCTTTAAAGGTGGCAGGACTAGTTGTTCAGAAAGTATACAGGGTTTTGTGCTTGTTAAATAGAAGCAGAGGAATATCGGAACCGAGGAACAGGAGTAGGCCATTCATCTCCTGGAGCCTGTTCTGACATTCAATTAGATCATGGTGGATCTGTATCTCAACTCCATCTACCCACCTTGGTTCCGTAATCCTAAATACCCTTCCCTAACAATCCATCAATCTCAGTTTTGAAATTTTCAATTGACCGAAACCTCAACAGATTTTTGAGGGCGAGTGTTCCAGATTTCCACTACCATTTGTGTGAAGAAATGCTTTCTAACATCATCCCTGAAACGGCTTAGCTGTGCTTTGAGGTTAACCCCATTCTTCTGGATTCCTGCACCAGAGGAAATAGTTTGTCTCTTTCGATCCTATCAATTCCTTTGATTATCTTAAACACCTCAATTAGATTCCCCCTTAATCGTGTATATACACAAGGGAATACAAACGTTGTCTATGCATTCAGTCCTCATAACTTAATAATTTTAGCCCTTGTGTCATTCTGGTGAATCTCAGCTGCAACCTCTACAAGGCCACTATATCCTTCCTGAGGTCCAGTGCCCAGAACTTGACACAGAAATCACAATGGGGTCTAACCAGAGCTCTGTACAGGTGCAGCAGAACTTCTCGCTGTTTGTATTCCAGCCCACGAGATAAAGCCCAACATTCCATTTCACTGTTGACTTATTTTTTGCACCGATTGACTATCATTTAGTCATTGCCGTACTCGGAGCCCGAACTCTCTCGAGTCATCTACAGTTCCGAGCTTCTCACCATTTAGAAAATACTCTGATCTCTCTTTTTCAGGTCCAAAGTGATGGAGCTCACACTTTCCCACTTTGATCTCCATCTGCCAGAGTTTTGCCCAGAGAGTGCAAAATCAAAGGAGTTAGGTTCAACCTTCATCAGTCACTGGCGTCAGCTGGAGTATTGTATCCAATTCTATCGCCGCACTTGAAGAAGGCTGTCAAGGCCTTGGAGAGGATGCAGAGGATATTTACTGAAATGGTAACAAGGATGAGGGACTTCAGTTACAGGGAGAGCTCAGAGGAGCTGGAATCGTTCTCCTTGAAGCAGAGAGGTTTGAGGGGAAATTTAATAGAGGTGTTAAAAATCATGAAGCTTTTTTGACAGAGTAAATGAGGAGAAACTGTTTCCACTGGCAGAAGGGTCGGTAAACAGAGGACACAGATTTAATATAATTGGCAAAAGAGGTGAGATGAGGAGAGATGTTTTTAGGTATCAAGTAATTATGATTTGAAATGCGCTGCCTGAAAGGGTGGAAGCAGAAGCAATAGCAACTTTTAAAAGGGAATTGGATAAATACTTGAAGGGGAGAAAATTGTGGGGCTCAGGGGGAAGAGCGGGGGTGTGGGACTAATTGGATTGTTCTTTCAAAGAGCCGGTCCAGGCTCGATTGGCCGAATGGCCCCCTTCTCTGCTGGATGATTCTATGATAGCGACCCCTTATTCTTTGTTCCAAAACGTGTAATAAACGACATATAAACTGGAATAACATTTACAGCAGCAGAATGTTCGAGTGTGAAATTGTATTTGGAAGTTTCATTCCGTTAAATGACGCAACTCCCAGTAAATCTATTTCTGAAAATTTTTTTTTGTTACCTGTCCTTTTTTGTTATGTTAACTTGCCAGTATCTTTGAACTACTGCACAAATAAATATTAATTTCTGTACATTAAAAGACAATATGGTCCTCAGTATATTCCGGGTCCTTACCTGGTGCTGCTGCTCCTGATTCTGGTTCCAGAGAGTCCGGGTAAGTTGGTGCTGTGAGTTCGGCAGGTTAATGAACACACCCTGGGTAAAGATCAGTTACACATCACAGTTATAAACACCACCTTCAGCCTGATCAGTACAATCCCCGCCCTGTGCTGTGGTGCAGGGCTCGATCAGAATCACACACGGGCTCATTCAGTTTGAATTGTTCTGATAAATTGCTGACCTTTGACCCAGAGTCATTAATCCTCTGTGTGGTAACAATGACTACATTTCCCCACAGCTCTTCCATCTGCGGTTCAGAAGACCCCACAGTCAAACCGTGTCCTGTAGTGGGACTCAGTTTCTGATCCTCAATTAGATTTCATTATTCACCATAAAACTTCTTTATTATAAGGGCAGTTAGAAAGATTAACTGTCGTCGTCTGGCATTGTTCTCTGACTATTTATGCTGTGCCCATATGTATTTCTTCACTTCACCTGACGAAGGAGCAGCGCTCCGAAAGCTTGTGATTTCAAATATGTTGAGGAACCAACTAGAGGGGAGGCCATCCTGGACTGGGTGTTGTGTAATGAGGAAGGACTAATCAGCAATCTTGTGGTGCGAGGCCTCTTGGGGAAGAGTGACCATAGTATGGTGGAGTTCTACATTAGGATGGAGAAGGAACCAGTTAATTCAGAGACCATGGTCCAGAACTTAAATAAGGGCAACTTTGAGGGTATGAGGCGTGAATTGGCGAGGTTAGATTGGCAAGCGATATTTAAGTGGTTATCAGTGGAAGGGCAATGGCAGACATTTAGAGATCGCATGGATGAACTACAGCAATTGTGCATCCCTGTCTGGCATAAAAATAAAAAAGGGAAGGTGGCTCAACCATGGCTAACAAGGGAAATCAGGGATAGTATTAAAAGCAAGGAAGTGGCATACAAATTGGCCAGAAGTAGCAGCAAACCCGGGGACTGGGAGAACTTTAAAACTCAGCAGAGGAGGACGAAGGGTTTGATTAGGGCAGGGAAAATAAAATATGAAAGGAAGCTTGCGGAGAACATTAAAACAGACTGCAAAAGCTTCTATAAATATGTAAAAAGAAAGAGGTTAGTAAAAACAAACGTAGGTCCCCTGCAGTCAGAAACAGGGGAAGTCATAATGGGGAACAAAGAAATGGCAGATCAATTGAACAAGTACTTTGGTTCGGTGTTTACTGTGGAGGACACAAACAACCTTCCGGAAATAAAATAGATCAAAGGATCTGGTAAGAGGGAGGAGCTGAGGGAAATCCTTATCAGTCAGGAAAAGGTATTGGGGAAATTGATGGGACTGAAGGCTGATAAATCCCCAGGGCCTGATGGTCTGCATCCCAGAGTACTTAAGGAGGTGGCCTTCGAAATAGTGGATGGATTGAAGATCATTTTCCAACGTTCCTTAGACTCTGGATCAGTACCGAAGGAGTGGAGGATGGCTAATGTAACCCCTATTTTTAAAAAAGGAGGGAGGGAGAAAGCAGGGAATTATAGACCGGTCAGCCTGACATCGGTGGTGGGTAAAATGATGGAATCAATTATTAAAGATGTCATAACAGACCATTTGGAAAGTGGCGACATGATAGATCCAAGTCAGCATGGATTTGTGAAAGGGAAATCATGCTTGACAAATCTTCTGGAATTTTTTGAGGATGTTTCCAATAGGGTGGACGGGGGGGAACCAGTAGATGTGGTGTATTTGGACTTTCAGAAGGCCTTCGACAAGGTCCCACACAAGAGATTGGTGTGCAAAGTTAAAGCACATGGGATTGGGGGTAATGTGTTGACGTGGATTGAGAACTGGTTGGCACACAGGAAACAAAGAGTAGGAGTAAATGGGTACTTTTCAGAATGGCAGGCAGTGACCAGCGGGGTACTGCAGGGTTCGGTGCTGGGGCCCCAGCTGTTTACATTATATATTAATGATTTGGACGAAGGGATTAATTGTAATATCTCCAAATTTGCGGATGACACTAAATTGGGAGGCAGTGTGAACAATGAGGAGGATGCTAGGAGGCTACAGAGTGACTTGGACAGGTTGGGTGAATTGGCAAATGTATGGCAGATGAAGTACAATGTGGATAAATGTGAGGTTATCCACTTTGGTGGTAAAAATAGTGAGGCAGACTATTACCTGAATGGTGGCAGATTAGGGAAAGGGGAGGTGCAACGAGACCTGGGCGTCATGGTACATCAGTCACTGAAGGTGGGAAGGCAAGTGCAGCAGGCAGTCAAGAAAGCAAATGGCATGATGGCCTTCATAGCAAGGGGATTTGAGTACAGGAGTAGGGAGGTGATGCTACAGTTGTACAGGGCCTTGGTGAGGCCACACCTGGAGTATTGTGTGCAGTTTTGGTCTCCTAACTTGAGGAAGTACATTCTTGCTATTGAGGGAGTGCAACGAAGGTTCACTAGATTGATTCCTGGGATGGCCAGACTGACATATCAAGAAAGACTGGATCAACTGAACTTGTATCCTCTGGAGGTCAGAAGAATGAGGGGGGATCTTATAGAGACGTTTAAAATCCTGACTGGTTTAGACAAATTAGATGCGGGCAGAATGTTTCCAATGTTAGGGAAAACTAAAACCAGGGGTCACAGTCTAAGGATAAAGGGGAAGCCATTTAAGACTGAGATGAGGAGGAACTTCTTCACCCAGAGAGTGGTGAATCTGTGGAATTCTCTGCCACAGAAGGTTGTTGAGGCCAGTTCGCTAAATATATTCAAAAGGGAGTTAGATATAATACTCACAACTAGGGGGATCAAGGGTATGGGGAGAAAGCAGGAATGGGGTACTGAGCTAGCATGTTCAGCCATGAACGCATTGAATGGCGGTGCAGGCTCGAAGGACCGAATGGTCTACTCCTGCACCTATTTTCTATGTTTCTATGTTTCAAATAAAGCTATTGGACTATAACCTGGTGTTGTGCGACTTCTCTCTTTATTATCGGACAGACATGGCAAGTGACAAAGTTCGCTGATAATAATCTCCAGCTAATACCCTCTAGTTAATGAGTAACAGTCTCGGCCTTGATCAGGCTCCGGGTTTCAATAACTGGAACTGAATCTCTAAATTTGTGCGGTAAACAAGTGAAAATCTGCTTCACTGGCCTGTTAACTTTTAGTGATCATGATTTCATTGCACATTTTCATATGTTCTTTATTTTAACAGATTGGGAACGGATTCAATTGACTATGAGATTGGGAAACTCTGAACATTATTTGATAATCTAATTAGTATTTGTTTTTAATATAAATATTAAAAGTTCAGGCTAGCTCTTGCGGCTGCTCCGTGTCTCATTCACCTTCCTGCTTCTCTGTGCTGCCGCTCCCAGTCTGTTTACAGCTCCCCCTGCTCCGTGTCTGAAACCCCTGCCTTTTACCTCTCTGCTTCCCACACCTGTGCTGTGCCCGGTCTTTAATGTTTGCTTCCCTCCCCCACCGGTTCCATATCTGTTTCTCCCCATGTTTCCATTCCTATCAGCTCCCTGTCTGATTCTGTCGTGTCTTCCATTATCAGATGCACTTTCCCACCCAGCTGTTACATGGCTGAATGTCCCCCCTGTTAGATTCGAATTTGGAGAAACTCTAGACGGAGACGGAATTGAGGACAAGTTCAGAATTTATTAAAATAAACAAAAGACTTGTGCACAAGGGAGAGTCACTCAGCTTCCTCAAGCTCGGGGCGCACTCTCTGAGGAACAAGTAACGGTTCATTCATACGGCAGGGCAGGGTTTATAATTGGGGGAGGGGTAATTATGATGCGATTAGGCAAGAATTAGGGAGTATAAGATGGGAACAGAAACTATCAGGGAAAGGCACAAACGAAAAGTGGAGCTTTTTCATGGAGCAATTACTGCGTGTCCTTGATAGGTATGTCCCTGTCAGGCAGGGAGGAAATGGCCGAGTGAGAGAACCATGGTTCACAAAAGAGGTTGAATGTCTAGTCAAGAGGAAAAAGGAAGCGTATGTAAGGATGAGAAAACAAGGTTCAGTTGGGTCGATTGAGGGGTACAAGGTAGCAAGGAATGAGCTAAAAAAAGAGCTTAGGAGAGCTAGGAGGGGGCATGAGAAGTCCTTGGCGGGTCGGATCAAGAAAAATCCCAAGGCTTTTTACTCTTATGTGAGGAATAAAAGAATGACCAGGGTGAGGGTAGGGCCGGTCAAGGACAGTAGTGGGAACTTGTGCATGGAGTCAGAAGAGACAGGAGAGGTGATGAATGAATACTTTTCGTCAGTGTTCACCGAGGAGAGGGGCCATGTTCTTGAGGATGAGAGTGTGATAAAGGTGGATAGGCTGGAGGTGGTAGATGTTCTGAGGGAAGATGTTTTAGCAATTTTGAAGAACCTGAGGGTCGATAAGTCCCCTGGGCCAGATGGGATATATCCTAGGATTCTTTGGGAGGCAAGGGAGGAGATTGCAGAGCCTCTGGCTTTGATCTTTGGGTCCTCACTGTCTACGGGGATGGTGCCAGAGGACTGGAGAGTGGCGAATGTTGTTCCTCTCTTCAAGAAAGGAAATAGGAATGACCCTGGTAATTATAGGCCGGTTAGTCTTACTTCGGTGGTTGGTAAGATAATGGAAAAGGTCCTGAGGGATAGGATTTATGACCATTTGGAAAGGGGCAACTTAATCATGGATAGTCAACACGGATTCGTGAAGGGTAAGTCTTGCCTAACAAATTTGATTGAATTCTTTGAGGAGGTAACTAAGTGTGTAGATAAAGGTAGAGCAGTTGATGTCGTATACATGGATTTTAGTAAGGCGTTTGATAAGGTTCCCCATGGTCGGCTCATGAAGAAAGTAAGGAGTTGTGGGATAGAGGGAAATTTGGCCGATTGGATAAGTAACTGGCTATCTCATAGAAGGCAGAGGGTGGTGGTGGATGGAACATTTTCGGACTGGAGACCAGTTACCAGCGGTGTGCCACAGGGGTCGGTGCTGGGTCCTCTGCTGTTTGTGATTTTTATCAATGACTTGGAGGAGGGGACTGAAGGGTGGATCAGTAAATTTGCTGATGACACCAAGATTGGTGGAGTAGTGGATGAGGTGGAGGGCAGTTGTAGGCTGCAAAGAGACATTGATAGGATGCAGAGCTGGGCCGAAAAATGGCAGATGGAATTTAACCCTGATAAGTGCGAGGTGATTCATTTTGGTAGGGCAAATTTGAATAAGGATTACAGGGTCAACGGCAGGGTTCTGAGGAACGTGGAGGAGCAGAGGGATCTGGGGGTTCATATCCACAGATCTCTGAAGGTTGCCACTCAAGTGGATAGAGCAGTAAAGAAGGCCTATGGTGTGTTGGCGTTTATTAACAGAGGGTTTGAGTTTAAGAACCGTGAGGTTATGCTGCAACTGTACAGGACCTTGGTGAGACCACATTTGGAATATTGTGTGCAGTTCTGGTCACCTCACTATAGGAAGGACGTGGAAGCATTGGAAAGAGTGCAAAGGAGATTTACCAGGATGCTGCCTGGTTTGGGGGGGGAGGTCTTATGAGGAAAGATTGAGGGAGTTGGGGCTTTTCTCTTTAGAGCGGAGGAGGATGAGAGGCGACTTAATAGAGGTTTATAAGATGATGAGGGGGATAGATAGAGTGGATGTTCAGAGACTATTTCCTCGGGTAGAGGCAGCTGTTACAAGGGGGCATAACTATAAGGTGCATGGGGGGAGATATAGAAGGGATGTCCGAGGTAGATTCTTTACTCAGAGTGGTTGGGGTGTGGAATGGACTGCCTGCTGTGATAGTGGAGTCGGACACTTTAGGAACTTTCAAGCGGTTATTGGATAAGCACATGGAGCACACCAGAGTGACAGGGAGTGTGATAGCTTGATCTTGGTCTCGGACAATGCTCGGCACAACATCGAGGGCCGAAGGGCCTGTACTGTGCTGTACTGTTCTATGTATGTTATACATTTCTATAAGCACCGCCCACTTACTACAGAATGGGGCGTACACGTACAAACAGTGTCACTACAGTTACTCTCTATTGGTTATATGGTTAGTCACTCAACTGTCGGGCCCTCCCCTTGAGCCCTGACCATGCCAGTCACAGATGTTGGTTGCCTCATCCGACTCCCCAAATTCTTGCTGTTATCTCTTCCTTTGCGGGCATAGTTTATAGTTTGAGAAAACATATTTTATCCCTAGCTGTCGGACAGAGCGGGGTGGCTCAAGGCCGTAATGGCTTGGATGCTCAGTGACTTGAACCGTGTTGGTCATTAATTGCTCCCTTATCTCTTGGGAGACCTGGTTCAAATAGTAGATGTACCCCGTGACTGGAACTGTGCTGGTTGTTAATTGCTCCCTTATCTCTTGGGAGGCCAGGCTGTGCTTTGACAATAGCTCTACTGAGGTTGTGAATACATATATTACAAGGTTTGATAAGGGGAGGGAGGCACCTTCCAGTCTGCAGATATGCCTTAGTTAGCTAAACCTACTATCCGAAATAAGTAGAGGGTAATGTAGTCAAGTATCCCAGCATTCTTTGGGAACAAGCAGGATCCTTCACCCCGCATCTGTAACTGTTTCCAACTCTACAACCTTCCTCCACCCATAACTCTCCCCTAACCCATTATTCATTCCCCCTCCCCTCCCACCTGCTGCAATACTAATTTAAGTCTTGCTCTTCCTTTCCTCCTATCGGGCCCGATCTTCCCTCATCCGTGAGTACAACAGTAGAGAGGTTAAGCTGAACCTTTATAAAGCGCTGGTTAGGCCACAACTGGAGTACTGCGTCCAGTTCTGGTCACCACACTTTAGGAAGGATGTGAAGGCCCTTGAGAGGATGCAGAAAAAAATTACGAGAATAATTCCAGGGATGAGGGACTTCAGTTACGTGGATAGACTGGGAAAGCTGGGGTTGTTCTCCTTAGAACAGAGAAGTTTGAGAGGAAATTTGATAGAGGTGTTCAAAATCATGAAGGATCTTGACAGAGTAGAGAGAGAGAAACTGTTTCCATTGGCAGAAGGGCCGAGACCAGAAGACACAGAGTTAAGATGATTGGCAAAAGAACCAAAGGCAGTGTAATATTCTCAAAATTCACAGAAAACCCAAAACTCGAAGACAAATCCTAAGGAAAAGGACTTTGGCCTCTTTTCTAACTATTTCTGTGTGGTGAAGTGCATTGGGCCTAACCGAAGGACATTTTAGAGCAAAAGCCAAGATTTGGTATTTTGAAAGATATGTCTGGACTTGGAAGGGAGAAAAGGCTGTAAAGGAAGTTGGGTTAACCTCTGTACAGACAGTTTGGATATTGGAGTTAATGCAAACTGTCTGGGGAACCGCATGACCTCACTTGGAGTTAATCGTCCCCCATCAGACATTAACATCCTAACAATAAACCCGAGGAAGAGCAGTCTCCACCCAAATTACATTGCTAGGGGGATAGAATATAAAAATAGGGAGGTATTGCTTCAGTTGTACAAGGTATTGGTGAGACCGCACCTGGAATACTGCATACAGTTTTGGTGTCCTTACTTAAGGAAAGACATCCTTGCTCTCGAGGCAGTGCAAAAAAGGTTCACTCGGTTAATCCCGGGGATGAGGGGGTGGTCATATGAGGAGAGGTTGGGTAGATTGGGACTCTACTCATTGGAGTTCAGAAGAATGAGAGGCGATCTTATTGAAACATATAAGATTGTGAAGGGGTTGGATCGGGTGGATGCGGGGAGGATGTTCCCGATGACGGGTGAGACGAGAACTAGGGGACATAGTCTTAGAATAAGGGGCTGCTCTTTCAAAACTGAGATGAGGAGGAACTACTTCACTCAGAGGGTGGTAGGTCCATGGAATATGCTGCCACAAAAAGCTGTAGAAGCTACAACATTAATTAAATTTAAAACAGAAATAGACAGTTTCCTAGAAGTAAAGGGCATTAAGGGTTACGGGGAGCGGGCAGGAATTTGGACATGAGTCTAGGTTCGGATCGGTCATGGCCCTGTGGGTAGTGGAGCGGGCCCAGGGACTGTGTAGCCTGATTCTGCTCCTATTTCGTGTGGGCAATTCTGTTAGATGCAGGAGATGGTTCTGTGAAAGATAGTAGATTGGCGGTTAGGATCAGATCAGCCATGATCTTATTGAATGGCGGAGCAGGCTCGAGGGGCCGATTGGCCTACTCCTGCTCCTATTTCTTATGTTCTTATGTTATGTTCTTACAGGACCCATCAAAACATGCATAAAATAGATCACTGAGTCCCACTCTATAGAAATCCCAGGCCCAGTCAAGAAACTCAAAACCTGAGAACAATCAACTACAATCAAGCAGCAGATCGACAGGATGGAGCCATCCTGAAACTACTTCACACGTTAACAAGCAAGTTACTATTGACGAGCCCACAAAAATCTTACAATGACCGGGATTTGATTTGGCGCGCAGATAAGGAAGCTTCAATTAGTATAATTGAAGGCCCGTTCTTAACCGAAAGAAGCTTTCACGGGCGCATTCACCGCAACATAGTTCTCCAGTACCACCGTTCAATGTTACGTGTCGAGCCAACAGGTCGACAGCTGGAAAACAAGACCGTTCAACAAAGGAGGCCAATAGCTCCAGAAGTAGGCCGACAAGTGGAAGAAACCAGAGCGACCGCCTCAGTGACCATCGGACACCTCGCGGCAACAAGGGCCTCATGAAACAACCAACCGAACATTACCACCAATATTGGGCCACCACGACCAAAGAAAACCAACTCGGAGAAAAACCGAAGATCGGCAAAGTTTCCACTCTACAATCTGTTCCTGACTTACCCCTGGGTAAGATTTTACCCAAAAGACTCTAAACCCTACCTCTAACCAAAGAAAAGTGGGTACTCACCTGATAGATCCAATACGTACCCTACCGCATCAGCGGACTCGCGAAGACTGACCATCTACGCAGCTGAAGTCCTCTACTGCGTCCGGGGTACAGCAGACACCAACCAACATATAGAGCGAACCCCAAAACCGCGAACCAGCTCAACTGTCAAGGATAAGTTTGGTGAGTATCATCCCTGGTCCTCTGGAGTCCACTTTAGCTAGTAAAGTGGGATTGGGAGGGTGAGGTATTCTTCTAATGTGATTTTCCACCGTATGTACCGAAGTGTTCCCCCATTCTATTAGAGTGTTAAGATTGTTGTGTTGTATTTTACTCTCTTGAATAAAAATCAAAAGTTCTTGCACCAAAACCAGTTGTCTGCTGCACTTTTGTCACAACCCCCAAATAAGTCCAAGGTCTAGAACCAAGGGTGTTGGAGCGATTCGAACCGTTCAGAAGTCAGAGGTGAAGCTGACACACACCACCACCCCCTACAGCGACATGAGGAAAACTTTTTTACGCAGCGAGTGGTTAGGATCTGGAATGCACTGCCTGAAAGTATGGTGGAGGCAGACTCAATCACGGCTTTCCAAAAGGGAGTTGGATAAGTACCTGAAAGAAAAATAAACATTTGCAGGGCTACGGGGAAAGGGCGGAGGAGTGGGACTAGATGAGGTGCTCTTGCAGAGAGCCGGCACGGGCTCGACGGGCCGAATGGACTTCTTCCGTGCTGTGACCGTTCTGTTGTTCTATGATTCTATGAACAAGGGTAGGCCGTTCAGCACCTTGAGCTTGTTATATAGGAACAGAAGAAAGCCATTTAGCTCCTCGAGCCTGCTACACAGGAACTGGGGTAGATTATTGAACCCCTCGAGCCTGCTGAACCGGAATATTTGTAGACCATTCAATCCATCGATCCTGTTGTAGAGAAATTTTCATCCCTGGAATCATTCCCGGAATATTTTTAGGCCATTCAGCCGCTCTAGCCTGCTACATATGAACAGGGGTAGGGTAGTCATTTCATCGAGTCTGTTACTTAGAAACAGGAGTAGGCCATTCAACCCATCGAACCTGTTACATATGAACATTGATTGGACATTCAGTCCCTCAAGCCTGTTATATACGTAATGAAATAGGCAATTCAGAATCTTGAGCGAGTTACATAGGCACAGGAGTAGGCCATTAAACCCCTCGAGGTTGTTACATCGGACAAAGCCATTAAACCCCACAAGCCTGCTACGTAGGAAAATAAGTAGTTCATGAAGATCCTAAAGACAGGTATATAGCAAAGGGAGTGGACCATTCAGTCCATTAAGCCTGTTACATAACAGCAGGTGGCGGGCATTCAGGCCATCGAAGCTCTTACATAGGAACAGGAGGAAGTCAAAAGGCCATCGAGCCTATTATATAGGAACAGGAGGAGGCCATTCAACCCCTCGAGCCTGTTACACAGGAACAGGAGGAGGCCATTCAGACCCTCGAGCCTGTTACATAGGAACAGGAGGAAGTCAAAAGGCCATCGAGCCTGTTATATCGGAACAGTAGGAGGCCATTCAGCCCCTCGAGCCTGTTACATAGGAACAGGAGGCGGTCATTCAGGCCATCGAGCCTGTTATATAGGAACAAGAGGAGGCCATTCAGCCCCTCGAGCCTGTTACATAGGAACAGGAGGCGGTCATTCAGGCCATCGAGCCTGTTATATAGGAACAGGAGGAGGCCATTCAGGCCATCGAGTCTGTTACACAGGAACAGGAGGCGGTCATTCAGGCCATCGAGTCTGTTATATAGGAACAGGAGGAGGCCATTCAGCCCCTCGAGCCTGTTACATAGGGACAGGAGGAGGCCATTGAGCCCCTCGAGCCTGTTACATAGGAACAGGAGGCGGTCATTCAGCCCCTCGAGCCTGTTATATAGGAACAGGAGGAGGTTATTCCGCACTTAGCCAATTCCACCATTCATGTACAATAGCAAAATACTGCGGATGCAGGAAAATTGAAACAACAACAGAAAACGCTGGAAAAACTCAGCAGGCCAGGCAACATCCGTGGAGAGAGAAACAGAGTTAACGTTTCAGGTCGAAACCCTTCGTCAGAACGGAGAAAAAAGCAGGAAATTAAACAGATAAAAAAGCAAGGGGGAGGCTGTGGGGAGGAATAAAAGAACAAAAGGGGTGGTCTATGGTAAGTAGAGACATCCCCTCTTACCTTCCTCTCTCTGACCCCGATCGATCAGTCCTCAGCAAAGGCCTGAGCTTCATCCCCTTACGCCCCCACCTCAATGAATTTCGAGCTCGGCATGATACTGAGCTCTTTTTCCGCCGCCTTCGTCTCCGTGCCCACTTCTTTGGCCAGGAGTCTTCCCCCCGCACGGCTGACCCTTTCTCCCGCTTTCAGAATTCTCGTTCGACCTGGACCCCTCCCTCTGGCCTCTTACCCTCTCTAGATCTTTTCATTGCTAACTGCCGCCGTGACATCGGCCATCTCAATTTCTCTGCTCCCCTCACTCACTCCAACCTACCTCCCTCTGAACTTGCAGCACTCCATTCTCTCCGATCCAACCCCGACATTGTCATTAAACCTGCTGACAAGGGTGGTGCTGTTGTTGTTTGGCGAACCGACCTCTACCTAGCAGAAGCTGAACGCCAACTCTCCGACACCTCCTCCTACCTCCACCTGGACCATGACCCCACTACCGAGCATCAAGCCACCGTTTCCAAGACTGTCACTGACCTCATCTCCTCTGGGGATCTTCCCCCCATGGACGCCAACCTCATAGTTCCCCAACCCCGCACAGCCCGCTTCTACCTCCTTCCCAAGATCCACAAACAGGACTGCCCTGGTAGACCCATCTTTTCAGCCTGTTCTTGCCCCACGGAACATATCTCTTCCTATCTCGACTCTATTTTTTCTCCCCTTGTGCAGTCTCTTTCCACCTACATCCGCAATTCCTCTGACGCCCTCCGCCACTTTAACAGTTTCCAGTTTCCTGGCCCCAACCGCCTCCTTTTCACCATGGACGTACAATCCCTCTACACCTCCATCCCCCACCAGGATGGCCTGAGGGCGCTCCGCTTCTTCCTTGAAAAAAGGCACAACCAGTCCCCATCCACCACCACCCTCCTCCGCCTGGCTGAACTTGTTCTCACATTGAACAACTTCTCCTTTGATCCACTCATTTCCTCCAAATCAAAGGTGTTGCTATGGGTAGCCGCACGGGTCCTAGCTATGCCTACCTTTTCTGGGATATGTGGAACATTCTTTGTTCCAGTCCTACTCAGGTCCCCTCCCTCACCTCTTTTTCTGGTGCATTGATGACTGTATCGGTGCTGGTTCCTGCTCTCGCCCTGAACTAGAAAATTTCATACACTTTGCTTCCAATTTCCACCCTTCCCTCAGCTTCACATGGTCCATATCTGACTCTTCCCTTCCCTTCCCTTCCTCAACTTCTCTGTCTCCATTTCTGGTGATCGGCTATCGACAAACATCCAATACAAGCCCACTGACTCTCACAGCTCCCTGGACTATACTTCCTCCCACCCCGCTTCCTGTAAGGACTCTATTCCATTCTCCCAGTTTCTCTGTCTCCGCCGCATCTGCTCTGACGATGCGATGTTCCATACCTGTGCTTCCGACATGTCTTCCTTTGTCCTCAACCGAGGATTCCCCTCTACTGCAGTTGGCATGGCCCTTGACCGTGTCTGTTCCATTTCCCGCATTTCTGCTGTCTCCCCTACTCTTCCTCCCAGAACCACGATAGGGTTCCCCTTGTCCTCACCTTCCACCCCACCAGCCTCCACATTCAACGGATCATCCTCCGCCTTTTCCGCCACCTCCAGCGTGATCCCACCACCAAACACATCTTCCCTTCATCTCCCCTTTCACCATTCTGAAGGGACCGCTCCCTCCGCGACACCCTGGTCCACTCCTCTATCACCCCCAACACCCCTTCCCCTTCGCCCAGCACCTTCCTGTGCAAGCGCAAGAGATGCAACACATGCCCTTTTACCTCCTCCCTTCCCACAGTCCAGGGCCCCAAACTCTCCTTCCAAGGGAAACAGCGATTTACTTGTACCTCTTGCAATTTAGTATACTGTATTCGCTGCTCACGATGCGGTCTCCTGTACATTGGGGAGACCAAACGCAGGTTGGGTGACCGCTTTGTGGAACACCTCCGTTCAGTCCGTAAGTGTAACCCCGAGCTTCCGGTCGCCTGCCCCTTTAATTCTCTGCTCCAGTCCCACTCTGACCTCTCCATCCTCGGCCTCTTACACTGTTCCAATGAAGCTCAACGTAAGCTCGAGGAACAGCACCTCATCTTTCGATTAGGCACTTTACAGCCTTCTGGGCTCAGCATAGAGTTCAACCATTTCAGACTATAACCTCTGCTCCTATTTTTTCAGGTGGCTGTTGTTGATGATTCTGCCATTCCCATTTGCAACATTTAATCTGTCCTGCCTTCAATCATAAGAACATAAGAAATAGGAGCAGGTGTAGGCCATTCGGCCCTTCGAGCCTGCTCCGCCATTCAATGAGATCATGGCTGATCTTCTGCCTCAACTCCATTCACCAGCCCTATCGCCATATCCCTTGATTCCCTTACTAGTCAGAAATCTAGCGGGTGCTGTTTTGAATATACCCAAAGACTGAGCCTCCACAGCCCTCTGGAGTAGAGAATTCCAAAGATTCACCAACCACTGTGTGAAGAAATTTCTTGTCATCTCAGTCCTGAATGGCCTACCCTTTATCCTGAGGCTGTGGCCCCTGGTTCTAGACTCCCCAGCCAAGGGAAACATTCTCCCAGCATCCACCCTATAAAGCCCTGTAATAATTTTGTATGCTTCAATGAGATCACCTCTCATTCTTCTGAATTCAAGAGAATACAGGCCGAGTCTACTCAATCTCTTCTCATACGACAGTCCCGCCATCCCAGGAATCAATCGCGTGAACCTTCGTTGCACTCCCTCTATGGCAAGTATATCCTTCCCTATGTAAGGAGAGCACAATAGTACACAGTACTCCAGGTGTGGTCTCACCAAGGCCCTATATAATTGGAGTAAGGCTTCTTTACTCCTGTACTCAAATCCTCTTGTAATGAAGGCCAGCATACCATTTGCCTTCCTAATCCTAGCACAGACTGTCCCTTTAGTTCCTTCCTCCCCTCCACCCACTTTCCCTGCCTCTGCACCTGCTTAAAACCGGTTACTTTTACCAGTTCTGATGAAGGGTCACAGAACTGAAACTTTAACTCTGTTTCTCTCTCCACGGATGCTGCCTGGCCTGCTGAGTATTTCCAGCATTTTCTGTTGTTATTTCAGATTTCGAGCATCCGCAGTATTTTGCTCTTGTACTGGGGAGAGATAACCAAACCGCCATCTTAGGAAGTTTAATCACTTTATACACTTTCTTATTTGAGCTCCGTTTGGAGTTAGAGTTTATTTTATTTTATTGTTGCATATTTAACGATAGCATTGAAGTTGGAAAGAGAAACTTAGATCAACTTCTTCTGTCAAAGCTGCAATGAGACTAGAAAGAATTTAAAGATTTTTGATGAACTTTTCACAAAAAGTGAACGTTAAAAACACTTTTTTCACCCTAAGTTTCTGGAACGATTTTGGAAGAAACAACAAGGGAAAATCAATGTTGCCCTCATCTAAACAAGTTTCAAGCAGATCTTGAAGTCCAAACACTTTTAAGGAGCCTCTGAATTGCTTAAAACATTTTAAAACTTAAATTTCTCAATATTTGATTTTGAACGATGGACTGAAGCGAGTAGCTGCACAGAAAGATTCAATCATGCTGTTGAGGAGGGGGAGGGCAGGGGAGGATTTGGAGGAGTTACTTATTACTTTTTATTGACTTTTTAAAATATAATTAAAACGTTTAGGAAGAGAACCAAAAAAGAGGAAAAAACAAACCGTTTTATTTTACATAATTTGAAAACAGAAAATGCTGGAAATTCTCAGCAGGTCAGGCTGCATCTGTGGGGAGAGAGAGAGAAAAACATATCTAACGGTTCAGGTCTGTGACCTTTCGTCAGAACTGGAAAATGTTAGAGTTGTAACAGATTTTAACCAGGTGCAGAGGCAGCGAAAGGCGGGAGGGGAGGAAGGAACACAAGGGATGGTCTGTACACGGTGGCATAGTGGTTAGCACTGCTGCCTCACAGCGCCAGAGACCCGGGTTCGAATCTGACCTCGGGTGACTGTCTGTGTGGAGTTTGCACATTCTCCCCGTGTCTGCGTGGGTTTCCTCCGGGTGCTCCGGTTTCCTCCCACAGTCCAAAAATGTGCGGGTTAGGTTGATTTGGCTATGATAAATTGACCCTTAGTGTTAAGGGGGGATTAAATATGTGGGGTTATGGGGATAGGATGGGATATGTTAGAGGGAATTAAATATGTGGGGTTACGGGGGTAGGGTGGGATATGTGTACTGTGGGGATTAAAGCAGGGACAGGGTACTGGATTTGGATGATCAACCATGATCTTATTGAATGGAGGAGCAGGCTCGATGGGCCGAATGGCCTACTCCTGCTTCTAGATTCTATGTTTCTATATGGTGGAAGGCAGGAGTGGTTAAATCCGCCCTCTGCACCTGGGTAAAATCTGTTACATCTCTAACTTTTTCCAGTTCGGACGAAAGGTCACAGACCTGAAACGTTAACTCTGTTTCTCTCTCGCTCTCCACAGATGCTGCCTGACCTGCTGAGTATTTCCAGCATTTTCTGTTTATATTTCAGATTCCAGCATCCGCTGTATTTTGCTATTGTGACCGATTTTATTTTGTCTGTCGTTCTAGTCTGAACAAGTCCCAGGAATAACGTAACTATAGATTTCTTCTTAAATGTTTAGTGGAGCGTTAATAGAAACAAGAACTCTGTACTGATGTATGAAAAATGAAGGAAGCTACTTTAGAAGAAACCATTATTTGTTTATTGAGAAAGACACACAAAATACTTTGATTAAACTGATAATGTACAATTTCGATTTGGTATAAATGTTCGAATTAGGAGATTGAAAATTGAGAGCAAAATGAAGTTTATTTCCTGCTGTTTAATTGGGAAGTACCTAAAATAATTCAACACTTTTCGTGACAAGAGCAGGGATTAATATTGTGGAGAATGTTTGAGAGAAAATATATTGGAAGCGAAATTTGTAAATTAACATCTTTACATCAACATATTAGTAAACATTTCCAAGTCAGTCTGATTGGTTCTCTTGTCCAGGAAGAATGATGAATATTTATTTGTGCTAAATCGTAGTTTTTCCTGCTTTTTGATTTAATTCAGTGACGGAAATTGTGTGTGCGTTTTTCTGCACTTGTGAATAAGTGCTGCATTTCTGACATGAGGCCAGTGTCGGGAGCGGAGAGAGCAGCAGCACAGTGAGTATTTAAACTCACTTTCGCGGGCTTTTTTTGCAGAGGCCAGTGTCGGGAGCGGAGAGAGCAGCAGCACAGTGAGTATTTAAACTCACTTTCGCGGGCTTTTTTTGCAGAGGCCAGTGTCGGGAGCGGAGAGAGCAGCAGCACAGTGAGTATTTAAACTCACTTTCGCGGGCTTTTTTTGCAGAGGCCAGTGTCGGGAGCGGAGAGAGCAGCAGCACAGTGAGTATTTAAACTCACTTTCGCGGGCTTTTTTTGCAGGGGCCAGTGTCGGGAGAGACGAGACCGGAAGCGGACCAGGTGGGAAGCACCCAGGTGAACAGCATTTAAGGAGGGTGGTGGCTTAAACCCGAGTTCCTACAGAGTAGGAACCCCCACCCGCCCTCCTCCTCTAACCTACTAGTCTTTTAGCAGTCTAAAAACAGAGGTCACAAATTTTTTGGTCTCAGTTTCTTTTCAGCAGGGCAGGAACCGGGAGGAGCGGGAAGTCGGCGTAGGACCAAGGGGACACAAGACCGGGAAGTCAGCGAAAGACCAGGGAGGTAAGACTAACTGGTAAGTACTTTCCTCAAACCTTCCTAGAAAGTAAAACTAAAACTAGTGGGATTTGGTTAGTTTAAAAAGGAATAAGAGGAGTACAGTATACATTGGTCTAAGTAAGCTTCGGGAAAACAAAAGTCAATAAATAAACTAAAACTAGAAAATTAAAAAGTAATATAAGGGTTAAGTCATGGCAGTAGAGCTCGGACCTGTGTCATGCTCCTCCTGTAACATGTGGGAAATCAGGGACGCTTCCTGTGTCCCTGACAACCATGTGTGCAGGAAGTGTGTCCAGCTGCAGCTCATGTGGGACCGCATGACGGCCCTTGAGCTGCGGATGGACTCACTTTGGAGCATCCACGATTCTGAGAGGGTTGTGGATAACACATTTAGTGAGTTGGTCACACCGCAGGTTAAGGCCAGCGTAGATAGTACATGGGTGACCAAAAGGCAGAGCAAGGGCAGGAAGGTAGTGCAGAAATCCCCTGGGGTTGTCTCCCTTAGCAACAGGTTCACCGCCTTAGGTGCTGTTGTCGGGGGGGATGACTCATCGGGGGAAGGCACCAGCAGCCAGGCTCATGGCACCATGACTGGCTCTGTTGCAAAGAAGGGAGGGAAAAAGAGTGGCAGGGCTATAGTAATAGGGGATTCGATTGTAAGGGGAATAGATAGGGGTTTCTGTGGTCGCGACCAAGACTCCAGGATGGTATGTTGCCTCCCTGGTGCAAGGGTCAAGGATGTCTCGGCGCGGGTGCAGAACATTCTGGAGGGGGAGGGGGAACAGCCAGTTGTCGTGATACATGTTGGTACCAACGACGTAGCTAAAAAAAGGGAAGAGGTCCTACAAGTAGAATTTAGGGAGTTAGGAGCCAAGCTAAAAAGTAGGACCTCGAAGGTAGTAATCTCTGGATTACTACCAGTGCCACGTGCTAGTAAGAGTACAGAGAACAGGATAGTTAGGCTAAATACGTGGCTTGAGCAGTGGTGTAAGAGGGAGGGTTTTAAATTTTTGAGGCATTGGAACCAGTTTTGTGGTAGGTGTGACCTATACAAAAGGGACGGTCTACACCTGTGCAAAGATGGAACTGATGTTCTCAGGGTAATTTTTGATAAAGCAGTTCGGGAGCATTTAAACTAGTATGGCAGGGGGCTAGAAACCCATGTAGTGAAATAGAGGAAAGTGAAAGGCAGACAGAAATAAATGGTAAAAAGGAGAGGAACAAAAAACAAAGGGCCAAACTAATTCATAAAAAATGTGAGCATAAAAAAAGCCTGAGGGTTTTATACCTTAATGCGAGAAGCATCAGGAACAAGGTAGATGAATTAGCTGTGGAAATAGAGGTTAATAATTATGATCTAATTGGGATTACGGAAACATGGTTGCAGGGTGAGCAGGGCTGGGAGCTTAACATACAGGGGTATTCAGTATTTAGGAAGGATCGACAAAAAAGAAAGGGAGGAGGGGTAGCATTGCTGGTAAAAGAGGGGATAAATGCAATTGAAAGGAAGGATATTAACTCAGTTAATACAGAATCTATATGGGTGGAGCTAAGAAATAGCGAGGGGCGAAAAACATTAATAGGAGTGGTATATAGGCCTCCAAATAGTAAAATAGAGGTTGGGGAGGGCATCACGAGGGAAATTAGAGAAGCGTGCAATAAGAGCACAGCTGTCATCATAGGTGACTTTAACTTACATATAGATTGGACTAGCCTAATCAGTAAAAATAATGAGGAGGAGGAATTCCTTGAGTGTTTAAGGGATGGTTATCTGGATCAATATGTCGAGGAACCAACTCGGGAACAGGCTATATTGGACTGGGTACTGTGCAATGAGAAGGGACTAATTAGTAATCTTGTTGTACGGGGACCCTTGGGTCAGAGCGATCATAACATGATCGATTTCTCACTCGAAATGGAGAGCGAAGAAATTGACTCAGAGACTCAGGTCCTGAATTTAAACAAGGGGAATTATGATGCCATTAGACGGGAACTGAGTAGGTCTGATTGGACAATGTTCCTGGGAGGACTGGAGGTAGATAAACAATGGCAAGCATTTAAAGATAGAATGACAAAATTGCAAAAATTGTTTATACCAATCTGGCATAAAAGGAAATCTAAAAAGGTGACTCAACCGTGGATAACAGGGGAAATTAGAGACAGCATAAAATCCAAAGATAGGGCGTATAAAATAGCCAAAAAACGCGCCAGAGCGGAAGATTGGGAACAGTTTAAGATAGAGCAAAGGAGGGCAAAGGGCTTAATCAAGAAGGGCAAAATAGCTTACGAAAGCAAGCTGGCGGAAAATATAAAAACTAACTCCAAAAGCTTTTATAAGTATATCAAGAGGAAAAGACTGGTGAAAACCAAAGTTGGTCCATTGCAGTCAGATACGGGGGAATATATAATGGGAAATAAGGAAATGGCAGACCAACTAAATGCATACTTTGGGTCAGTCTTTACGAAGGAAGACACAAAAAACCTCCCTGGGATATCGGGAAAAATAGGGACATTGGCAAAGGAGGAACTGACGCAAATCAATATCTCTAAGGATATGGTGTTAAGGAAGCTAAAGGGATTGAAGGCGGACAAATCCCCAGGGCCTGATAACATGCATCCTAGGGTACTGAAGGAGGTGGCCCTAGAGATAGCGGATGCACTAAGCATGATTTTTCAGAATTCATTAGACTCGGGAACAGTGCCCATGGATTGGAGGGTAGCTAACGTTACCCCACTATTCAAAAAGGGGGGTAGGGAAAAAGCAGGTAATTACAGACCTGTAAGCCTTACATCAGTTGTGGGCAAAATGCTGGAGTCCATCATTAAGGATGAAATAGCCGAGCACTTAGCAAATGGGGACAGGATAGGACAGAGTCAACATGGATTTACAAAGGGTAAATCGTGCTTGACTAATCTATTGGAATTTTTTGAGGGAGTAACTGGTAAAATAGATGGGGGAGAGCCAGTAGATGTGGTGTACCTGGACTTCCAAAAGGCCTTCGATAAGGTCCCACATAAAAGATTAGCATGGAAAATTGAAGCTCATGGGATAAAGGGGAAAGTATTGACGTGGATAGAGAACTGGCTGTCAGATAGAAAACAGAGAGTTGGAATAAACGGCTCATTTTCTGAATGGCAGGCAGTAACAAGTGGGGTACCACAGGGATCTGTCCTGGGTCCCCAGCTGTTCACAATTTATATTAATGACCTGGATCAGGGAGTCGAATGCAGCATTTCCAAATTTGCAGACGACACTAAACTAGGAGGGGGGGTGGGCTCAGAGGAGGAGACCAGGAAGCTCCAGAGCGATTTGGACAGACTGGGTGATTGGGCGGATAAATGGCAGATGCACTATAATGTGGACAAGTGCGAAGTTATCCACCTTGGGTGCAGGAACGGGAGGGCAAATTATTATTTAAATGGCAATAAATTGGGAGAGGGGGAAGTACAGAGAGACCTGGGTGTTCTTGTACACCAGTCACTGAAGGCGAGCATGCAGGTGCAACAGGCGGTCAAGAAGGCAAACGGTATGCTGGCCTTCATAGCAAAAGGGTTGGAATACAGGAACAGGGATACCTTGCTGCAGCTGTACAGGGCACTGGTGAGACCACACCTCGAGTACTGTGTACAGTTTTGGTCGCCTCATCTGAGGAAAGATGTTCTTGCCATGGAGGGGGTGCAGCGGCGATTCACCAGGCTGATACCAGGAATGGCGGGATTGACCTATGAGGAGAGACTATGTAGTTTAGGGATGTACACACTGGAGTTTAGAAGATTGAGAGGGGACCTCATAGAAGTGTATAAAATTCTGACAGGTCTAGACAGATTAGATGCAGAAGGAATGTTTCCCTTGGCGGGTGAGAACAGAACTAGAGGACATAATTTAAGGATAAGGGCTAAACCATTTAGGACAGAAATGAGGGGGAATTTCTTCACTCAGAGAGTGGTGAACCTGTGGAACTCATTGCCACAGAGGGCAGTGTACGCCAGCTCATTAAATATATTTAAGAGGGAATTAGATATATTTCTACAGGCAAAAGGGGTTAAGGGTTACGGAGAGAAGGCGGGGACGGGATACTGAATTGAAGGATCAGCCATGATCTCATTAAATGGCGGAGCAGGCTCGAAGGGCCGGATGGCCTACTCCTGCTCCTATCTTCTATGTATCTATGTATCTATGAAAGGCAGACAGAAATAAATGGTAAAAGGGTGAGGAACAAAAAACAAAGGGCCAAACTAATTCATAAAAAATGTGAGCATAAAAAAAGCCTGAGGGTTTTATACCTTAATGCGAGAAGCATCAGGAACAAGGTAGATGAATTAGCTGTGGAAATAGAGGTTAATAATTATGATCTAATTGGGATTACGGAAACATGGTTGCAGGGTGAGCAGGGCTGGGAGCTTAACATACAGGGGTATTCAGTATTTAGGAAGGATCGACAAAAAAGAAAGGGAGGAGGGGTAGCATTGCTGGTAAAAGAAGGGATAAATGCAATTGAAAGGAAGGATATTAACTCAGTTAATACAGAATCTATATGGGTGGAGCTAAGAAATAGCGAGGGGCGAAAAACATTAATAGGAGTGGTATATAGGCCTCCAAATAGTAAAATAGAGGTTGGGGAGGGCATCACGAGGGAAATTAGAGAAGCGTGCAATAAGAGCACAGCTGTCATCATAGGTGACTTTAACTTACATATAGATTGGAATAGCCTAATCAGTAAAAATAATGAGGAGGAGGAATTCCTTGAGTGTTTAAGGGATGGTTATCTGGATCAATATGTCGAGGAACCAACTCGGGAACAGGCTATATTGGACTGGGTACTGTGCAATGAGAAGGGACTAATTAGTAATCTTGTTGTACGGGGACCCTTGGGTCAGAGCGATCATAACATGATCGATTTCTCACTCGAAATGGAGAGCGAAGAAATTGACTCAGATACTAAGGTCCTGAATTTAAACAAGGGGAATTATGATGCCATTAGACGGGAACTGAGTAGGTCTGATTGGACAACGTTCCTGGGAGGACTGGAGGTAGATAAACAATGGCAAGCATTTAAAGATAGAATGACAAAATTGCAAAAATTGTTTATACCAATCTGGCATAAAAGGAAATCTAAAAAGGTGACTCAACCGTGGATAACAGGGGAAATTAGAGACAGCATAAAATCCAAAGATAGGGCGTATAAAATAGCCAAAAAACGCGCCAGAGCGGAAGATTGGGAACAGTTTAAGATAGAGCAAAGGAGGACAAAGGGCTTAATCAAGAGGGGCAAAATAGCTTACGAAAGCAAGCTGGCGGAAAATATAAAAACTAACTCCAAAAGCTTTTATAAGTATATCAAGAGGAAAAGACTGGTGAAAACCAAAGTTGGTCCATTGCAGTCAGATACGGGGGAATATATAATGGGAAATAAGGAAATGGCAGACCAACTAAATGCATACTTTGGGTCAGTCTTTACGAAGGAAGACACAAAAAACCTCCCTGGGATATCGGGAAAAATAGGGACATTGGCAAAGGAGGAACTGACGCAAATCAATATCTCTAAGGATATGGTGTTAAGGAAGCTAAAGGGATTGAAGGCGGACAAATCCCCAGGGCCTGATAACATGCATCCTAGGGTACTGAAGGAGGTGGCCCTAGAGATAGCGGATGCACTAAGCATGATTTTTCAGAATTCATTAGACTCGGGAACAGTGCCCATGGATTGGAGGGTAGCTAACGTTACCCCACTATTCAAAAAGGGGGGTAGGGAAAAAGCAGGTAATTACAGACCTGTAAGCCTTACATCAGTTGTGGGCAAAATGCTGGAGTTCATCATTAAGGATGAAATAGCGGAGCACTTAGCAAATGGGGACAGGATAGGACAGAGTCAACATGGATTTACAAAGGGTAAATCGTGCTTGACTAATCTATTGGAATTTTTTGAGGGAGTAACTGGTAAAATAGATGGGGGAGAGCCAGTAGATGTGGTGTACCTGGACTTCCAAAAGGCCTTCGATAAGGTCCCACATAAAAGATTAGCAGAGAAAATTGAAGCTCATGGGATAAAGGGGAAAGTATTGACGTGGATAGAGAACTGGCTGTCAGATAGAAAACAGAGAGTTGGAATAAACGGCTCATTTTCTGAATGGCAGGCAGTAACAAGTGGGGTACCACAGGGATCTGTCCTGGGTCCCCAGCTGTTCACAATTTACATTAATGACCTGGATCAGGGAGTCGGATGCAGCATTTCCAAATTTGCAGACGACACTAAACTAGGAGGGGGGGTGGGCTCAGAGGAGGAGACCAGGAAGCTCCAGAGCGATTTGGACAGACTGGGTGATTGGGCGGATAAATGGCAGATGCACTATAATGTGGACAAGTGCGAAGTTATCCACCTTGGGTGCAGGAACGGGAGGGCAAATTATTATTTAAATGGCAATAAATTGGGAGAGGGGGAAGTACAGAGAGACCTGGGTGTTCTTGTACACCAGTCACTGAAGGCGAGCATGCAGGTGCAACAGGCGGTCAAGAAGGCAAACGGTATGCTGGCCTTCATAGCAAAAGGGTTGGAATACAGGAACAGGGATACCTTGCTGCAGCTGTACAGGGCACTGGTGAGACCACACCTCGAGTACTGTGTACAGTTTTGGTCGCCTCATCTGAGGAAAGATGTTCTTGCCATGGAGGGGGTGCAGCGGCGATTCACCAGGCTGATACCAGGAATGGCGGGATTGACCTATGAGGAGAGACTATGTAGTTTAGGGATGTACACACTGGAGTTTAGAAGATTGAGAGGGGACCTCATAGAAGTGTATAAAATTCTGACAGGTCTAGACAGATTAGATGCAGAAGGAATGTTTCCCTTGGCGGGTGAGAACAGAACTAGAGGACATAATTTAAGGATAAGGGCTAAACCATTTAGGACAGAAATGAGGGGGAATTTCTTCACTCAGAGAGTGGTGAACCTGTGGAACTCATTGCCACAGAGGGCAGTGTACGCCAGCTCATTAAATATATTTAAGAGGGAATTAGATATATTTCTACAGGCAAAAGGGGTTAAGGGTTACGGAGAGAAGGCGGGGACGGGATACTGAATTGAAGGATCAGCCATGATCTCATTAAATGGCGGAGCAGGCTCGAAGGGCCGGATGGCCTACTCCTGCTCCTATCTTCTATGTATCTATGTATCTATGAAAGGCAGACAGAAATAAATGGTAAAAGGGTGAGGAACAAAAAACAAAGGGCCAAACTAATTCATAAAAAATGTGAGCATAAAAAAAGCCTGAGGGTTTTATACCTTAATGCGAGAAGCATCAGGAACAAGGTAGATGAATTAGCTGTGGAAATAGAGGTTAATAATTATGATCTAATTGGGATTACGGAAACATGGTTGCAGGGTGAGCAGGGCTGGGAGCTTAACATACAGGGGTATTCAGTATTTAGGAAGGATCGACAAAAAAGAAAGGGAGGAGGGGTAGCATTGCTGGTAAAAGAAGGGATAAATGCAATTGAAAGGAAGGATATTAACTCAGTTAATACAGAATCTATATGGGTGGAGCTAAGAAATAGCGAGGGGCGAAAAACATTAATAGGAGTGGTATATAGGCCTCCAAATAGTAAAATAGAGGTTGGGGAGGGCATCACGAGGGAAATTAGAGAAGCGTGCAATAAGAGCACAGCTGTCATCATAGGTGACTTTAACTTACATATAGATTGGAATAGCCTAATCAGTAAAAATAATGAGGAGGAGGAATTCCTTGAGTGTTTAAGGGATGGTTATCTGGATCAATATGTCGAGGAACCAACTCGGGAACAGGCTATATTGGACTGGGTACTGTGCAATGAGAAGGGACTAATTAGTAATCTTGTTGTACGGGGACCCTTGGGTCAGAGCGATCATAACATGATCGATTTCTCACTCGAAATGGAGAGCGAAGAAATTGACTCAGATACTAAGGTCCTGAATTTAAACAAGGGGAATTATGATGCCATTAGACGGGAACTGAGTAGGTCTGATTGGACAACGTTCCTGGGAGGACTGGAGGTAGATAAACAATGGCAAGCATTTAAAGATAGAATGACAAAATTGCAAAAATTGTTTATACCAATCTGGCATAAAAGGAAATCTAAAAAGGTGACTCAACCGTGGATAACAGGGGAAATTAGAGACAGCATAAAATCCAAAGATAGGGCGTATAAAATAGCCAAAAAAAGCGCCAGAGCGGAAGATTGGGAACAGTTTAAGATAGAGCAAAGGAGGACAAAGGGCTTAATCAAGAGGGGCAAAATAGCTTACGAAAGCAAGCTGGCGGAAAATATAAAAACTAACTCCAAAAGCTTTTATAAGTATATCAAGAGGAAAAGACTGGTGAAAACCAAAGTTGGCCCATTGCAGTCAGATACGGGGGAATATATAACGGGAAATAAAGAAATGGCAGACCAACTAAATGCATACTTTGGGTCAGTCTTTACGAAGGAAGACACAAAAAACCTCCCTGGGATATCGGGAAAAATAGGGACATTTGCAAAGGAGGAACTGACGCAAGTCAATATCTCTAAGGATATGGTGTTAAGGAAGCTAAAGGGATTGAAGGCGGACAAATCCCCAGGGCCTGATAACATGCATCCTAGGGTGCTGAAGGAGGTGGCCCTAGAGATAGCGGATGCACTAAGTATGATTTTTCAGAATTCATTAGACTCGGGAACAGTGCCCATGGATTGGAGGGTAGCTAACGTTACCCCACTATTCAAAAAGGGGGGTAGGGAAAAAGCAGGTAATTACAGACCTGTAAGCCTTACATCAGTTGTGGGCAAAATGCTGGAGTTCATCATTAAGGATGAAATAGCGGAGCACTTAGCAAATGGGGACAGGATAGGACAGAGTCAACATGGATTTACAAAGGGTAAATCGTGCTTGACTAATCTATTGGAATTTTTTGAGGGAGTAACTGGTAAAATAGATGGGGGAGAGCCAGTAGATGTGGTGTACCTGGACTTCCAAAAGGCCTTCGATAAGGTCCCACATAAAAGATTAGCAGAGAAAATTGAAGCTCATGGGATAAAGGGGAAAGTATTGACGTGGATAGAGAACTGGCTGTCAGATAGAAAACAGAGAGTTGGAATAAACGGCTCATTTTCTGAATGGCAGGCAGTAACAAGTGGGGTACCACAGGGATCTGTCCTGGGTCCCCAGCTGTTCACAATTTACATTAATGACCTGGATCAGGGAGTCGGATGCAGCATTTCCAAATTTGCAGACGACACTAAACTAGGAGGGGGGGTGGGCTCAGAGGAGGAGACCAGGAAGCTCCAGAGCGATTTGGACAGACTGGGTGATTGGGCGGATAAATGGCAGATGCACTATAATGTGGACAAGTGCGAAGTTATCCACCTTGGGTGCAGGAACGGGAGGGCAAATTATTATTTAAATGGCAATAAATTGGGAGAGGGGGAAGTACAGAGAGACCTGGGTGTTCTTGTACACCAGTCACTGAAGGCGAGCATGCAGGTGCAACAGGCGATCAAGAAGGCAAACGGTATGCTGGCCTTCATAGCAAAAGGGTTGGAATACAGGAACAGGGATACCTTGCTGCAGCTGTACAGGGCACTGGTGAGACCACACCTCGAGTACTGTGTACAGTTTTGGTCGCCTCATCTGAGGAAAGATGTTCTTGCCATGGAGGGGGTGCAGCGGCGATTCACCAGGCTGATACCAGGAATGGCGGGATTGACCTATGAGGAGAGACTATGTAGTTTAGGGATGTACACACTGGAGTTTAGAAGATTGAGAGGGGACCTCATAGAAGTGTATAAAATTCTGACAGGTCTAGACAGACTAGATGCAGAAGGAATGTTTCCCTTGGCGGGTGAGAACAGAACTAGAGGACATAATTTAAGGATAAGGGCTAAACCATTTAGGACAGAAATGAGGGGGAATTTCTTCACTCAGAGGGTGGTGAACCTGTGGAACTCATTGCCACAGAGGGCAGTGTACGCCAGCTCATTAAATATATTTAAGAGGGAATTAGATATATTTCTACAGGCAAAAGGGGTTAAGGGTTACGGAGAGAAGGCGGGGACGGGATACTGAATTGGAGGAACAGCCATGATCTCATTAAATGGCGGAGCAGGCTCGAAGGGCCGGATGGCCTACTCCTGCTCCTATCTTCTATGTATCTATGTATGTATGTACAATACAGGGGCTGGGCTGGGCCGGGGGGGGAGGAATGAGCTGAACCGGCTCACAATACAGGGGCTAGGCCGGCGGGGGGGGAATGAGCTGAACCGGCTCACAATACAGGGGCTGGGCCGGGGGGGAATGAGCTGAACCGGCTCACAATACAGGGGCTGGGCCGGGGGGGGGAATGAGCTGAACCGGCTCACAATGCAGGGGCTGGGCCCGGGGGGGGGGGGGGGGGAATGAGCTGAACCGGCTCACAATACAGGGGCTGGGCCGGGGGGGGGGGGGGGAATGAGCTGAACCGGCTCACAATACAGGGGCTGGGCCGGGGGGGGGGAATGTGCTGAACCGGCTCACAATACAGGGGCTGGGCCGGGGGGGGGGAATGGGCTGAACCGGCTCACAATACAGGGGCTGGGCCGGGGGGGGAATGAGCTGAACCGGCTCACAATACAGGGGCTGGGCCGAGGGGGGGGGGGAATGAGCTGAACCGGCTCACAATACAGGGGCTGGGCCGGGGGGGGGGAATGAGCTGAACCGGCTCACAATACAGGGGCTGGGCCGGGGGGGGAATGAGCTGAACCGGCTCACAATACAGGGGCTGGGCCGCGGGGGGGGAATGAGCTGAACCGGCTCTAAATACAGGGGCTGGGCCTGGGGGGGAATGAGCTGAACCGGCTCACAATACAGGGGCTGGGCCGGGGGGGGGGAATGAGCTGAACCGGCTCACAATACAGGGGCTGGGCCGGGGGGGGAATGAGCTGAACCGGCTCACAATACAGGGGCTGGGCCGAGGGGGGGGGGGAATGAGCTGAACCGGCTCACAATACAGGGGCTGGGCCGGGGGGGGAATGAGCTGAACCGGCTCACAATACAGGGGCTGGGCCGCGGGGGGGGAATGAGCTGAACCGGCTCACAATACAGGGGCTGGGCCGAGGGGGGGGGGAATGAGCTGAACCGGCTCACAATACAGGGGCTGGGCCGGGGGGGGAATGAGCTGAACCGGCTCACAATACAGGGGCTGGGCCGGGAGGGGAATGAGCTGAACCGGCTCACAATACAGAGGTTGGGCCGGGGGGGGAATGAGCTGAACCGGCTCACAATGCAGGGGCTGGGCTGGGCCGGGGGGGGGAATGAGCTGAACCGGCTCACAATACAGGGGCTGGGCTGGGGGGGGGGGTGAATGAGCTGAACCGGCTCACAATACAGGGGCTGGGCTGGGTTGGGGGGGGGAAATGAGCTGAACCGGCTCACAATACAGGGGCTGGGCCGGGGGGGGGGGGAAATGAGCTGAACCGGCTCACAATACAGAGGCTGGGCCGGGGGGGGGTGAATGAGCTGAACCGGCTCACAATACAGAGGCTGGGCCGGGGGGGGAATGAGCTGAACCGGCTCACAATACAGGGGCTGGGCCGCGGGGGGGGAATGAGCTGAACCGGCTCACAATACAGGGGCTGGGCCGGGGGGGGGGAATGAGCTGAACCGGCTCACAATACAGGGGCTGGGCCGGGGGGGGAATGAGCTGAACCGGCTCACAATACAGGGGCTGGGCCGGGGGGGATGAATGAGCTGAACCGGCTCACAATACAGGGGCTGGACCGGGGGGGGGGAATGAGCTGAACCGGCTCACAATACAGGGGCTGGGCCGGGGGGGGAATGAGCTGAACCGGCTCACAATACAGGGGCTGGGCCGGGGGTGGGGGGGGAATGAGCTGAACCGGCTCACAATACAGGGGCTGGGCCTGGGGGGGGGAATGAGCTGAACCGGCTCACAATACAGGGGCTGCGGGGGGGGGGGGGGGAATGAGCTGAACCGGCTCACAATACAGGGGCTGGGCTGGGCCGGGGGGGGAATGAGCTGAACCGGCTCACAATACAGGGGCTGGGCCGGGGGGGGGGAATGAGCTGAACCGGCTCACAATACAGGGGCTGGGCCGGGGGGGGAATGAGCTGAACCGGCTCACAATACAGGGGCTGGGGGGAATGAGCTGAACCGGCTCACAATACAGCGGCTGGGGGGAATGAGCTGAACCGGCTCAGAATACAGGGGCTGAGCCGGGGGGGGGAATGAGCTGAACCGGCTCACAATACAGGGGCTGGGCCGGGGGGGGGGGCGGGGGGGGAATGAGCTGAACCGGCTCTCAATACTGGGGCTGGGCCGGGGGGGAATGAGCTTAACCGGCTCACAATACAGGGGCTGGGCTGGGTGGGGGGTGAATGAGCTGAACCGGCTCACAATACAGGGGCTGGGGGGGAACGAGCTGAACCGGCTCACAATACAGGGGCTGGGGGGGAATGAGCTGAACCGGCTCACAATACAGGGGCTGGGCCCGGGGTGGAGGGCGCGGTGGCTTCAGGCAGTTTGGACACAAAACGGCGCATTTCCGCCCAGAGCTGTGAGAATTTACTGTGAGGAAAATCTCCAATCTAACACACAGCCCCGGAACTGGTGATCTGAGAAAAGGGACAAAATCAAACAAGTACTCGGCCTTCAAATTGAATTTTTAGTGAGCAGATAAAAAGTCTACATTACATTATTTCATGCTTACAATCAATATTCTCATTTTCTGCTCTGCAATAATTAGATGTCCCGGTGAACGATGGAGTGATTGTGCACATCTGGAAGTAAACAGGGATTGTAGACTGAGGAACAACAGCAGGTGAACCAGCACAGGATTGTGAGAACACCAACCAGAGAGAACCCTTCCGATTCAAAGAGCTTCCAGAGATCGACTGCGGAGCAAGGTGAGAGAGAGAGTCCCATTGACTCAGATACACACTGGTCCTTGAGATGGACTGGGGAGAAAGGTGAGAGAGAGTCCCACTGACTCAGATACACACTGGTCCTGGAGATGGACCGGGGAGAAAGGTCAGAGAGATTCCCACTGACTCAGATTACACACTGGTCCTGGAGATGGACTGGGGAGAAAGGTCAGAGAGAGTCCCATTGACTCAGATATACACTGGTCCTGGAGATGGACTGTGGAGAAAGGTCAGAGAGAGTCCCATTGACTCAGATACACACTGGTCCTGGAGATGGACTGGGGAGAAAGGTCAGAGAGAGTCCCATTGACTCAGATACACACTGGTCCTGGAGATGGACTGGGGAGAAAGGTCAGAGAGATTCCCACTGACTCAGATACACACTGGTCCTGGAGATGGACCGGGGAGAAAGGTCAGAGAGAGTCCCATTGACTCAGATACACACTGGTCCTGGAGATTGTCTGGGGAGAAAGGTCAGAGAGAGTCCCATTGACTCAGATACACACTGGTCCTGGAGATGGACTGGGGAGAAAGGTCAGAGAGAGTCCCATTGACTGAGATACTCACTAGTGCTGGAGATGGACTGGGGAGAAAGGTAAGAGAGAGTCCCATTGACTCAGATGATGTCCCCACACTATTACTGCAAATTTGGTTTGCCCAGTCTATATGTAGCTTAAAATCCCCCATGATTAAGATATTACCCTTGCTACATGCACCTCTAGTTTCCTGATTTATACTCTGCCCTACATTACAACTACAGTTTGGGGGCCTATAAACATCTCCAACCAATGTTTTCTGCCCCTTACTGTTTCTTAGCTCCACCCAAACTGATTCTTTTACTTGATTTTCGGAGCTAAGATCCTTTCTCTCTACTGTCTTTATCCCATCCTTTATCGATAAGGAGACCAAAACTGTGCATGGTACTCCGGGTGTGGTCTCACCAAAGCCCTGTACAATTGTAGCAAGACTTCCTTACTGTTGTAATAAAGTCCAACATGCCATTCGCCTTCCCAATCGCTTGCTGTACCTGCATGCTAACTTTGTTTCCTGTACGAGAACACCTAAATCTCTCTCAACACCAACATTTAATAATTTTTCACCATTTAAAAAAGGTTCTGTTTTTCTAATCTTCCTACTAAAGTGAATAACCACACATTTCCCCACATTATATTCCATCTGTCACCTTATTGTCCACACAGTTAACCTGCCCATATCCCTTTGCAGGCTCTTTGTGTCCTCCTCATAGCTTACTTTCACCCCTAGCTTTGTATCCGCAGCAAACTTGGATACATTGCACTCGGTCCCTTGATCTAAGTCATTAATATAGATTGTAAATAGCAGAGGCCCAAGCACTGATCCTTGTGGCACCCCACTCGCCTGCCAAGCTGAAAATGTCCTGTTTATCCCTACTCTCTGTTTTCTGTCAGTTAACCAATCCTCTATCGATGCTAATAGAGTCATAACGGCACAGAAGGAGGCCATTCGGCCCATCGAGTCCACGCCGGCTCTCTGTAGAGCAATCCAGCCAGTCCCATTCCCCCGCTCTATCCCTGTAGCCCTGCAAGTTTATTTCCCTCAAGTGCCTATCCAGTCTCCGCTTGAAAATATTGAGTGTCTCCGCTTCAAGCACTTCCGTTGGCAGAGTGTTTCAGGTCCTCGCCACTCGCTGCGTAAATTTTTCTTTCCTCACTTCCCCCCTGTACCTCTTGCCCAAAACCTTAAATCTGTGTCCCCCTAGTCCTTGTACCATCCATTAGTGGGAACAGCCTTTCCCTATCTAGCCTATCCAAACCCGTCATAATCTTCTACACCTCTATCAAATCACCCCTCAACCTCCTTTGCTCTAAAGAAAACAAATCCAGCTTCTCCAACCTGTCCTTGTAGCTAATATATTACCCTCAACCCCATGAGCCCTTATCTTGTGTAGCAACCTTTTATGTGGCACCTTATCAAACGCCTTTTGGCAATCCAAATATATTACATCCACCAGTTCCCCTTTATCTACCCAGCTAGCTGCATCCTCAAAAAATACTAATAAATTGGTTAAGCATGATTTCCCTTTTATAAAACCCTGTTGACTCTGCCTGATCATATTATGATTTTCTAAGTGCTCTCTTACTACTCCCTTAATAATGGATTCCAGCATTTTCCTGACGCCAGGCTCACTGGCCTGTAGTTCCCTGCTTTCTCTCTTCCCCCTTTCTTGAATAGCGGGGTTACATTTTCTACCTTCCAATCTGCTGGGACTGTTCCAGAATCTAGGGAATTTTGGAAGATCACAACCAAGGCATCCACGATCTCTGCAGCCACCTCTTTTAGAACCCTAGGATGTAGGCCGTCAGGTCCAGGGGATTTGTCGGCTTTTAGTCCCATTAGGTTCTCAAGTACTTTTTTCCTCTAAGGAACTTAAAGTAATTAATATCAGTACTTTCATTAGTCCCTTGGTTCCCTGCTATTTTTGGTACGCTATTTGTGTCTTCTACAGTGAAGACAGATACCAAATATTTGTTTAAAGTCTCTGCCATTTCCTTATTTCCCATTATAATTTCTCCTGTCTCAGCCTCTAAGGGACCAATGCTTACTTTTGCTACTCTCCATGTTTACATACTTTTAGAAGCTCCTGCAATGTTTTTAATGATTCTTGCTAGTATACTCTCATTCGATTTTTCTGTGTGTTATTGATGTAGACTTGTGTGTCTGGTTTATACAGTAGCCAGAGATGTCCATATTAGGCAATGTCTGCAGAGGTTTGATAAGAAAACAGTGTATGGGTGCATGGAGGTACCCATGCCTAGGAAACGCATGCTCTATCTGTGACTAGACTCTGCTTGTAATCTGCTTTCTATGCTGAAGTTAAAGAATGAAATGATTCTAACCAGAAGACTGAATTTGTTACTACTCAAGTGAACAAACAGAAGGGAACAGGTTCTACCCTTATACTATTCGGCTACCTTGGGCTGCACAAACTATAACAGTGTTCCGCCAAGCTGAAGCCACGGTCGACACATTTATTCGACAATCTAATCATTTTGCCTCCAACTTTCCCCATAAGCATTGTTTATTGTACTGTAATGCGTGGGACAATCTTTATATTTTATTGTGGTGTGTAGTGTCTTAGCAACTAGTCCCATATCCAGGTATGGCAATCTCTTGATCTGGATGTTTATCGTTTTCTGTCTTTGAGTTTCCAAATTGTCTTTTGTTCACACCCAGAGACAAAATTCAACTTCCCCTTTCCTCCCATTCGACTGCAACATTTACACGCCTTTTAAACGTTGTAACATTGATAACAACATCATTTGTAGAATTGTAATATAACTGTAACTGCAAGCATGATGGATTGTAATAGTTTAAAAACAGCAGGAAGTGGATTGCGATACCGTGATGACTGCAGGCATCAGGAATGACAAAATAATAAAATCACAGAAATATCTTATTGTGATACATTGATCATGATATACATGGGGAATTGTAATATATTAAAATCTACAGGTATACCCAATTGTAATATTGATCACACAGACATGTGGAATTGTAATATATTAAAACTACAGCTATATCCAATAGTAATATTTATCACAAAGATGTGGAAAATTGTAATATATTAAAATACAGGTATATCCAATAGTAATATTTATCAAAAAGACATGGAAAATTGTAATGATTAAAATTACAGGTATACCCAATTGTAATATTAATCACTACAGACATAGGGAATTGTAATATATTAAAACAACTGGTATATCCAATAGTAATATTTATCACAAAGATGTGGAAGATTGTAATATATTAATACTACAGGTATACGCAATGTAATATTGATCACTGCAGACATGGGGATTTGTAATATATGAAAAACTACAGGTATATCCAATATAATAGTGATCACTACAGACATGGGGAATTGTAATATATTAAAACTACAGGTATATTCAACAGTAATATTGATCACCACAGACATGGGAAACCGTAATATAATAAAACTACAGGTATATCCAATTGTAATATTGATCACCCTGCTAACAAGGGCCCTGAATGAAAGGCAACAGACAAACTGTGTTTATTTGAGGTGTTTTTGTGAGTGAGCGAGCCTGGCGAATAGTTTGAAACATTCTGATACATGACGCTGTTGGGTCGTTTTACCTTACCAGGTTACCTGTCCCGGACAAACCCAGTTTCACTCTCGTCCCTGAAGATCGTAGGTTCAAGACCCACACCAAGGGCTTGAGCATATAATCGGAAATGACTGAGTGAGTGCTGCATCGTCGAATGTGTCGTCTTTCGAATGAAAAACGCAATCCAGGTCCTGTCTGCCTCTACAGGTGGAAGGGAAATAACCCTCGGCTCTACTGAAGGAAGAGAAGAGGACTCCTCTCAGTTTCTTGGTCCACATTGAGATATCTTAAAAATTTAATACCAGATTATACTCCCTGTAGTTTTCTTTAAGTATCCACGTCTTTCTAATTTTCCCCAGCACCCCCACAGGTCAGTGTCTGTCCCGGATATTCAGGATCCCGCCCGCCCGACTAGTTCCCAGGTAGACATGTACGGGTCCTTGGAGCACAAGGACTGGACTTAACATCACTGATCTCAGGTTATACCTGGAGATTTGCGGGGGTTTGGGTGCTGCACAGCCGGGACCACCGAATCGCCTCTCCCGTGTATAATAACGATAACTGGTTCGCGGTACCATAGTGGCTATGTTAATGGACTAGTAATCCAGAGACCTACACTAATGATCCGGAGATATGAGATCAAATCCCACCACGACAGCGGGGGAATTTAAATTGAGTTAATTAAATAAATCTGGAATATACTGTAACTACCGGATTGACGTAAAAATCCATTTGGTTCAGTAATGTTCTTTAGGGAAGGAAATCTGCCGTCCTTACCCGGTCTGCTATATGTGACTCCAGACCCACAGCAATGTGGTTGACTCTGAACTGCCCTCTGAAATGGCCTAGCAAGTCACTCAGTTCTACCAAACTGATACAAAGAAGTAGATTGTGGGAGTACCTTCACAACACGGACTGCAGCAGTTTAAGAAGGCGGCTCACCACAACCTTCTCGAGGGCAATTAGAGATGGGCAATAAACGCTGGCCTTGCCAGCGAGGCCCACATCGCAGGGAGGAATAAAAATGTGTTACATGAATTCCAATAAATTATTGTGTGTTGAGTCAGAATGAAGGCTCTCGGTGCTCTGCTGATCCAGCTCCCTGCCTCGGCCGAGGGTTCCTTTTATTAAACTGTTTGTCCCCATACTTTCTGGATTTATTTCCCTGCTCGTTCAACACTGTAGGGGGTGGCAATGGGGTCAGCCTTCACCTCTGACTCAGTGAACGGTACCAATCGCTCCCACGCCCCTGGTTCCTAGACTTTGGACTTATTTAGGGGTTGTGAACAAAAATGCAGTAGACAACAGGGTCTGATGAAAGAATTTTGACTTTATTAAAAGAAAAAGGTAACAAACTTAAAACACACTTAATACTTAAACACAGGTTGGGGAACACAAGGTACAGCCGAGGAAGAAGGACAATATACCAAACAAAAAAAAAACCTTATCCCTCCCAAAGATCCCACTATCTAGCTAGGTTTTGGTTTCAGGAGATCAGGGATAATGCTCACCAAACAAATTGATTTGACAGGGTTTTAGAGTCTTTTGAGTTTCGTAAGGCCCTTGTTGCTGCGAGGTGTCCGATGGTCACTGAGGCAGTCGCTCTGGTTTCTTCTTGTGTGATGGTCTGTTTGTGAAGTTGTTGGCCTTCCCTCCTCCTCCTCCTCGTGGCTTGTGGTGTCTTTGCTGAAGCAGGGCTGAGAGAGAGAGAGAGAGCTGTGCCAGCGTTGTCAGCGAGTCCAAAGAGAGCGAGCCCTGGGACATTAGGCCCCAATTATACTGTCCTTTTCGCGCCCAAAAACCCCTTACTAAAATGGTTTCCTTTAGATTTCAAATGAGCCCTGTTTAGTCTATTGTCTTAGTTTTGGCGGGCTTGCCAGTTTCGATGGCTTTAACTTGGTGTTAAACATGTCCTGATCGCTTTCCGATTTACGCAAGGCCTTTATCTACGCGCCAAATCTCGTCCCCATTGTCCTAGGTCTTTTGGCGGGCTTTAAATCTGTCCTGTGGATACCTGGTTGATTGGTTTTTGATGAAGTAAATCGGGTTGCTTAATGTTTTATTGATTTCAGGCCTGGGAATTTCAAAAGAGGTCTTGGATTATTCATATTTCGATGTGTGTGTGAGGCATTTGGGTTTTGTCTCTTCCTCCTTGATAGGAAGGCAGTGTAAACACATTCCCAGACAGCTTAATTGGGCCCCAATACCCAAAGCTATCCAGTGCCTGGCCACGCCCCACTGCAGCCTGTGAAAGATGTCTTTCCCAACTGTAAGATTCAAAAAGTCATTTTCCTCAGGATTTTCTTCCCTGATCTTTAAAATGTCCAAAACTGAGGGTTTTTCCTCAAATCACTTCACTTAGGGTTCTGTTCGAGTTTCTGGTGGATTTTGCTAAGCCTACAACACCGTCACCTGATTATTGTGGGGACCTGCTTTTAACAGGAAATAAAAACACAATGTTTCAGTACTTTAAAGAGGAACTGGAGTTTCATGAAATGACTTGTCGATTCAAAATTTATAACATTTCTTATGTATAAAGAAGGTAATTATCAGTTGTTTTGCCATCGAATTCAGTATTTTAGCAGCAATGTAAATGGTCACTGTTAGCAGTTACAGATTTAAATGGTTTAAGACAATCAGATTTGCAGAGGTGATGGAGTCTATTTCTGACTGTGACTATTTTATTAATTTCTGTCGATGCGGCACTGCTTAATGTTCTGTACAGCTGGAACTGACGGCGGATTCAGTAAACCCGCAGTGTCAGGTCTGGTGGTGTAATAATCCGTTATTGGAATCGCAGCTTCATGTTTAGAAACACTGGCTGAATGTTCAGGGTTAATGTTCTTCACTAAACTCAGAACATGTGATGTTGGTTTTGTTACTTCCGTTTGTTATTTTCGGTGAGTGATTTCCTCTATTGCCAGGGTAACAATCTGTCAGATCTCAGTGCAAGAGGCCTTGGCTCCAATTTATATCAGAAAGACCGTCAAACATTCAGTGTAAACTCCTGTCTGTGTAGTCGGCGGTCCAGGAGTAGGGAAATCTTCTGAGTAGTTTTAATACAATGGCCACAATATTAAAATAAGATTAGAAAGCTGTTGTGTAGGAGCAGTAGGTTTTATAGATACACATAATTCGTAAAACGTCCTCCTGCCACGGTTAAATAATGCTTCTTATATTGATAAAGCCTGTTTCAACCCGGTGTTCACACATGTTCTACCATTCCCACATGTCCGACTGCCATTCTGGCCTCTTCCTACAGACGCAGTGAAAAGACATTCCAGTTCATCAGTTGGAGTTTGAGCAATGTCATTGAGATTCACCAGTAATGAATTAATTCTTGTTTGTAAAGCACACTTCCTGTAAGATTCACATTTACTGTTGGCCCAACTCATCTCCTGTCACATTAATTTCCTGTTACACCTCAGACATCACAGTTCGAGTGAAACCTTTCACCAGTTCCAAATGGCAGTGGATCTGCGAGTTCTAATTACATGAGACACGTTTATTCATCTTACAACTGTTTAGAGAGAGCCTTTATGTGATAGATTGTTAATACTGGTTCCAGATAATAAACACATGATAGAAATATGAGACAGTACAAGACCATAGACAGACAGGAACAATTGGATTCCATTCAGGCCATCTATCCTGTTCTGCCAATAAGTTAATTAGAGCAGGCGAAATAGCCTGGCTCTGTTGCGCAGGCGCAGACTCGCTCTCTTGCTCTGACGCAGGCGCAGACTCGCTCTCTTGCTCTGACGCAGGCGCAGACTCGCTCTCTTGCTCTGACGCAGGCGCAGACTCGCTCTCTTGCTCTGACGCAGGCGCAGACTCGCTCTCTTGCTCTGACGCAGGCGCAGACTCGCTCTCTTGCTCTGACGCAGGCGCAGTCTCGCTCTCTTGCTCTGACGCAGGCGCAGTGTTGCTCGCTGCCGTTAATCCGGGGATTCCCAGTCACGGGTCAGTTTGCCGCTTGTGCCGGGCGGCGCGGGTCGGTCGGTGAGGAGCAGGATGGTTGCCCGGGTTACAGGGGCCTTGCTCTGGGACTGAGGGAACTCGGCTCCATTCAGCTCACGGCCCAGAGTTGAGATCACAGCGAGGGAGGAAGGGGCTTCACAATCTCACAGCTCCGGTTAGTAACCGCAGAGAAAATGGCGCATTTCCGCCCAGAGCGGTGAGAATTAACTGTGAGGAAAATCTCCAAACTAAACACACAGCCCCGGAACTGGGGATCTGAGGAAAGGGACAAAATCAAACAAGTACTCGACCTTCAAATTTAATTATTAGTAAGCAGATTAAAAAGTCTACATGACATTATTTCATGCTTTCAATCAATGTTCTCATTTTCTGCTCTGCCATAATTAGATCTCCCGGTGAATCACGCAGTGATTGTGCACAACTGGAAGTAAACAGGGATTGCGGACTGAGGAACGACAGCAGGTGAACCAGCACAGGATTGTGAGAACAACAACCAGAGACAACCCTTCCGATTCAAAGAGCTTCCAGAAATTGACTGCGGAGCAAGGTGAGAGAGAGAGTCCCATTGACTCAGATACACACTGGTCCTGGAGATGGACTGTGGAGAAAGGTCAGAGAGAGTCCCATTGACTCAGATACACACTGGTCCTGGAGATGGACTGGGGAGAAAGGTCAGAGAGAGTCCCATTGACTCAGATACACACTGGTCCTGGAGATGGACTGGGGAGAAAGGTCAGAGAGAGTCCCATTGACTCAGATACACACTGGTCCTGGAGATGGACTGGGGAGAAAGGTCAGAGAGAGTCCCATTGACTCAGGTACACACTGGTCCTGGAGATGGACTGGGGAGAAAGGTCAGAGAGAGCCCCATTGACTCAGATACACACTGGTCCTGGAGATGGACTGTGGAGAAAGGTCAGAGAGAGCCCCATTGACTCAGATACACACTGGTCCTGGAGATGGACTGGGGAGAAAGGTCAGAGAGAGTCCCATTGACTCAGATACACACTGGTCCTGGAGATGGACTTTGGAGAGAGGTCAGAGAGAGTCCCATTGACTCAGGTACACACTGGTCCTGGAGATGGACTATGGAAAAAGGTCAGAGAGAGTCCCATTGACTCAGATACACACTAGTCCTGGAGATGGACTGGGGAGAAAGGTCAGAGAGAGTCCCATTGACTCAGATACACACTGGTCCTGGAGATGGACTGGGGAAAAAGGTCAGAGAGAGCCCCATTGACTCAGATACACACTGTGTAACATATCAAAGTTTGCAGATGATACAAAGATGGGAGGGAAAGTAGAAAGTGAGGAGGACATAAAAAACCTACAAGGGGATATAGACAGGCTGGGTGAGTGGGCGGAGATTTGGCAGATGCAATACAATATTGGAAAATGTGAGGTTATGCACTTTCGCAGGAAAAATCAGAGAGCAAGTTATTATCTTAATGGGGAGAAACTGGAAAGTACTGCAGTGCAAAGGGATCTGGGGGTCCTAGTGCAAGAAAATCAAAAAGTTAGTATGCAGGTGCAGCAGGTGATCAAGAAGGCCAACGGAATGTTGGCTTTTATTGCTAGGGGGATAGATTATAAAATCAGGGAGGTATTGCTGCAGTTATATAAGGTATTGGTGAGACCGCACCTGGAATACTGCATACAGTTTTGGTGTCCATACTTAAGAAAAGACATACTTGCTCTCGAGGCAGTACAAAGAAGGTTCACTCGGTTAATCCCGGGGATGAGGGGATGGACATATGAGGAGAGGTTGAGTAGATTGGGACTCTACTCATTGGAGTTCAGAAGAATGAGAGGCGATCTTATTGAAACATATAAGATTGTGAAGGGGCTTGATCGGGTGGATGCGGTAAGGATGTTCCCAAGGATGGGTGAGACGAGAACTAGGGGACATAGTCTTAGAATAAGGGGCTGCTCTTTCAAAACTGAGATGAGGAGGAACTACTTCACTCAGAGGGTGGTAGGTCCGTGGAATATGCTGCCACAAAAAGCTGTAGAAGCTACAACATTAATTAAATTTAAAACAGAAATAGACAGTTTCCTAGAAGTAAAGGGCATTAAGGGTTACGGGGAGCGGGCAGGAATTTGGACATGAGTCTAGGTTCGGATCGGTCATGGCCCTGTGGGTAGTGGAGCGGGCCCAGGGACTGTGTAGCCTGATTCTGCTCCTATTTCGTGTGTGCAATTCTGTTAGATGCAGGAGATGGTTCTGTGATAGATAGTAGATTGGCGGTTAGGATCAGATCAGCCATGATCTTATTGAATGGCGGAGCAGGCTCGAGGGGCCGATTGGCCTACTCCTGCTCCTATTTCTTATGTTCTTATGTTCTTATATGTCCTGATCTTATTGAATGGCGGAGCAGGCTCGAGGGGCCGATTGGCCAACTCCTGCTCCTATTTCTTATGTTCTTATGTTCTGGTCCTGGAGATGGACTGGGGAGAAAGGTCAGAGAGAGTCCCATTGACTCAGATACACACTGGTCCTGGAGATAGACTGGGGAGAAAGGTCAGAGAGAGTCCCATTGACTCAGATACACACTGGTCCTGGAGACAGTACACAAAGGTTACAAAGTGAGGCAGGTATTGGTGAGAATGAGAGTGGTAGTGTCTGACCACCGAGCACAATTATCCAGCATGAGGCCGTGCAATGGAATGTGAAGTGAGATCAGTTTCTGTCTCTAAACACAGAGTCACAAATAAATCTTGTGTATGTTTTAAAGTAAAGGGGTATGTTTTAGAGTAAAGGGGTTTAATCTAAGAGGTGACTCTGGGGTAGAGTCTGGAGCAGAGCCCAGCAGATGAACACGTGTCTGTTTGTTAGGTGGGGCTGAACTCACACCGACACCATCAGATCTCTGTTAAAATAGCTCCGATCTGGTGACAGATCAAGGGGAAAGATTGAACAGGGAAACTAATTAAAATCAATTCATTGAACACGATTCAGAGACCAACCTATAGCCTGTGACCAGCAGATACGGAGTATTGTCAGATAGTGAATGCTGAGCACAGCGTTATTACATAAGAAATAGGAACAGGAGTAGGCCACACAGCCCCTCGAGCCTGTTCCGCCATTCAATAAGATCATATCTGATCATCGACCTCAACTCCACTCTCCCGCCCGATCCCCATATCCCAGGATTCCCTTAGAGTCCAAAATCTATTTATCTTAGCCTTGAATGTACTCAAAGACTCAGCATTCACAGCCCTCTGGGGCAGAGAATTCCAAAGATTCACAACCTTCTGAGTGAAGAAATTCCTCCTCACCTCAGTCTTAAATGGCCTACCACTTATCCTGAGACTATGACCCCTAGTTCGAGACACTCCAGCCAGGGGGAAACAACCTCGCAGCATCTACCCTGTCAATTCCCTTCAGAATCTTGTATGTTTCAATGAGATCGCCACTCATTCTTCTGAACTCCAGAGAGTATAGGCCCATTCTACACAATCTCCTCATAGGACAACCCTCTCATCCCAGGAATCAATCTAGTGAACCTTCATTACACCGCCTCCAAGGCAAGTATATCCTTCCTTAGATAAGGAGACCAAAACTGTGCACAGTACTCCAGGTGTGGTCTCACCAATGCCCTGTACAGTTGTAGCAAGACTTCCTTACTCTTATACTCCAAGCCCTTTGCAATAAAGGCCAACATACCATTGCCTTCCTTATGCTTGCTGTACCTGCATGCTAGCTTTCTGTGTTTCTTGCACGAGGACACACAAATCTCTCTGATCACCAACATTTGAAAGTTTCTCACCATTTAAAAAGTATTCTGTTTTTCTATTCTTCCTCACATTTCCCTACATTATACTGCATCTGCCACCTTACTGCCCACTCACTTAGTCAGTCTATATCTCTTTGCAACCTCTTTGTGTTCTCCTCACAGCTTACTGTCCCACCTAGATTTGTATCATCAGCAAACTTGGATACATTACACTCGGTCTCTTCATCTAGGTCATTAATATAGATTGTAAATAGCTGAGGCCCCAACACTGATCCTTGTGGCACCCCACTAGTTACAGCCTGCCAACCTGAAAAAGATCCGTTTATCCCTACTCTCTGTTTTCTGTCCGTTTAGCAATCTTCTATCCATGCTACTATATTACCCCCAACCCTAAGAGCCCTAATCTTGTGTAATAACATTTTATGTGGCACCTTATCGATTGCCTTTTGGAAATCCAAATATACTACATCCACTGGTTCCCCTTTATCTACCCTGCTAGTTACATCCTCAAAAACACTAATTAATTTGTCAAACACGATTTCCCTTTCATAAAACCATATTGACTCTGCCTAATCATGTTACGATTTTTAAGTGCCCTGATGCAACTTCCTTAACAATGGATTCCAGCATTTTCCCGATGACTGATGTCAGGCTAACTGGCCTGTAGTTTCCTGTTTTCTCTCTCCCTCCTTTCTTGAATAGCGGTGTTACATTTGCGACCTTCCAATCCGCTGGGACTGTTCTAGAATCTAGGGAATTTTGGAAGATTGAAACCAATGTATCCACTATCTCTTCAGCCACCTCTTTTAGAACCCTAGGATGTATGTCATTAGGTCCAAGGGATTTGTCGGCTTTTAGTCCCATTAGTTTCTCTAGTACTTTTTCTCTACTTATATTAATTACGTTAAGTTCCTCACCATTTTTGGTATGCTTTTTGTGTCTTCTACTGTGAAGACAGATACAAAGTATTTGTTTAACGTTTCTGCCATTTCCTTATTCCCCTTAATAATTTCTCCTGTCTCAGCCTCTAAGAGACCAATGTTTACTTTTACTACTCTCTTCCTTTTTACATACTTGTAGAGGCTCTTACAATCTGCTTTTATATTTCTTGCTGGTTTTCTCTCATTCTATTTTTTCCCTTATCAATTTTTTGGTCAACCTTTGCTGGTTTTTGAATCTCTCCCAATCCTCAGGCTTACTATTATTCTTTGCAACATTATAAGCTTCTTTCAATCTAATGCTATCCTTAACTTCTTTAGTTAGGGCGGGGGCCTGGGCCAGTGTGGGTGGGTGCGGAGTGCTGGGCCGGAGGGGGCGGGTATCTGGGCCAGTTGGCGGGGAGGGGGCCTGGGCCAGTTTGGGGGAGGGGTGGGGGGGCTGTGCCCGTGGGGGGACGGGTATCTGGGCCAGTTGGCGGGGAGGGGGCTGAGCCAGTTTGGGGGAGGGGTGGGGGGGCTGTGCCCGTTGGGGGACGGAGGAACAACATCACTTGAATTGTACAGGATCGGTCAGCAGGTAAGTTCCATGTTGCTGAGCCTCACTGCAAATAAAATATGCATTGAATGAGATGTTTGAAAGAAACATAGAAGATAGGAGCAGGAGTAGGCCATTCGGCCCCTCGTGCCTGCTCTGCCATTCAATGAGATCATGGCTGATCATCCAAATTCAGTACCCTGTCCCTGCTTTCTCCCCATATCCCTTGATCCCTTTAGCCTTAAGAAATATATCTAATTCCTTCTTGAATCTATTTAATGAATTGGACTGAACTGCCTTGTGTGGTAGATAATTCCACAGGTTCACCACTCTCTGGGTGAAGAAATTCCTCCTCATCTCAGTCCTAAATGGCTTACCCCTTATCCTTAGACTGTGACCCCTGGTTCTGGACTCCCCGACCATCGGGAACATCCTTCCTGCATCTAGTCTGTCTAGTCCTGTTAGAATTTTATAAGTTTCAATGAGATCCCCTCTCATTCTTCTAAACTCTAGCGAATATAAGCCTAATCGACCCAATCTCTCTTCATACGTCATCCCTGCCATCCCAGGTATCAGTCTGGTGAATCTTCGCTGCACTCCCTCCATGGCAAGAACATCCTCAGATAAGGCGACCAAAACTGCACACAATACTCAAGGTGTGGTCTCACCAAGGCCCTGTACAACTGCAGCAAGACATCCTTGCTCCTTTACTCGAATCCTCTCGCTATGAAGGCCAACATACCATTTGCCTTCTTAACCGCCTGCTGCACCTGCATGCTTACCTTCAACGACTTGTGCACAAGGACACCCAGGTTTCGTTGCACTTCCCCTTTTCCCAATCTATTGCCATTCAGATAATCTGCCTTCCTGTTTTTGCCACCAAAGTGGATAACCTTGCATTTATCCACATTATACTGCATCTGCCATGCATCTGCCCAATCACCCAACCTGTCCAAATCATACTGGAGTTTCTCTGCATCCTCCTCGCAACACACACGCCCATCCAGCTTTGTGTCGTCTGCAAACTTGGAGATATTACATCTAGTTCCCTCGTCGAGATCATTAATATATATTGTGAATAACTGGGGTCCTAGCACCGATCCCTGCGGTACCCCACTAGTCACTGCCTGTCACTCGGAAAAAGACCCGTTTATTCCAACTCTTTGCTTCCTGTCTGCCAACCAGCTCTCTATCCAAGTCAGTACCTTACCGCCAATCCCATGTGCTTTAACTTTGCATGCTAATCTCTTATGCGGGACGTTATCGAAAGCCTTCTGAAAGTCCAAATACACCACATCCACTGGTTCTCCCTCATCTATTCTACCAGTTACATCCTCAAAAAATTCCAGTGAATTAGTCAAGCACGATTTCCCTTTTGTAAATCCATGTTGACTTTGTCCGATCCTGCCACTGTTTTCCAAGTGCTCAGCTATTACATCTTTTATAATGGACACTAGCATTTTCCCCACTACCGATGTCAGGCTTACCGGTCTATAATTCCCCGTTTTCTCTCTACCACCTTTTTTAAATAGTGGAGTTACTTTAGCTACCCTCCAATGCATGAGAATGCCGGAGAACCCATCCTCCTGGAATGAATTGAGCGAGTTCGTCGCACTCCCCTCACTTCAGAAAAAAATGAGTTCATTCATGTTGGACCTAAATAAAAAAAAATAGATCAGTGAATTTTCTAAATGGTTAGAAGTTAGGAACTATGGATGAGCAGAGAGAACTAGGGGTCCAAGTACAGACATCACTAGAAGCTAGTTGATACCAAAAATAAGTAAAAGGCTAATGGAATGTTGGGCTTTATCTCGAGGGCTGGAATACAAAGGGGTAGAAGTTCTGTTCCAGCTGTACAGAGCTCTGGTTAGACCCATTTAGAGAACCGCACCTCGGCAACAATATCTTGGCTTTGGAGATGGTGCAGCTCAGATTCACCAGAACGATACCGGGGCTAAAAGCTTTAAATTATGAGGATAGATTGCATTGACGAAGCTTTTATTCCCTTGATTATATAAAGTTAAGGGGTGATCTAATTGCGGTGTTTAAGATGATCAAAGGAATTGCTAGCATAGAAAGAGTTAAACTATGTCCTTTGGTGGACTAGTCCAGAAAAAGGGGGCATAACCTTAACCGCAGAGCGAGGCCGTTCAGGGGTGATGTTAGAAAGCATTTCTTCAGACACAGTGCAGTGGAAATCTGGAACACTCGCCCTCAGAAAGCTGTTGAGTTTCGGTCAATTGAAAATGACAAAACTGTCATTGATAGATTTATGTTAGGCAATGGTATTTAGGGTTATGGAACCAAGGCGGGGAGATGGAGTTAAGATACAGCTCAGCCATGATCGAATTGAATGGAGGAACAAGCTAGAACGAATGAGTGGCCTACTCCTGTTCCTGTGCCTCTATTTATAAAGCCAATGCTCCCATATACATTTCTAAAAGCCTTATCGCCCTGTCCTGCCACCGTCAAAGATTTCTGTATCTATACCCCCAAGTTTTACTGTTCCTGCAACCCCTTTAAAATTGTACCAGTTGGTTTAAATTGCATCGCCTCATTCTTCCTTCCAAAATGCAGCATTTCACACTTCTCTGCATTAAATTTCACCTGCCATGTGTCTGCCCATTTCACCAGTGTCTCTATTTCCTCCTGAAGTCTTCTGCTATCCTCCTCACGGTTTACGACTTTTCTGAGATTCGTGTGACCGACAAACTTTTAAATGATGCCCTGTGTAACTAAGTCCATGTCACTGAAATATATCAAAAAGAGCAGTGGTCCTAATACCGACCCCTGGGAACACTGTGTACTTCCCTCCAGTGTGAACAATATCGGTTCACAACCACTGTCTGTTTTCTGTCCCTTCGCCAATTTAGTATCCACGCTGCCACTGCTCCTTTAATATCATTGGCTTCAATATTGTTAACCGGTCTATTATGAGGTAGTTTATCAAACACCTTCTGAAAGTCCACATACAGAACATCAACTGCACTACCTTCATCAACCCTCTCCTATTTCATCAATTAGCTCATTCAAGTCAGCCGGATTTGATTTGCCTTTTAAAAAAAAATCCATTTTGGCTCTCGCTAATTAACCCATGTTCTTCCAAGTGACAGTTAATTTTGTTTTGGATTTTTGTCTCGAGGAGTTTCCTCAACACCGATGTTAAGCTGAGTTGCCTGTAGTTATTTGGTTCATCACTCTCTCCTTTTTTAAACAGGGAAGTAACGTTTGCAGCCCTCCCGTCCTCTGGCACCTTTCCCATATCCAAGGATTGGAAGATTGTGGCAGAGCGGGTGACATTTCTACTTTGAGCCCTGTCAACCGTTTTAGTACATCGTCCTAATCGATTTATATCCTGTCCAATTTCTCTACCACCCCCTCCTTTACTGTACGATTGGCAGCATCCTCTCCTTTAGTGAATACGGAGGCAAAGTGTTAATTTAGTGCCTCAACCATGTCCTCTGCTTCCACAAGATGATTGCCTTTCTGGTCCTTAATCGGCCCCGCCTTTCCTTGGACTATTCTTTCACGCTTTATATGTTTATAAAAGGCGGTAGTGTTCCCTATTATGTTACCACTAATCATCTCTCATACATTCTCCTTGCCCCTCTGTTGCTGTTGTGTGTGTATTACACTAGTGGCAGCGTTAGTGAAACAGCAAAGTACTGAAATTTACAAAGTCTCAAACTGGTTATAAATCAACGGAATCACTTTGACATTTCCACAGTGGGGAAAGGAATGGCCGCTGATTGATAGTTTCAATGGACGCACGTGCGCGGGGACACACACAAATGGAGAATTATGATTGTAAAACAGCAGTCAAATCCACCAGTTGTATATTCATGGTGTTTTCTGAAATCCCAGAGCTAACAGCTGCTGTACTGATGGGGGTGGAGGGACTTGATAATCATGTTTAACAAGGCAATGTTCTCCTTCTCATTTTAATATTTCCCTCGAACCCTCCTATTAATATTATATTTATTACAGAGCATCAGAGCCTGGGAACGCCTGTCACCACCATGGCTGAAGGTCCAGACAGGGGAGAAGATCCAACATCTTCAAAAAGAATGGGAATGGACACAGGTAGGCTCACAAAACTCTTTAAAATACAATTTCTGTCCTGACAAAAGGTCCAGAACTAGTACAAGAACCTGCAGCTCACAGGTCGAGGGAACAGGACAGGGACTGAGTACAAAGAGGGAAGTGAGTGACCATCGAGAGGGACACTGCAGTCACAAGTGGAGGAAGCCCCTGAGTACTGGAACTGTCCAATGGATACCTGGTATTGGGGATTGTAAGGTGGATCGAGACAGTGACTCAGAGGTGGGTCTTCTTGAGCATCAGTGGCACCAGAGAGCAGGAGGCCACCCAGCAGGGCGAGAGTGAGAGGCAGGTGGGGCACAGGAATAGGAGAGCGGTACTGGTGGCAGATTGTATAGTCGGGGGAATAAACAACCTCTTCTGTAGCCCTGAGCATGTTCCGAATGGTTAGTTACCTCCCTGGTGCCAGAGGCAAGAACATCCTTGACCGGGTGGGACCACCTCTGGGAAGGAAAGGAGAGCCGAAAATATCCATGGTCGGAGCCAGTAACACGGATAGAAATACCTTTATAGAGGAAATATTGAGACTGAGGCACTAAACTAAGAAACCAGGCCTCAAGCTGCTGATCTCTGGATTGTTTTGCACTGGGCTGCTTAAGGAAGGAAATATGGGCTGGTCATTGTGCGGCTGAGGGCTGGAGCAGGAGGGGGTGCGTTCACGTTCTTGGGCCGCTAGAGTGAGTTCAGGGAGAATGGAAGCGACGGTAGCGATCTGAACTGACCAACAACAATCGATTAACAGAATATGTGAATGGAGCAGTCGGAGGGTATCAGGCGATGTAACTGGAAAGTGGGAAATATTCGGATCTGAGACTAGAGAGCAGAATCAATAAAAATGTTGTAGCTGAAACAGAAGATTTAAGAAATAGTGAAAACTTATTAGCAAGAAAAAGGAAGTTGTATTTGAAGTGAGAAGTCGCACAACACCAGGTTATAGTCCAACAGCTTTATTTAAATCACAAGCTTTCAGAGCGGCTGCTCCTTCGTCAGCAGCTCCGAAAGCTTGTGATTTCAAATAAAGCTGTTGGACTATAACCTGGTGTTGTGCGACTTCTCACATTTGTCCACCCCAGTCCAACACCGGCATCTCCACATCATGGCGAGTATTTGATGTGGTGAGAGACAAATTCACTTGTTTTTTTTTTAAAAAGAAGCTGGGACGAGTCAACATTCCAGACATTGGAGCTAGTATTGAGTGTTGTGTGTGTGAGTGTACAAATCATTCCAAACATTCAGAAGCATGAGAGATGTGATCTAGTATCTATAAGACAGGGCCTTGGTTTTCACAGGATTCAGAGGGAGATGATTCTGGTGATAACATTTTGAGGGAAGAGCAAAAGTTTGTGGCCGCCAGTATTAATAAAGCGTTCTATGACAGCGTAGAACAACAAGAACAAACTTGCGTTTATATAGCACCTTTAATGTAGTAAAACATTTCAAGGTGCTTCACAGGAGTGTTACCAATCAGAATTTGACACCGAGTCACATGAGGTGATATTAGGACAGGTGAGCAAAAGCTCGCTCAAAGAGGTGAGGTTTAAGGAAGGTCTGAAAGGAGGAGAGCGAGAGAGAGAGGCGGAGGGGTTTAGAACATACGGGTGTTCCAGGGAGCAATGCTAAGATGGAATCCATATGTACGCAGTTCAGCAATAGGAAGGGAGCTGGCACAATTCTCAGTGGGGTTTACAGGTCAGCGAGCAGTGGAGGTGAGAGAAGTGGGACTGGGGAAACTAGTTGTGGAGGATGCAATTTTGGGGAGATACAAAATATTTCCTGTACTTTCTAAATATGATGGTTGAAGTGAGAATGTTGATGTACTAGAGGAGGATGTGGGTCCATAGTTAGAGATCACTGTAGAGAAGCATTTGGTTTTGAGTAAAATAGCCGAGGTGGAGAAGTCACTGGGCTCAGAAATAATGCACCCCAGACTGTTAGAGGAAGTCAGAGAGGAGATAGGAGGGACTGACCACAGCATTTCAACCCACGTTTAATATCAAAACTATACAGGTGGACTGAAGGAGCCCAAGTGGTGATTCTGTTATAATGTGGAGAGTGGACCAACCTGGTAACCAGAGACCATTGTGTAGAAACTCCACCAAATCTGTTAATCCAGGTCGAATTAGCGCGCATTTAGCGAAAAAGATGATGATGAGGGGAGCTGGAACGGACTAGCTGTAGAAAAGTCGTATTTGACAATTTTACGAACAATGACGGACAGGAAAAGACCCTTTGGTTCATCCAGACTTTCCCAGGCAATTGCGATACTTTGTCATACTTTGTTCTAGCTATCCCAAAAAAAAACCATGGGTGAGATGAAAAAACACAGGTAAAAACACAGGCCAATTTGGGGGATTAAAATACGGGAAATTCATCTCCGACCCATCGAGGCGATTGAAACTAGTCCAGCAGATCAATCTTACACTGAATTCCCGGAAGTGTCGTCTTGTTGTAAGCGGTGATGTCCGCAGCAAACAGGAACAGGTCCAGCTCTCACCTGAAGGAATTCACTGAGTCACTGTCCACCGCCAGAGAAGGTATCCTGTTCCAGAGGTCGACTATTCTCTGAGAAAAGAACCACCTCCTGACATCTAACTTAAATCTGGCCTTGCACAACTTAAAATGGTGACCCCTGGCCCTCCGTAAGCTATGTGATTGGAACAAACTGTCAAATGGAACACAATCGATTCCCTTCATCGTCTTATAAACCTCAATCAGATCACCGCTAAGTCTTTGCTTCTCTAAAGTGTAGAGTCCAAATTCTCAGCCTATCTTGATAACACATTGCTTTATACTGGGAATCAGTCTAATGTCCCTCCTCTGCAACAGGTTCAAAGCCTCAATATCACCCCCCATGTGAGGAGACCAAAACTGGACACAGTATTCCAAGTGAGGTCTTCACCAAGGTCTTGTACTTGGACAAAATAGGTCGTCTTATACCCAACTGTCCTATGAATGTAGCCCAATATCCCCTTTGTTCTTGCTATCGCTTCACGGCATTGCTCCTGTACCTTTAGAGATGTATCCACTAGAATGCCCGGATCTTCCTTTCTCCCCCTTATTTAATGTCATGAAGGGTGTATGAATGTTGAGCATTCGCACTGCCCACAGGCATAACACGGCACTTATCCAAGCTAAACATCATTTGCCAGTCATGTGCCCAATCTCCCAACATATTAAGATGCAGTTTTGTTGAGATGTGACTACACAGGTTGATGGAATGTTGCCCATGCGGTGTATGTGGGTTATCAGAAGGTGTTTGATAATGTGGATCACAGGAGGCTTCAGCTGTTTGGTATAAGATGAAATGTAGCCGCCTGGGTAGAAAGTGGATAATGTGTTTTGTTTTTTCCATTTGTGTTCACAGATCCGAACTCTACAATCACCGAGTTCTTGACAGAGTGCGATGATTACCAGTTGTTGCAGTTCACGAAATTCTACCGGGACAGACTGGAACAGGCGATTGAAGGAGGGGTGGACGGACTCAACTTGTTGTTAACATACTTGAGGCATTTCAGTGGACAAGAACATCGGGTAAGTGGGCGGGACACTGAATGAGTTTGGATTATCCAAACATCAGAGAACTGACAGGAAATCAGATCTTAGAATCAGAGAATGTTACCGAAGAGAAACTCGTCAAATAGGAAAGAAATAGATAAAGCTGAAAATACTGTGAATCTGAAACAATGATGGGAAGAGATGAAAATACCCAGCGGATCCGTCCCTATCTGTACAAAGGACAGGGGAACGGTTCGGGTATCAGTCTTGTGTGGACTGAAAACAAGTGAATACAGTTTTAGTGGGACTGGGAAAAGGAGAGACGAGAGGCAACAGACAGGACTTAAAGTGAAGGTCATGAGTTTACTGACCTGGAAACTACTTAACGTAAATTAAGGAACCGAGAGATGACAAAAATCATCTGCGGTGTCAATGAGAGGCATTTCAAGAACAAAAACAAAATGGTAAAATGGTTAAAATGTGTGAGACTCGAACAGGAAAACTAACCCCCCAAAAAATGAGGATTGAAAACCCGACGCTGTGCAGGTTTTTCCTCCCCCTGCATCACCGGGGGTCAATTCCAACTTCGGCAGAGACTCAATCCGGGCGGTAGAACCTGTCGTGGAACATCACTCCCCGGGACAGCACTTCAAGAAATTACAGCAAGCAGCCTGTAATGTTCTGTCAGTTACCTGTAATGGAATAGGACTAAATGGAAATGATAATCGGGCAGGGTGTGTAATGGACAGTTGACCTGCTACCAACTTTCCAAGTTGATCGTCTAGGAAACATGCTCTCATCCCAACCGCCTGCCCACTACCCATTACCGTTAATATCCCACCTAGTCTAATCCCAACCTCCTGCTCACTACCCATTACTGTTAATATCCCCCCTAGTCGAATTCCAACCTCCTGCCCACTACCCATTACCGTTAATATCCCACCTAGTCGAATTCCAACCTCCTGCCCATTACTGTTAATATCCCACCTAGTCTAATCTCAACCTCCTGCTCACTGCCCATTACCATTAATATCCCACCCAGTCTAATCCCAACCCCCTGCTCACTGCCCATTACTGTTAATATCCCACCTAGTCTAATCCCAACCTCCTGCTCACTGCCCATTACCGTTAATATCCCACCTAGTCTAATCCCAACCTCCTGCTCACTGCCCATTACTGTTAATATCCCACCTAGTCTAATCCCAACCTCCTGCTCACTGCCCATTACTGTTAATATCCCACCCAGTCTAATCCCAACCTCCTGCTCACTACCCATTACCGTTAATATCCCACCTAGTCTAATCCCAACCTCCTGCTCACTACCCATTACCATTAATATCCCACCTAGTCTAATCTCAACCCCCTGCTCACTACCCATTACCGTTAATATCCCACCTAGTTTAATTCTAACCTCCTGCTGACAGCATTATGCTTAGTATCCCAATTAGTCTAGGTGCAATCTTCTCTTCAATCCCCACACTCCAGCATTCCATTCTATCCACGCAGCAATGGAAATAGATTTTATCACGAAAATGTCGACATGCTTCCACAATTGTCTGTGATTGAATTATGCTTTCCAACCACCTCGTGTGTAAATAAATTATCAACGTTCACCCCAATTCTTCGAATTAGCCTAAATATGTGCCCCATGGGCAATCTTTGGAAACTGTCAGTAACTATTTATTTGATCATAACTCTTCAGAATCTGAAGACTTGCAGCAACTTCTCACTTAATCTGCTCACCTCTAGTGGAATGAGCTCAGTGTTCTCAAATCGCAGTCTCTAACAGTAACTCCCCATCCCTGCTAACATCCCAGTGCAATTGTACGCCTGTTTTTCCATTGCTTTTACATTGTATAAATGGGGTCTCTAAACCTGTACACAACGGGGTAAATTACCATCCCCTGTACTCCTGGTGTAGAACGTCACTCCCCAGGGGGGAACATCAGGAAATTGAGATTATTCAGTCTGTAATTACCAGCCCCTGTGCTCTTGGTGTGGAGCGTCACTGCCCAGGGGGGGACATCAGGAAATTGAGATTATTCAGTCTGTAATTACCTGCCCCTGTGCTCTTGGTGTGGAACATCACTGCCCAGGGGGGAACATCAGGAAATTGAGATTATTCAGTCTGTCATTTGCCGTCCGCTCACTTTAATGGTTTGGTTTCTGCACCATTTTATTCAAGGAGTGACTGACTGGGGGATGAAATAGTGGTAATTTCATATTTTTGCAATAGGCCAGATTGATTTTGTGGTAGAAATAACGGTGGGGCTAACAGCGCTCACTGTTATTTAAGTGTAAATTTGACAGTAACTTCCAACGACCGCACATGCGGAGTTAAAGAGGAACATTGGGAAGTTGCTGTCCGAGTTGCCCTGCTGCTCCCAAAAGCTGCGCGAGAATGGGATCTCGCCGAGAGACTCGCCATTGAAATGTATGGAATGGCGTAAAATTACTGTACTTACCTGATAGATACACAGGAAACATGCCAGGAAAATTCAGGGCTTGCCTATTCCAGTGTAATTATTTGTTTAACGGCGTGATCAGTCTTAACTAATGCCAGACAACCTCTCTGGCACATAAAATTAACTTTACAAGTGTGGAGTCTCATTCCTTCGGATTTTAATTATTGTTGGTGCTGTACAAACAAAGATTCAGTAATGTTGGTACCTTTTCTTTCTGTCTCTTTATTCGCTCCCTCTGAACATAAGATAAGAAATATTCGCAGGAGTAGGCCATTTATCCCTTCCAGCCTGCTCTGCCATTCAATAAGATCATGGCTGATCTTCTATCTCATCTCCCCTTTCCTGCAATATCCCCATATCGCTTGATTCATTAAGATTCAAAAATCTATCCATCTCTGTCTTGAATATACTCAACAACTGAGCTTCTAGAGCACTCTGGGGTAGAGAATTCCAAAGATTCACCACCCTCTAAGTGAAGAAATTTCTCCTTACCACAGTCCTTAATGGCCGACCCCTTTTTCTAAGACTGTGACCCCTGGTTGCAGACTCCCCAGCCAGGGCAAGCATCCTCCCTGCATCTACCCTGTCAAGCCCTGTAAGAATTTTGTATGTTTCAGTGAGATGCATTCTGAATCCAATCTTTCTTTCCCTCTCTTTATTTCACTTTCTGCATGTGATTTGACATTGCTTTCTATATTCTAACTAAGACTTCCTGGTTCAGACATTGCGTAAGGATTCTTCAAGCTGATTGGTTAAGGAAACATACAATCGCTTCTCCTGTTCGCTCTGTAGAGGGCGCTGGGTGTTTTTGCTCGAATTTACACTAACGATGAAGGAACGGAGATATATGTTCAAGGCAGGATCGTATGTTACTTGAAGTGGAACTTGGAGGTGGTGGTGTTTCCATGCGGATGCTGCTCTTGTCCTTCTAGGTGGCAGAGGGCGCGGGTTTGAGAGGTGCTGTCAAAGAAGCCTTGGCGAACTGCTGCAGTTCTTTCTGTAAATAACACAGACTGCAGCGATGGCGCACCGTTGGAGGAGGGGTTGCATGTTTAAGGTGGTGGGTGGGCTGCCGATGAAGCGTATTTCTCTGTCCTGGATTGCGTGGAGCTTCTTGAGTGTTGTTGCAGCTGCACCTATCCAGGCAAGTGGAGAGTTTTCCATCACACGCCGCAGTTGTACCTTTATAGGTGCAGGAGAGGCTCCTGGGTGACAGGAGTTGAGCCACTCGCCACAGAATACCCAGCCTCTCACCTGCTCTAGTAGTCACGAGTTTTTTTGTGGTTAGTCAGTGGTAGGGATTTGACGATGGCAATGCCAGTGAATGACAAACAGACATGGTTGGACTCTCTTGTGGGAGATGGGCATTGCCTGACACTTGTGGGGCGCGAATGTTACTTGGCACTTGTCCGCCCAGGCCTAGATTTTGTCCAGGACTTGCTTCATGCGAGCATGGGCCGCATCATTATCTGACGAATTGAAAATGGAGCTGGACACTGCAATCTTTAGAGAACATCCCCACTCCTGGCTTTCTGATGGAGGGAAGGTAATTGGCGAAGCAGCTGAAGTGGTTAGTCCAAAGACTCTGCCCCGAGGAACTCCTGCAGTGATGTCCTGGTGCTGAGACGATTCGCCTCCAACAAACACACTCCATGGTGCCACACACGTCGAACACTGCCTTGGTATCAAGCACAGTCACTGTCACCTCACAGCTGGAATTCAGTTCTTTGGTTCTTGTTTGGAGTCGATTGGTCCTGGTGGAACTCAAATTGAGCCTCGGTGAGCAGCTTATTTGTGATTAAGTGCTGCTTGATAGCAGTGTTGATAACTTCTTCCAACACTTTGATGATTGAGAGCAGGCTGATAGGGCGGTAATTGATCGGGTTGGATTTGTTCTGCTCTTTGTGGACAGGACATACCTGGACAATTCTCTACATTGTCGGACAGATTCCAGTGCTGAGGATGTACTGGAACAACATTACTAGAGGTGTGGTTAGTTCCAGAGCACAGATCTTCAACACCACAGCCAGAATGTTGACGGGACCTTTAGCATTTGCTGTGCCCAGTGCATTCATTTGTTTCTTGAGATCTAAATGCGGGGGAACTAGGCACTAAATCTCACAACTACTGTACATTCTGGACCTTTTGTCACCTTTAGTGCTTCCTCCAAGTTGTGTTCAGTATGGAGGAGTACTGATTAAACGGCTGAGGGAGGGCAGAAGGTGGTAATCAGCAGGAGGTTTCCTTGCCCATGTTTGACCTGAACCCATGAGACTTCATCGGCTCCGGAGTCAATGTTACTGATTCCCAGGGCACTTGCATCTGAGGGTATATCACTGTGCCCCACCACTGATGGGTCTGTCCTACTGGGACAGGAAATACCGATGAATGCTGATGGAGGTGCCTGTACGTTTGCTAATAAATATGATTTTATAAGTATCACTACATCACACATTTGCTTGTCTAATGTGTGGTCCACTTCTCCCTACTTTGGCACCAGTCCCCAGGTGTTACGGAGGAGCGCTTTGCAGGGTTGACTGGGCTGGGTGTTCCTTCAGCGTGTCCGAATCCAATGCCGAAGCCGAGCGGTCCGCCCGGTTTTATTCTTCCATATCCTTCTTTCGAGAGGATTTCTAGGCCATTTCAGAGGCCATCACATTGGTAAAGGACTGGAGTCACGTATAGGAAAGACGAAAAGGACATTAGGTTTTACGACAATCTTTATTAATATCAGCTTTTTATTTCGAAATGTTTCAAATTCATGAAACAATCACGATGATATTTGAACCGTTGTCTCTGGATTACTCGTCCAGTAACATAACCAACAGGCTATCGTTCTCGACGCCTCGACATCTCTATGTCCATTGTCTGATTGCACCTCTGTGAAGTGTCTTTTGACGTTTTCTTTTTTGCATTAAAGGTGTTTAATAAATGTAAGTTTTGATGATGAAAGTCCTGACTACAGCAACCCCATTGCTGGATATATGTTCCCGGTTACTGAGGTTTCATCCCGGCAGCAGATGTGCAAAATAACGGGTGTCAGACATTTCAATTATCGGGGGAAAAAGCGATTAGATTTTTCATCATTATTTTTAAGAACATAGGAACATAAGAAATAGGAGCAGCAGTGGGCCATTCGGCCCTTCGAGCCTGCTCCACCATTCAATGAGATCATGGCTGATCTTCTGCCTCAACTACATTCACCGGCCCCATCACCATATCCCTTGATGCCTTTACTTGTCAGAAATCTATCAACTTCTGTTTTGAATATACCCAATGACTGAGTCTCCACAGCCCTCTGGGGTAGAGAATTCCAAAGATTCACCACCCTCTATGTGAAGAAATGTCTTCTCATCTCAGTCTTGAATGGCCTACCCTTTATCCTGAGTCTGTGGCCCCTGGTTCTAGACTCCCCAGCCAAGGGAAACATTCTCCCAGCATCCACCCTATCAAGCCCTGTAATAATTTTGTATGCTTCAATGAGATCCCCTCTCATTCTTCTAAATTCAACAGAATACAGGCTTAGTTTACTCAATCTCTTCTCATTCGGCAGTCCCGCCATCCCAGGAATTAATCTCGTGAATCTTCGTTGCACTCCCTCTAAGGCAAGTATATCCTTACTTGGCTAAGGAGACCAAAATTGTACACAGTACTCCAGGTGTGGTCTCACCAAGGCCCTATATAATTGGAGTAAGGCTTCTTTACTCCTGTACTCAAATCCTCTTGTAATGAAGGCCAGCATACCATTTGCCTTCCTAATGGCTTGCTGCACCTGCACATTCACTTTCAGTGACTGATGTACAAGGACACCCAGGTCCCTTTGAGCATCTGCATTCCCCAATCTTTCCCCATTTTGTAAATACTCTGCCTTTCTGTTTTTTCTACCAAAGTGGATAACTTTACATTTATCCACATTATAATTCATCTGCCATGTTCTCGGCCACTCACTGAGCCTGTCGAGATCCCCTTGAAGCCTCTTCACATCCTCTTCACAACTGACACTGCCACCTAACTAGTGGTGTTCCACAGGGGTCAGTGCTGGGTCCCCAACTCTTCACAATCTATATTAACGATTTGGAGGAAGGGACCAAGTGTAACATATCAAAATTTGCAGATGATACAAAGATGGGAGGGAAAGTAGTGAGTGAGGAGGACATAAAAAACCTGCAAGGGGACATAGACAGGCTAAGTAAGTGGGCAGAGATTTGGCAGATGGAATACAACACTGGAAAGTGTGAGGTGATGCACTTTGGCAGGAAAAATCCTAGAGCAATTTATTATCTTAATGGCAAGAAACTGGAGAGTACTGAAGTGCAAAGGGATCTGGGGGTCCTGGTGCACGAAACTCAAAAGGTTAGTATGCAGGTGCAGCAAGTGATTAAGAAGGCAAATGGAATGTTGGCTTTCATTGCTAGGGGGATAGAATATAAAAATAGGGAGGTATTGCTTCAGTTGTACAAGGTATTGGTGAGACCGCACCTGGAATACTGCATACAGTTTTGGTGTCCTTACTTAAGGAAAGACATCCTTGCTCTCGAGGCAGTGCAAAAAAGGTTCACTCGGTTAATCCCGGGGATGAGGGGGTGGTCATATGAGGAGAGGTTGGGTAGATTGGGACTCTACTCATTGGAGTTCAGAAGAATGAGAGGCGATCTTATTGAAACATATAAGATTGTGAAGGGGTTGGATCGGGTGGATGCGGGGAGGATGTTCCCGATGACGGGTGAGACGAGAACTAGGGGACATAGTCTTAGAATAAGGGGCTGCTCTTTCAAAACTGAGATGAGGAGGAACTACTTCACTCAGAGGGTGGTAGGTCCATGGAATATGCTGCCACAAAAAGCTGTAGAAGCTACAACATTAATTAAATTTAAAACAGAAATAGACAGTTTCCTAGAAGTAAAGGGCATTAAGGGTTACGGGGAGCGGGCAGGAATTTGGACATGAGTCTAGGTTCGGATCGGTCATGGCCCTGTGGGTAGTGGAGCGGGCCCAGGGACTGTGTAGCCTGATTCTGCTCCTATTTCGTGTGTGCAATTCTGTTAGATGCAGGAGATGGTTCTGTGATAGTAGATAGTAGATTGGCGGTTAGGATCAGATCAGCCATGATCTTATTGAATGGCGGAGCAGGCTCGAGGGGCCGATTGGCCTACTCCTGCTCCTATTTCTTATGTTCTTATATCATCAGCAATTTTGAAAATGTTACATTTAGTCCCCTCATCCAAATCATTGATATAGATTGTGAATAGCTGGGGCCCAAGCACCGATCCTTGCGGTACCCCACTAGTCACAGCCTGCCATCCTGAAAAAGACCCATTTATCCCTACTCTTTGTTTTCTGTCTCTTAACCAATTCTCAATCCATGTTAGTATATTACCCCCAATTCCATGTGCCCTAATTTTGTTCACCAGCGTCTTGTGTGGGACCTTATCGAAGGCCTTCGGAAAATACAAATACACCACATCTACCGGTTCCCCTTTGTCTAGTTACATCCTCAAAGAACTCCAATAGGTTTGTCAAACAAGATTTCATTTTCATAAATCCATGTTGACTCTGCGCAATCTTACTATTCGTTTCTAAGTGCCCAGTCATTGCATCCTTTATAATAGATTCCAGCATTTTCCCAACTAATGATGTGAGGCTAACCGGTCTGTAATTCCCCGTTTTCTCTCTCCCTTCTTTCTTTAATAGCGGGGTTACATTTGCTATCCTGCAATCTGCAGGAACCGTTCCAGAAACTATAGAATTTTGGAAGATGACAACCAATGCGTCCACTATTCCAGTGGCCACCTCTTTCAAAACCCTGGGATGTTGGTCATCCGGTCCTTAGGATTTATTGACTTTTAGTCCCATTAATTTTACGAGTACTGTTTTTTTTACTACTAATTTCTTTAAGTTCCTCATTCTCGCCATACCCTTGGATTTCTCGTATTTCTGGGGAATTTTTTGTGTCTTCCTCGGTGAAGACAGAAACAAAGTATTTATTTAATTTCCCTGCCATTTCCTCATTCCCCATTATAAATTCTCCCGTCTCTGACTGTAAAGGACCTACATTTACCTTCACCAGTCTTTTCCTTTTCACATACCCATAGAAGCTTTTACAATCCGTTTTTATATTTTTCGCTAGTTTGTGCTCATACTCATTTTTCCCTTTCTTTATCAATTTCTTGATCCCCCTTTGCTGATTTCTAAAAAGATCCCAATCCTCAGGTTGATTGCTTTTTATGGCAACTTTAGAAGCTTCCTCCTTTGACTTAATACTAGCTTTAATTTCTTTTGTTAGCCATGGTTGTATCACTTTTCCTTTTGGATTTTTATGCCCTAGAGCAATATATGTTTGTTGCAAATTATGCATTATTTCCTTGAATGTTAGCCATTGCATGTCCCCCTTCATACCTTTTAGTGTAGTCTCCCAATCTACCATTGCCAACTTGTCCCTCATGCCCTTGTAGTTTCCTCTGTTTAGATTGAAGATCTTAGTTTCAGATTGGACTTTACCACAAGATTATTGATTAGCCCTTTCTCGTTACACAGTACCAGATCCAGAATAGCCTCTTCCCTGGTTGGTTCCTCCACATACTGATCCAGGAAACCATCTCGCATGCATTCCAAGAATCCGTCTTCCACACCATTAGTGGCAATTTGATTTGCCCAGTCAATCTGTAGATTAAAGTCCCCCATGATTACCGTATTGCCCGTGTTATATGCACTTCTAGTTTCTTGATTCTGTGCCCAACATTTCCACTACTGTTTGGTGGCCTATACACAACTCCCAACAATTTTTCCGCCCTTTGCTGTTTCTTAGCTCCACCCAAACTGATTCCAGTTCTACATCACGATCTGCCGAGCCAAGATCTTTTATCTCTACCGTACCGATCTCATCCCTTAATAGCAACGCTACGACACCTCCTTTTCCTTTTTGTCTGTCCTTCCTAAATGTTGAGTACCCTGGAACATTCAGTTCCCAGCTTTGGTTACCCTGCAACCATGTCTCTGTAATGGCAATTACATCCTACCCATTTACTTCTATTTGTGCCATTAATTCATCCACCTTGTTGTGAATGCTACATGCATTTAGATAAAGGGCCTTCAACTTTGCCTGTTTAATATTTTTCTGCACTTTGACCCTCTTTACTGTTGGCCTTTGTTTCTGCTACCTATTAGTTTTGCTGACTACTTTTCAAACTTTCACTTCCAGTTTTGTTTCTCTCCGTTCTGGGTCCACACTTAGGATCCCAGCCCCCTGACAAACTAGTTTAAATCCTTCCCAACAACACTAGCAACCCCTCTGTGAGGATATTGGTCCCGGTTCTGCCGAGGTTTAACCCGTCAGGCTTGTACATGTCCCACCTTCCCCAGAATCGGTCCCAATGCCTCAGGAATTTAAATCCCTGCTTCCTACACCATCTCTCCAGCCACGCATTCATCTGGTCTATTCTCCTATTTCTGCTTTTGCTAGCACGTGGCACTGGGAGTAATCCTGAGATTACTACCTTTGTGGTCCTGCTTTTTACTTTAATTCCTACCTCCCTATATTCTGCTTGCAGAGCCTCATCCCTCTTCCTACCTGTGTCGTTGGCACCGATATGGACCACGATCTCTGGCTGTTCACCCTCCCCCTTCAGATTGCCCTGCAGCTGCTCAGTGACATCCTTGACCCTGGCACCAGGGAGGCAACATACCATCCTGGAGTCACGTCTGCAGCCACAGAAACGTCTATCTGTTCCCCTTATGATTGAATCCCATATCACTATTGCTCTCCTACTCTTTTTCCTCCCCTCCTGTGCAGCTGAGCCACTTGTAGTGCCACGGACTTGGCTCTTGCTGCATTCCCCTGAGAAGCCACCTCCCCCAGCAATATCCAAAACGGAAAATCTGTTGGAGAGGGAGATGGACCCAGGGGACTCCTGCACTACCTTCCTAGTTCTTTTCCTCTGTCTGGCGGTCACCCATTCCCTTTCTCCCTGTGCACTCTTTACCTGCGGTGTGACCACCTCGTTAAACGTGCTATCCATGTAGATTTCAGCCTCGCGGATGCACCACAGTGACTCCAGCCGCTGCTCCATATCCGAAATGCGGATTACGAGTAGCTGCAGCTGGAGATACTTCCTGCACACGTGTTCGCCCTGGACACCGAAAGTGTCCCTGACTTCCCACATAGTACAGGAGGAGCAGTCCATGCTGCCGAGCTGCCCTGCCATGTCCTACCCTTAATTTACTCCCTTTACTTCCTTTAAATTAAAGAATATTAAATAAACTAGGGACATTACTTCACTTTAAACACCACTTACTCTAAACTAGAGACCTTACTTTTACTTTAACGACTGGACTATTGAAATACTCAGCAGGTCCTACTTACCAATCAGCGCCTTCCCTGTTTGTGACGTCACTAGCGGTTTTGCAGTTGTTGTTGTAATTTGACTGTGCCCGCTCTCGGATTCTTTCCTGGGTGTAAAGTAAGAACAAATTCCCACAGAGTGAAAAGTTAGGGAAAGCAAAGGTGAAGCAAGGGAGCTCCTCCTTCCACTCCTCACCCATCTAACTCCCTCACTCACTCAACTCTCAGCACTCTGTTCAAACCGCACTTAGTGCCGATCGCACTGCGAAGCCTGTTTTTATAGGCCTAATTTCCCTAATTAACTGGCTTCAGCTGCTTTGAATTATCCTCTGCCTTCTCCGGGGCTGCCGATTCCTTTCAGGTCCGCTGTCCTCGGCCTCCCGCGCTCTTTATCCTCTGCCTTCTCCGGGGCTGCCGACTCCTTTCAGGTCCGCTGTCCTCGGCCTCCCGCGCTCTTTATCCTCTGCCTTCTCCGGTGCTGCCGACTCCTTTCAGGTCCGCTGTCCTCGGCCTCCCGCGCTCTTTATCCTCTGCCTTCTCCGGGGCTGCCGACTCCTTTCAGGTCCGCTGTCCTTGGCCTCCCGTGCTCTTTATCCTCTGCCTTCTCCGGGGCTGCCGACTCCTTTCAGGTCCGCTGTCCTCGGCCTCCCGCGCTCTTTATCCTCTGCCTTCTCCGGGGCTGTCGACTCCTTTCAGGGCCGCTGTCCTCGGCCTCCCGCGCTCTTTATCCTCTGCCTTCTCCGGGTCTGCCGGCTCCTTTCAGGTCCGCTGTCCCCGGCCTCCCGCGCTCTTTATCCTCTGCCTTCTCCGGGGCTGCCGACTCCTTTCAGGTCCGCTGTACCCGGCCTCCCGCGCTCTTTATCCTCTGCCTTCTCCGGGGCTGCCGACTCCTTTCAGGTCCGCTGTCCTCGGCCTCCTGCGCTCTTTATCCTCAGCCTTCTCCGGGGCTGCCGACTCCTTTCAGGTCCGCTGTCCTCGGCCTCCTGCGCTCTTTATCCTCTGCCTTCTCTTTGCTGCCGACTCCTTTTAGGTCCGCTGTCCTGGGCTTCCCGCACTCTTTATCCTCTGCCTTCTCTGGGGCTGCCGACTCCTTTCAGGTCGATGGGTCAATTCTCCAGCCTGATACATCAACAGTGATTATTTCCATTCATCGGCATAATTTCTCAGTCAGTTTTCAACCTGCTTCTCTCACTTCAGATTCGTTCCTTTCCTGCAAATTAAGTTCTGACTCGCTGCTCTTTTATTTCTAAGTAAATCACAAAGTATGACAGCAGGAAAAAATGTGAGAAACGAGTGTATCATATCGTCGATCAGTAATCCGATGACATGTTGGACACTGAAGGATTGAGAAAGCTAATCAGATTACAACTGCTGCAGATTCTCAGTGATTCCTCGCTCCCCGAGAACTATAATTCATTCCATTTCTTTGCCATTAATGAGTGAATCAAGAAGCTTACAGAATATTTAGCCTCTGTTCAGAATGGATCATTACCTGGCCCAGTGACTGCTTCCTCTGCTCAAAACAACTGGGAGGTCCCATCACTGAACAGATCCTTTCCTTCTCATTCCCAGTGTTTATCTTTCACTCCACTCCTCAATATATTCATTATTATTCTTTACAGAAAGTCACTGATCTCACGGCGAAGGGAAACCGGGCGGACAGTTCCAAACTTCTCCTAAATCTGGTGATGGAGAAAGGCTCTCGGGCCCGAAGGGTGATGTGGGAATCCTTTGTGTATATGCGCCATGGGGTGCCAAAGCTGGACAAAATACTGAAAGAAATGCAGGAACTTGGTACGGTAAACTCAGACACTGCATTCAATTTCACATTCAAACAAAGCATGAGTTGCTGTAATAATACACAGATTTAATTTCATGAATGCTAATTGATTTAAACAGGTTCTGCTCCATTTGATTACATGGACATCGCACAAGGTTTATCCGAAGTACCCAGTCAGCTGAAAGGTAAGTGATGACAGAGATTTGAAAACATTTATTTCACATCTGAGAATCAGAATGATTGGCTGTAGCCGTTTGTTTAGAGGTTTCAGAATCTGGGAATCAGAAGTTCAAAGCCTGGAAATATAGGATGGGACGTCATTTAGATTTATCATCAATCCAAAGCTATTCTGTACACATTCAAATTACAAGTCAGACCATTTCTGAAGTTTCCTGTAAATATGCGAACGTGGCATCATTTCACTAAATCCATCTGCTGATCTCTATCAGTTGTGAAACCCCATACACACCTGGCAGGATCCTGAATACACTCTGAAACCCCATACACACCTGACAGGATCCTGATACACTGTGAAACCCCACACACACCTGGCAGGATCCTGATACACTGTGAAACCCCATACACACCTGGCAGGATCCTGATACACTGTGAAACCCCATACACACCTGGCAGGATCCCGATACACTGTGAAACCCCATACACACCTGGCAGGATCCCGATACACTGTGAAACCCCATACACACCTGGCAGGATCCCGATACACACCTGGCAGGATCCTGATACACTGTGAAACCCCATACACACCTGGAAGGATCCTGATACATTGTGAAACCCCATACACACCTGACAGGACCCTGATACATTGTGAAACCCCATACACTCCTGGCAGGATCCTGATACACTGAAACCCCATACACACCTGGCAGGATCCTGATACACTGTGAAACCCCATACACTCCTGGCAGGATCCTGATACACTGTGAAACCCCATACACACCTGGCAGGATCCTGATACACTGTGAAAACCCCATACACACCTGGCAGGATCCTGATACACTGTGAAACCCCATACACACCTGGCAGGATCCTGATACACTGTGAAAACCCCATACACACCTGGCAGGATCCTGATACACTGTGAAACCCCATACACACCTGGCAGGATCCTGATACACTGTGAAAACCCCATACACACCTGGCAGGATCCTGATACACTGTGAAACCCCATACACACCTGGCAGGACCCTGATACACTGTGAAACCCCATACACACCTGGAAGGATCCTGATACACTGTGAAACCCCATACACACCTGGAAGGATCCTGATACATTGTGAAACCCCATACACACCTGACAGGACCCTGATACATTGTGAAACCCCATACACACCTGGCAGGATCCTGATACACTGTGAAACCCCATACACACCTGGCAGGATCCTGATACACTGTGAAACCCCATACACACCTGGCAGGATCCTGATTCATTGTGAAACCCCATACACACCTGGCAGGATCCTGATACACTGTGAAACCCCATATACACCAGGCAGGATCCTGATACACTGTGAAACCCCATACTCACCTGGTAGGACCCTGATACAATGTGAAACCCCATATACACCTGGCAGGATCCTGATACACTGTGAAACCCCATACACACCTGGCAGGATCCTGATACACTGTGAAACCCCATACACACCTGACAGGGTCCTGATACACTGTGAAACCCCATACACACCTGGCAGGATCCTGATACACTGTGAAACCCCATACACACCTGGCAGGATCTTGATACACTGTGAAACCCCATACACACCTGGCAGGATCCTGATACACTGAAACCCCATACACACCTGGCAGGATCCTGATACACTGTGAAACCCCATACACACCTGGCAGGATCACACAGAATCCCACACAGTATCCCCACAGTGCAGATAGAGTCCATTTCGGCCCATCGAGCCTGCACCGACACATATCCCACCCTATCCCCACGTATTTAATCCTCCCTAACACTAAGGGTCAATTTATCATAGCCAAATCAACCTAACCCGCACATCTTTGGACTGTGGGAGGAAACCGGAGCACCCGGAGGAAACCCACGCAGACACGGGGAGAATGTGCAAACTCCAATCAGATCACCGCTAAGTCTTTGCTTCTCTAAAGTGTAGAGTCCAAACTCTTGGCCTATCTTGATAACTAAGTTGCTTTATACTGGGAATTAGTCTAATGTCCCTCCTCTGCAACAGGTTCAAAGCCTCAATATCACCCACCATGTGAGGCGACCAAAACTTAACACAGTATTCCAAGTGAGGCCTTTACCAAGGTCTTGTACTAGGACAACATAGGACGTCTTATACCCAACTGTCCTATGAATGCAGCCCAATATCCCCTTTGTTCCAGCTATCGCTTCACGGCATTGCTCCTGTACCTTTAGAGATGTATGCACTAGAATGCCCGGATCTTCCTTTCTCCCCCTTATTTAATGCCATGAAGGGTGTATGAATGTTGAGCATTCGCACTGCCCACAGGCATAACACGGCACTTTCATTCGCCAGTCATGTGCCCAATCTCCCAACGCATTAAGATGCAGTTTTGTTGAGATGTGACTATACAGGTTGATGGAATGTTTCCCATGCGGTGTATGTGGGTTATCAGAAGGTGATTGATAATGTGGCTCACAGGAGGCTTCAGCCGTTTGGTATACGATGAAATGTAGCCGCCTGGGTAGAAAGTGGATAATGTGTTTAGTTTTCTCCATTTGTGTTCACAGATCCGAACTCTACAATCACTGAGTTCTTGACAAAGTGCGACGATTACCAGTTGTTCCAGTTCACGAAATTCTACCGGGACAGACTGGTACAGGCGATTGAAGGAGGGGTGGATGGACTCAGCTCGTTGTTAACATACGAGAGGCATTTCAGTGAACAAGAACATCGGGTGAGTGGGAGGGACACAGAATGAGTTTGGATTATCCAAACATCACAGAACTGACAGGAAATCAGATCTTAGAATCATAGAATGTTACCGAAAAGAAACTCGTCAAATAGGAAAGAAATAGATAAAACTGAAAATATTGTGAATCTGAAACAATGATAGGAAGAGGTGAAAATACCCAGCGGATCCGTCCCTATCTGTACAAAGGACAGGGGAACGGTTCGGGAATAAGTCTTGTGTGGATTGAAAACAAAGCGAATACAGTTTTAGTGGGACTGGGAAAAGGAGAGACGAGAGGCAACAGACAGGAGTTAAAGTGAAGGTCATGAGTTTACTGACCTGGAAACTACTTAACGTAAATTAAGGAAACGAGAGATGACAAAAATCATCTGCGGTGTCAATGAGAGGCATTTCAAGAACAAAAACAAAATGGTAAAATTTTAAAAAAAATATGAGACTCGAACAGGAAAACTAACCCGCCAAAAATGAGGATTGAAAACCCGACACTGGGCAGGTTTTTCCTCCCCCTGCATCACCGGGAGTCAATTCCAACTTCGGCAGATAGAACCTGTGGTGGAGCGTCACTCCCCTCGACAGCACTTCAGGAAATTACAGCAAGCAGCCTGTACTGTTCTGTGAGTTACCTTTAATGGAATAGAACTAAATGGAACTGATAATCGGGCAGGGTGTGTAATGGACGGTCGACCAGCTACCAACTTTCAAAGTTGATAATCTAGGAAATTTACTCTCATCCCAACCGCCTGCTCACTACCCATTACTGTTAATATCCCACATAGTCTAATCCCAACCTCCTGCTCACTGCCCATTACTGTTAATATCCCACCTAGTCTAATCCCAACCTCCTGCTCACTGCCCATTACCGATAATATCCCACCTAGTCTAATCCCAACCTCCTGCTCACTACCCATTATAGTTAATATCCCACCTAGTCTAACCCCAAACCTCAGCTCACTACCCATTACCGTTAATATCCCACCTAGTCTAATCCTAACATCCTGCTCACTGCCCATTACCGTTAATATCCCACCTAGTCTAATCCCAACCTCCTGCTCACTGCCCATTACCGTTAATATCCCACCTAGTCTAATCCCAACCTCCTGCTCACTGCCCATTACTGTTAATATCCCACCTAGTCTAATCCTAACCTCCTGCTCACTGCCCATTACCGTTAATATCCCACCGAGTCTAATCCCAACCTCCTGCTCACGACCCATTACCGTTAATATCCCACCTAGTCTAACCCCAAACCTCAGCTCACTGCCCATTACTGTTAATATCCCACCTAGTCTAATCCCAACTTCCTGCTCAGTACCCATTACCGTAATATCCCAACTAGCCTAATCCCAATTTCCTGCTCACTGCCCATTACCGTTAATATCCCAACCTCCTGCTCACTACCCATTACTGTTAATATCCCACCTAGTCTAATCCCAACCTCCTGCTCACTACCCATTACCGTTAATATCCCACCTAGTCTAATCCCAACCTCCTGCTCACTGCCCATTACCGTTAATATCCCACCTAGTCTAATCCCAACCTCCTGCTCACTACCCATTACTGTTAATATCCCACCTAGTCTAATCCCAACCTCCTTCTCACTACCCATTACCATTAATATCCCACCTAGTCTAATCCCAACCTCTTTCTCACTACCTATTACCGTTAATATCCCACCTAGTCTAATCCCAACCTCCTGCTCACTGCCCATTACCGTTAATATCCCACCTAGTCTAATCCCAACCTCTTTCTCACTACCCATTACCGTGAATATCCCACCTAGTCTAATCCCAACCTCCTGCTCACTGCCCATTACCGTTAATATCCCACCTAGTCTAATCCCAACCACCTGCTCAATACCCATTCCGGTTAATAACCCTCCTAGTCTAATCCCAACCTCCTGCTCACTACCAATTACCGTTAATATCCCACCTAATCTAATCCCAACCTCCTGCTCACTGCCCATTACTGTTAATATCCCACCTAGTCTAATCCCAACCACCTGCTCACTACCCATTCCGGTTAATATCCCTCCTAGTCTAATCCCAACCTCCTGCTCAATATCCATTACTGTTAATATCCCACCAAGTCTAATCTCAACCTCCTGTTCACTACCCATTACCGTTTATATCCCACCTAGTCTAATCCCAACCTCCTGCTGACCGCTTTATGGTTAGTATTCCAATTAGTCCAGGTGCAATCTTCTCTTCACTCCCCATACTCCAGCATTCCTTTCTATCCACGCAGCAATAGAAATAGATTGTATCAAAAAATGCTCCACTTGCTTCCACAATAGTTTGTGGGATTGAATTATTCTTTCTAACCACCTCGTGTGTAAGTAAATTTATCAACGTTCACCCCAATTCTTCGAATTAGCCTAAATATGTGCCCTCTGGGCAATCAGTGGAAACTATCAGTAACTATTTATTGGATCATAACTCGTCAGAATCTGAAGATTTGCAGCAACTTCTCACTTAATCTGCTCACCTCTAGTGGAATGAGCCCAATGTTCTCAAATCGCAGTCTCTAACATTAACTCCACATCCCTGCTAACATCCCAGTGCAATTGCACGCCAGTTTTTCCATTGCTTTTACATTGTATAAATGGAGTGTCCGAAACTATATACAACTGGGTAAATTACCTGCCCCTGTGCTCTTGGTGTGGAACGTCACTCCCTAGGGGGGAACATGAGGAAATTGAGATTATTCAGTCTGTCATTTACCGTCCGATTAATTTAATGTTTGGTTTCTGCACTATTTTGTTCACGGAGTTAGTTACTGGCGGATGAAATAGTGGTAGTTTCATATTTTCGCAATAGGCAGGATATTGCTGTAGAAATAACGGTGGGGCTAACAGCGCTCACTGTTACTAAAGTGTAAATTGGACAGTAACTTCCAGCGACCGCACATGCGGAGTTAAACACGAAAATCGGGAAGGTCCTGTCCGAGTTGCCCTGAAGCGCTAAAAGCTGCGTGAGAATGGAATCTCGCCGAGAGACTCGCCATTGAAATGCATGGAACGGCGTAACATTACTGTATTTACCTGATAGATACACAGGAAACACGCCAGGAAAAGTCAGGGCTTGCCTATTCCAGTGTAATTATTTGTTTAACGGCGTGATCAGTCTTAACTAATGCCAAACAACCTCTCTGGCACAGAAAATTAACTTTTACAAGTGTGGAGTCTCATTCCTTCGGATTTTAATTATTGTTGGTGCTGTACAAACAAAGATTCAGTAATGTTGGTACCTTTTCTTTCTGTCTCTTTATTCGCTCCCTCTGAACATAAGAAGATAAGAAATATTAGCTGGAGTAGGCCATTTATCCCTTCCAGCCTGCTCTGCCATTCAATAAGATCATGGCTGATCTTCTATCTCATCTCCCCTTTCCTGCAATATCCCCATATCGCTTGATTCATTAAGATTCAAAAATCTATCCATCTCTGTCTTGAATATACTCAACAACTGAGCTTCTAGAGCACTCTGGGGTAGAGAATTCCAAAGATTCACCACCCTCTAAGTGAAGAAATTTCTCCTTACCACAGTCCTTAATGGCCGACCCCTTTTTCTAAGACTGTGACCCCTGGTTGCAGACTCCACAGCCAGGGGAAGCATCCTCCCTGCATCTACCCTGTCAAGCCCTGTAAGAATTTTGTATGTTTCAGTGAGATGCATTCTGAATCCAATCTTTCTTTCCCTCTCTTTATTTCACTTTCTGCATGTGATTTGACATTGCTTTCTATATTCTAACTAAGACTTCCTGGTTCAGACATTGCGTAAGGATTCTTCAAGCTGATTGGTTAAGGAAACATACAATCGCTTCTCCTGTTCGCTCTGTAGAGGGCGCTGGGTGTTTTTGCTCGAATTTACACTAACGATAAAGGAACGGAGATATATGTTCAAGTCAGGATCGTATGTTACTTGAAGTGGAACTTGGAGGTGGTGGTGTTTCCATGCGGATGCTGCTCTTGTCCTTCTAGGTGGCAGAGGGCGCGGGTTTGAGAGGTGCTGTCAAAGAAGCCTGGGCGAACTGCTGTAGTTCTTTCTGTAAATAGCACACACTGCAGCGATGGTGCACCGTTGGTGGAGGGATTGGATGTTTAAGGTGGTGGGTGGGCTGCCGATGAAGAGTATTTCTCTGTCCTGGATTGCTGGAGCTTCTTGAGTGTTGTTGCAGCTGCAACTATCCAGGCAAGTGGAGAGTTTTCCATCACATGCCGCAGTTGTACCTTATAGGTGCAGGAGAGGCTCCTGGGTGACAGGAGTTGAGCCACTCGCCACATAATACCCAGCCTCTCACCTGCTCTAGTAGTCATGAGTTTTTTTGTGGTTAGTCAGTGGTAGGGATTTGACGATGCCAATGCCAGTGAATGACCAACGGACATGGTTGGACTCTCTTGTGGGAGATGGGCATTGCTTGACACTTGTGGGGCGCGAATGTGTCTTGCCACTTGTCCGCCCAGGCCTAGATTTTGTCCAGGACTTGCTTCATGCGAGCATGGGCCGCATCATTATCTGACGAATTGAAAATGGAGCTGGATACTGCAATCATCAGAGAACATCCCCACTCCTGGCTTTATGATGGAGGGAAGGTAATTGACAAAGCAGCTGAAGTGGTTCGTCCGAAGACTCTGCCCCGAGGAACTCCTGCAGTGATGTCCTGGTGCTGAGACGATTCACCTCCAACAAACACACTCCATGGTGCCACACACGTCGAACACTGCCTTGGTATCAAGCACAGTCACTGTCACCTCACAGCTGGAATTAATTTCTTTGGTCCTTGTTTGGAGTCGATTGGTCCTGGTGGAACTCAAATTGAGTCTCGGTGAGCAGCTTATTTGTGATTAAGTGCTGCTTGATAGCAGTGTTGATACTCCTTCCAACATTTTGATGATTGAGAGCAGGCTGATAGGGCGGTAATTGATCGGGTTGGATTTGTCCTGCTCTTTGTGGACAGGACATACCTGGACAATTCTCTACATTGTCGGGCAGATTCCAGTGCTGAGGATGTACTGGAACAACTTTACTAGAGGTGTGGTTAGTTCTAGAGCACAGATCTTCAACACCACAGCCAGAATGTTGACGGGACCTTTAGCATTTGCTGTGCCCAGTTCATTCATTTGTTTCTTGATATCGAAATGTGGGGGAACTAGGCACTAAAACTCACACCTGCTGTACATTCTGGACATTTTGTCACCTTTAGTGTTTCCTCCAAGTTGTGTTCAGTATGGAGGAGTACTGATTCATCAGCTGAGGGAGGGCAGAAGGTGGTAATCAGCTGGAGGTTTCCTTGCCCATGTTTGACCTGAACCCATGAGAATTCATCGGCTCCGGAGTCAATGTTAATGATTCCCAGGATACTTACACCTGAGGGTATATCACTGTGCCCCACCACTGGTGGGTCTGTCCTCCTACTGGGACAAGAAATACCGATCAATGTTAATGATTCCCAGGACACTTACACCTGAGGGTATATCACTGCCCCACCGCTGGTGGGTCTGTTCTACTGGGACAGGAAATACCGATCAATGTTAATGATTCCCAGGACACTTGTACCTGAGGGTATATCACTGTGCCCCACCGCTGGTGGGTCTGTCCTGTCCGATGAATGCTGATGGAGGTGCCTGGGATGTTGGCTAATAAATATGATTTTAAGCGTCACACAGTTGCTTGACTAATGTGAGGTCCGCTTCTCCCCACTTTGGCACCAGTCCCCAGGTGTTAGTGAGGAGCGCTTTGCAGGGTTGACTGGGCTGGGTGTTCCTTCGTCGTGTCCGAATCCAATGCCGAAGCCGAGCGGTCCGCACGGTTTTATTCTTCCGTATCCTTCTTTCGAGAGGCTTTCTAGGCCATTTCAGAGGGCATCACATTGGTGAAGGACTGGAGTCACGTATAGACCAGGCGTAAAGGGCATTAGGTTTTACGGCAATCTTTACTAATACCAGCTTTTTATTTCGAAATGTTTCAAATTTGAATTTAAATTCATGAAACGTCCACGATTTGATTTGAACCGTTGTCTCTGGATTACTCGTCAAGTAACATAACCAACAGGCTATCGTTCTCGACGCCTCATCATCTCTCTGTCCATTGACTGATTGTACCTCTATGAAGTGCCTTTCGACGTTTTCTTTTCTGCATTAAAGGTGTTATATAAATGTAAGTTTTGATGATGAAAGTCCTGACTATACCAACCCCATTGCTGGATATATGTTCCCGGTTACCGAGGTTTCATACCGGCAGCGGATGTGCAAAATAACGGGTGTCAGATATTTCAATTACCGAGGGGAAAAGGTGATTAGATTTTCAGCATTATTTGTATTGGTCGATTCTCCGGCCCTACACATCAACAGTGATTGTTTCAATTAGTCAGTGTAATTTCTGAGGCAGTTTTCTAGCTGTTTCTCTCACTTCAGATTCGTTCCTTCCCTGCCACTAGAGTTCTGACTCGCTGCTTTTTTATTTCTCAGGAAATCACAAAGTGTGGCAGCAAATGTGAGAAACGAGTCTATCGTATTGTCAGTCGGTAATCTGATGTCATGTTGGACACTGAAGAACACCGATAAATAATCACATTAAAACTGCTGCAGATTCTCAGTGATTCCTCACTCTCCAAGAACTATAATTCATCAAATTTCTTTGCTGTTAATGACTGAATCAAGATGCTTACAGAATATTAAGCCCATGTTCAGAATGGATCAGAACCCGGCCCAGTGACTGCTTTCTGTGCTCAACAACTGGGAGATCCCATCACTGAGCAGATCCTTTCCTTCTCATTCTCAGTGTTTGTCTTTCACTCAGCTGCTCAATATATTCATCATTATTCTTTACAGAAAGTCACTGAGCTCGCGGAGAAGGGAAACCGGGCGGACAGTTCCAAACTTCTCCTAACTCTGGTGATGGAGAAAGGCTCTCGGGCCCGAAGGGTGTTGTGGGAATCCTTTGTGAAAATGCGCCATGGGGTACCAAAGCTGAACAAAATACTGAAAGAAATACAGGAACTTGGTACGGTAAAAACACACTGAATTCAAATTCAGATTCAAACACGATTTTATTATAATATTACACAGAACTGATTTCATGAACGCTAATTGATTTAAACAGGTTCTGATCCATTTGATTACATGAACATCGCACGAGGTTTATCTGAAGTACCCAGTCATCTGAAAGGTAAGTGATGGAATGGAGATTTCAAACCGTTTATTTCACTTTAGAATCCAAATATTTGACTGGAGCCGATTGTCAGAATCTGTGAATGAGAAGTTCAAAGGCTAAGGAAATAGGATTGAACATGTTTGGATTCAATTTACAATTAACACCGATTTTTGAATTATTGCTAAATTTGCAGGTCTTGTATGCTCCAGTTATTGCAACACACATCGCATATACGTGCCAGGCTCCTGCTACACTGTGAAAGCCCATACACACCTGGCAGGATCCTGATACACTGTGAAACCACATACACACCTGGCAGGATCCTGATACACTGTAAGACCCCATACACACTTGGCAGGAATCTGATACACTGTGAAACCCCATACACACCTGGCAGGATCCTGATACACTGTGAAACCCCATACACACCTGGCAGGATCCTGATACACTGTGAAACCCCATACACACCTGTCAGGATCCTGATACACTGTGAAACCCCATACACACCTGGCAGGATCCTGATACACTGTGAAACCCCATACACACCTGTCAGGATCTTGATGCACTGTGAAACCCCCACGCACCTGGCAGGATCCTGATACACTGTGAAACCCCATACACACCTGGCAGGCTCCTGATATACTGTGAAACCCCATACACACCTGGCATAACAACATAAGAAATAGGAGCAGGAGTAGACCAATCGGCCCCTCGAGCATGCTCCGCCATTCAATGAGATCATGGCTGATCTGATCCAACCTCAACTCTAAAGAACACAAGAAGCAGGAGAGGACCAGGCCACTCGGCTCCGCCACCCACAGGGCCTTGACCGATCCGAACTCAAACTCATGTCCAATTTCCAGCCCGCTCCCCATAACCCCTGATTCCCTTTACTTCTAGGAAACGGTCTATTTCTGTTTTAAATTTATTTAATGAAGTAGCTTCCACAGCTTCCTGGGGTAGCAAATTCCAGAGACCCACTACCCTCTGAGTGAAAAAGTTTCTCCTCATCTCAGTTTTGAAAGAGGAACCCCTTATTCTAAGATTATGTCCCCTAGTTCTAGTTTCACCCATCATTGGGAACATCCTCACCGTGTCCACCCAATCAAGCCCCTTCACAATCTAATATGTTTCAATAAGATCGCCTCTGATTCTTCTGAACTCCAATGAGTAGAGTCCCAATCTACTCAACCTCTCCTCGTATGTCCACCCCCTCATCCCCGGAATTAACCGAGTGAGCCTTCTTTGTACTGCCTCGAGAGCAAGTATGTCTTTTCTTAAGTATGGACACCAAAACTGTATGCAGTACTCCAGGTGCGGTCTCACCAATGCCCTATACAACTGCAGCAATACCTCCCTGTTTTTATATTCTATCCCCCTAGCTATAAAAGCCAACATTCCATTGGCTTTCTTGATCACCTGCTGCACCTGCATACTAACTTTTTGATTTTCTTGCATCAAGACCCCCAGATCCCTTTGTACTGCAGTACTTTCCAATTTCTCGCCATTAAGATAATAACTTGCTCTCTGATTTTTCCTGCCAAAGTGCATAACCTCACATTTTCCAATATTGCATTGCATCTGCCAAATCTCTGCCCACTCTCCCAGCCTGTCTATATCCCCTTGTAGGTTTTTTATGTCCTCCTCACTCTCTACTTTCCCTCCCATCTTTGTATCATCTGCAAACTTTGATATGTTACACTCGGTCCCCTCCTCCAAATCGTTAATATAGATTGTAAAGAGTTGGGGACCCAGCACCGACCCCTGCGGAACACCACTGGCTACTGGTTGCCAGTCCGAGAATGAACCATTTATCCCAACTCTCTGCTTCCTGTTAGATAACCAATCCTCCACCCATGCCAGAATATTACCCCCAATCCAGTGATTTTTTATCTTGAGTAATAATCTTTTATGTGGCACCTTGTCGAATGCCTTCTGGAAGTCTAAATACACTACATCCACTGGTTCCCCTTTATCCACCCTGTACGTTATGTCCTCAAAGAACTCGAGCAAATTTGTCAGACATGACTTCCCCTTCATAAAGCCATGCTGACTTTGTCCTATTAAATTATGTTTATCTAAATGTTCCGTTACTGTCTCCTTAATAATAGACTCCCAAATTTTACCCACCACAGATGTTAGGCTAACTGGTCTATAATTTCCAGCCTTCTGCCTACAACCCTTTTTAAATAAGGGTGTTACATTAGCAGTTTTCCAATCTGCCAGGACCTTTGCTGAGTTCAGGGAGTTTTGGAAAATTATTACCAAAGCATCCACAATTCCTACTGCCACTTCCCTCAAGACCCTAGGATGTAAGCCATCAGGTCCAGGGGATTTATCCGCCTTGAGTCCCATTATTTTACTGAGTACCAATTCCTTAGTAATTTTAATCGTATTTAGCTCCTCCCCCACTAGAGCCCCCTGTTTGTCCAGTGTTGGGATATTCTTAGTGTCCTCTACCGTAAAGACTGAAACAAAATATTTGTTCAGCATTTTTGCCATCTCCATGTTTCCCACCATTAATTTCCCGGTCTCATCCTCTAAGGGACCTACGTTTGCCTTAACCACCCTTTTTCTTTTTATATAACTATAGAAACTCTTGCTATCAGTTTTTATATTTTTTGCTAATTTATTTTCATAGTCTATTTTCCCTTTCTTAATCAATCCTTTAGTTACTTTTTGTTGTCTTTTGAAGACTTCCCAATCTTCTATACTCCCACTAACTTTGGCTACCTTATATGTCCTTGTTTTTAGTTGGATACTTTCTTTAATTTCTTTACTTAGCCATGGATGGCTGTCATTTCTTTTACACCCTTTTTTCCTCAGTGGAATATATTTATTTTGAAAGTTGTAAAATAACTCCTTGAATGAACACCACTGCTCATGTACCGTCTTACCCTTTAATCTATTTTCCCAGTCCACTTTAATCAATTCTGCTCTCATGCCATCATAGTCTCCTTTATTCAAGCTCAGTATGCTTGTTTGAGAACCAACCTTCTCACCCTCTAATTGGGTATGGAAATCAACCATGTTATGGTCACTCATTCCAAGGGGATCCTTAACTAGGACATTATTAATTAATCCAGACTCATTACACAGTACCAGGTCCAAGGTTGCTTGCCCCCTTGTAGGATCAGTTACATAATGCTCAAGAAATCCATCCCGAAGACACTCAATAAACTCTTCCTCAAGGCTGCCCTGCCCAATTTGATTTGTCCAGTTAATATGATAGTTAAAATCCCCCATAATTATAGCTGTTCCCTTATTACATGCCCCAACTATTTCCTGATTAATACTTCTTCCAACAGAGTTGCAACTATTAGGAGGCCTATATACTACGCCCACCAGTGTTTTTTTCCCCTTATTATTCCTAATCTCTACCCAAACTGTTTCATTATCCTGATCTTTTGACCCAATATCATTTCTCTATTACAGTGATTCCTTCCCTTATTAACATAGCCTCCCCCCCCTCCCCTTCCTTCCTGCCTGTCCTTTCTGATTGTTAAATACCCTGGCATATTTAATTCCCAGACGTTGTCACCCTGCAGCCATGTTTCTGTAATGGCCACAAGATCATACCCATACATAGTTATTTGTGCCGTTAACTCGTCAATTTTGTTACGAATGCTACGTGCATTCAGATAAAGAACTTTCAAATGTGTTTTGCGACACTTACTTCCTGCTTTTTCCTTATTTAACACTTTACCTTTTACTCCTAACCTTCTGTCCCTTCCTGACATGCTTTCCTCTGTCTCCCTGCTCAGGTTCCCAACCCCCTGCCACATTAGTTTAAATCCTCCCCAACAGCACTAGCAAACACTCCCCCTAGGACAGCGGTCCCGGCCCTGCCCAGGTGCAGACCGTCCGGTTTGTACTGGTCCCACCTCCCCCAGAACCGGTTCCAATGTCCCAGGAATTTGAATCCCTCCCCCTTGCACCATTCCTCTAGCCACGTATTCATTTGAAATATCCTCCTATTTCTACTCTGACGAGCACGTGGCACTGGTAGCAATCCTGAGATTACTACCTTTAAGGTCCTATTTTTTAATTTACCTCCTAACTCCCTATATTCTGCTTTTAGGACCTCATCCCCTTTTTTACCTATATCGTTGGTGCCTATGTGCACCACGACAGCTGGCTGTTCGCCCTCCCCCTCCAAAATGTTCTGTAGCCGCTCCGAGACGTCCTTGACCCTTGCACCAGGGAGGCAACACACCATCCTGGAGTCTCGGTTGCAGCCACAGAAACGCCTATCTATTCCCCTTACAATTGAGTCCCCTATCACTATAGCTCTTCCACTCTTTTTCCTCCCAGCCTGTGCAGCAGAGCCGCCCATGGTGCCAGGAAGTTGGCTGCTGCTGCCTTCCCCTAAGTCATCCCCCCCAACAGTATCCAAAGCGGTATATCTGTTTGAGAGGGGGATGGCCACAGGGGACCCCTGCACTACCTGCCTGCACCTCCTACTCTGGCTGGATCCTGATACACTGTAAGACCCCATACACACCTGGCAGGATCCTGATACACTGTGAAAGCCCATACACACCTGGCAGGATCCTGATATACTGTGAAAGCCCATACACACCTGGCAGGATCCTGATATACCGTGAAAGCCCATACACACCTGGCAGGATCCTGATATACTGTGAAACCCCATACACACCTGGCAGGATCCTGATACACTGTGAAACCCCATACACACCTGGCAGGATCCTGATATACTGTGAAACCCCATACACACCTGGCAGGATCCTGATACACTGAAACCCCATACACACCTGGCAGGATCCTGATATACTGTGAAACCCCATACACACCTGGCAGGATCCTGATACACTGTGAAACCCCATACACACCTGGCAGGATCCTGATACACTGTGATACCCCATACACACCTGGCAGGAACCTGACACACTGTGAAATGCTGCCTGGCTTTGGGGGGAGGTCTTATGAGGAAAGATTGAGGGAGTTGGGGCTTTTCTCTTTGGAGCGGAGGAGGATGAGAGGCGACTTAATAGAGGTTTATAAGATGATGAGGGGGATAGATAGAGTGGATGTTCAGAGACTATTTCCTCGGGTAGAGGCAGCTGTTACAAGGGGGCATAACTATAAGGTGCATGGGGGGAGATATAGAAGGGATGTCCGAGGTAGATTCTTTACTCAGAGAGTGGTTGGGGTGTGGAATGGACTGCCTGCTGTGTTAGTGGAGTCGGACACTTTAGGAACTTTCAAGCGGTTATTGGATAAGCACATGGAGCACACCAGAGTGATAGGGAGTGTGATAGCTTGATCTTGGTCTCGGACAATGCTCGGCACAACATCGAGGGCCGAAGGGCCTGTACTGTGCTGAACTGATCTATGTTCTATGAAACCCCATACACACCTGGCAGGATCCTGATACACCGTGAAAACTCATACACACCTGGCAGGATCCTGATACTCTGTGAAACACCATACACACCTGGCGAGATCATTATACCGTGTGAAACAAATGCCTTTTTGCCTGATGTGGAAGTTGTCTCTGCCCCTGGGCTGCTATTCAGCACAAACTGTCGAAAAAGTGGTGGAGAAATGGGAAAAATTTAAGCATTACCATTGTACATCACGTCATGAACGTCAGATAGTGTTCAATCTAATCTGAGACGATGTTCAGAGTTTCACACAATCAAACATTAACTGAGGAGGAACATGAGGAAAAGGCCGTGTTATGGGTGATTTGAAATTGATTGGGCCGATTACCTCTGGCAGTAAAGCAGACAAACTAGGCACAGAGAATCTTGTACTGAATGAACCGTCATTTCATTCAGGAGGATTTTGAATCCCAATTTACTGATTATCAGAAACATATTTGTAATTTTCAAAACTACATTATTGGAAACTCGTATCCAAATGGAACGATGGAGTTTAATAATTGTAACTGTTGAAATGAACTCTGTCTTTTCTTCCATAACGTAATACTGAGTGAAGTGGGCGGTAGTTCTATTTCTGATTCTGATCGGTTATCTGATGAGACTGTTATCTAAAAATAATATAAATGTAAAATCACTGAAAGCTGATCACATTTTCTGAAACACAACAGGAGGATGTTTAGGGGAACAAAAGGCCACTTTGGTCCAATCCAGTCTGTCCTGTTAGAGATGAACCCACCTGTCCCTCCTCTCAGTGTATCCACAGAAACACAACCAATTGTCTCTTGTCCCCAATTAACCTGCCCCTTAGTGTCCTCCCTGGTAACTAGTCACCCGATCTGTTACCCTTTGGTGAAAAATATTACCCTGATTTCCCCCCTTATTCCTGGCGTGTTAGTGTCAGTTTTCTCATAATTAATTGTGTTCATTGTGAATATCATTCTGGCATTAATCTTGAGACTTCCGTTAGAAATTCTGATCAATTCCTGACACACACAATCATCTTATTTCTCTCTCTGCACCTTCTCCATTTCAATAATATTGTTCCTGTGATTAGAAGTGCACACAAGACCGGCCAGACAAACGGTGGAACTTCTGTACATTCACAGTCTGTAACTCCCAGTGCACACACTACCCCAGATAACCTGCCCAGGACCTGACACACTGACGGTGGAACTTCTGTCCATTCACAGTCTGTCCCACTCGCAGTGCCCACACTGCCCCAGATAACCTGCCCAGGACCTGACACACTAACGGTGGAACTTCTGTCCATTCGCAGTCTGTCCCTCTCTCAGTGCGCGCACACTACCCCAGATAACCTGCCCACGGTCTGTACAGCAACGGCGGATCTTCTGCACATTGTCCCTCTCGGTGAGCAATCAATCCTGTTTTTCATTGCTGCAGAAGGGAAGCACCAGTGACGGTTTCACAGATTGATTCACGGGAACTTCTAATATCTTATAAACAGGATCATGTGTGGATTTGTAATGTGATTTCTAAAGCACAGGCAGGCCGGATAGTATTAACCATCAGAGGGAAAATATCACCTTTATTGAAATCTCCATGTTCAGTGAATATTAGAATCAAGTGAGGATTCGAAACTTTTCTCAGCCATTGTTCACTTTCAAATGAGGTTTCCATTAACTGAGATTTAATTTCTACACGCACCTCTATTGAAGCTGTGAATTAAATCTTGCAATATTTTAATGAACATTAAATAGTATTGAGAAATTGTTTTTTGTCAATACAACTAACATTGATACCACTTTCTGTCTGTTCTAATTGAAGATGTTCAGCAGAAACACAAGGAAACACTCCGGGTACAAACTGAAATACTGAGAGTGAACACTATCCTAATAAAGGAGAAGGTTAAGATTTTCCAGCTGGTTGATCGATATGCTGAGCTAACGGTCATTTCTACTGTTCGAGATCGGAAACTTGTAGAACATGAACTGCTGGCAAGAGGCCGAGACCATGAAGAGTGGAGAGAGAAACATCTCCGGAGAAGACTGGAGAAAATCCGAACTGATCAATTGTTCCACAGCAGTTTTTCCCGGAGAGAATCCAAATCTGGGAGCTCAGCAGCAGTGAACGGAGTCCCGGGGATTGGAAAAACAACAATGGTACAAAAGATTGTTCATGACTGGGCCACTGGGAAAATATACCCACACTTTCAATTTGTTTTCAGTTTTAAATTCCGGGATTTGAATGCTATTAACTGTAGAATAAACCTGTGGAACCTGATGCTCATTTTCTATCCTTACTTGAGGAATGTTCTGGGAGAGCTCTGGAAGAACCCAGAGAGATTGCTGTTTATATTCGATGGTTTGGATGAATTCAAGGACAGGATCGATTTTGCTGACAATCGGAGAAATACAGAACCTCAGCACATGTGCACAGATCCCGAATGCCGGTGTAAAGTGTCTGACATTGTGTACAGTTTAATACAGCACAAGCTGCTCCCAGGATGTTCAGTGCTAGTGACCAGCCGCCCTTCTGCATTACATTTATTGGAAAAGGCTGAGATCAGTGTCTGGGCTGAAATCCTGGGATTTGTTGGTGAAGAACGGAAGGAATATTTCAACAAGTTTTTTGAAGATCAGGCGGTGGCAGCAGCTGTTTTCAAACATGTGGAGGAGAACGAGATCCTGTACACCATGTGCTACAACCCTTCCTACTGCTGGATCCTCGGTCTGTCACTGGGTCCCTTCTTTACACAAAGAGACAGGAATCAGCAGCGAGTTCCCAAGACCATCACCCAACTATATTCCTACTATATCTACAACATTCTGAAAAACCATGGCCGAGAGATTGAAAGCCCCCGTGATGTGTTACTGAAGCTTGGTGAGATGGCCTTCACAGGAGTCTCCGAGAAGAAGATTCTGTTTAGAAACGGAGATTTGATCAAGTACAATCTGCAACCTTCCCAGTTCCTGTCTGGGTTCATGATGGAACTTTTGGAGAGAGATGATTCTGCCCAGAGCGTGGTGTACACATTCCCGCACCTCACCATCCAAGAGTTTGTAGCCGCACTCGCTCAATTCCTCACTCCTGATCCCGGGGACATCCTGAAACTCCTCAGAGTATCCCACAGCAAGAAAGATGGGCAATTTGAGATATTTCTCCGTTTTGTTGCTGGTCTCTCCTCCCCACAGGCAGCTCGGCCCCTGGAGGAGTTTCTGGGTCCATTTCTTCATCAAACCACCTGCCGAGTGATTGACTGGGTGAAGGAGAAGGTTGAAGGACAGATTAGGAACACAGAGAGTGTAACTGGGAAAAGGAACCTCCTGAACACATTCCACTACCTGCTTGAGTCTCAGAATAAAGCACTGGCTCGGAACACAGTGGGATCTGTGGAATCACTTATATTTTGTGACTTGACATTGACCCCGATTGACTGTGCGGTCCTGTCTCACGTCATTGGACTCTGTGACACAATAAAACACCTCGATCTACAGGACTGCAACATTCAGTGTGAGGGACTCCAGCGGCTGGGACCCGTACTGCACAAATGCCGGGAGTTGAGGTAACTGTTTATTTGTCTCTAACTGTTGGGCAAATTGTAGAACAGTCACGGATTGTGTTGTTGCTCCGTAATGTAGGGAAACAGTTCAGTTAAACCAGGGAGAAGCAGATTCAACACCAATATGTCCAATAATAAGAGGATCGGTCAGTAATTCCCTGAGGACTGGAGAATCTAAAATGGATCCTTGGGAACAAGTAGGGATTTTACAGTCTTTATCAGATCAGCAAATACAGGTCACTGAGAGTGATAATTTAATTACAATAAATCATGTTTAATAAGGCTGGACAGCAGAATGTAAACATAAAATATAATCCGGCAGTAAAGATAAAATTAATTTAAAATATTTTCCACATCCACCATTTCAACTGGGAACAGGAGAGAAACCTGAGTTTAAATCACTAATAGTTCGATATTTACTCCAATACCGTGCAGGGTGTGTCTTGTCGAGCGGGAAGTTTCCTGGATTGGGAATATTGGGGAATCGGGAATTCTTTCAGCTGTAAATGTTTACAATTATCACAGTCCTGAAGATTGAGTAAAGATTGATATTCAGGATCTTAAACCTGCCGGTGAAAAGGTTCCAATCTAACCGGAGTGCAGACACACACCGGCCAGCGGTGGGGCCTCGCACACAGCGGGCGGCTCCTGGGGAAACCGGGGGCAGTGAACCCGGGAATTCCCCATAATCCGCCCCCTGTGTGTGAGGCCCCACTCGGGGAGGGAACTTCCGAAAATTCCCCAATAACTGTCGGGCCAGTTACACCTGAAATAAATATAGAGCCAGTTTAATGGGAATAAAGTGAGAGACTCTCCTCCCCTTTCAACTCGGAGCACAGCGACATTTGAAACTTGTAACGGGACAGAACAAACTCTATTGCTGCTATTGACAAACATTCACTAATCGCCCTCTGACTCCCACAGCTACCTGGAATACACTTCCTCCCACCTCGCTTCCTGTAAGGACGCTGGTCCATTCTCCCAGTTTTTCCGTCACTGCCACATCTGCTCTGACAAAGCCACGTTCCATATCAGTGCTTCCGACATGTCTTCCTTGTTTCTCATTCGAGGATTCACCGCAACCATGGTTGACACGGCTCTTGACCATGTTCATTCTATTTCCCACACTTCTGCTCTTATTCCTTCCCCTCCCACCCGGAACCACGATCGGTTACCCCTTGTCCTCACCTTTCACCCCACCAGCCTCCGCATTCAACAGATCATCCTCCGCCATTTCCGCCACCTCCAGCGTGATCCCACCACCAAACGCATCTTCCCCTCACCTCCCATTGCAGCATTCTGAAGGGACCGCTCCCTCTGCGACATCCTGGTCCACTCCTCAATCACCCCCAACACCCCTTCCCCTTCCCACAGCACCTTCCCGTGCAAGCGCAGGAGATGCTACACCTGCACTTTTACCACTTCCCTTCCCACTGTCCAGTTCCCGAAACACTCCTTCCAGGTAAAACAGCGATTTACTTGTACTTCGTGCAATTTAGGATACTGTATTCGCTGCTCACGATGCGGTCTCCTCTACTTTGGGGACACCAAACGCAGATTGGGTGACCGCTTTGTGGAACACCTCCGCTCAGTCCGTAAGTGTGACCCCGAGCTTCCGGTCGCCTATCGCTTTAATTTTCTGCTCCACTCCCACTCTGAACTCTCCATTCTCAGCCTCTCACACTCTTCCAACAAAGTACAACATTAGATCGAGGAACAGCACCTCAACTTTCAATTAGGCACTTTACAGCCTTCTGGACTCAACATCGAGTTCAACAATTTCAGATTATAAACTCGGCCCATATTGCATTTTTTTGATGATTCTGCCATTGCCATTCACACCTCATCTCGATTCATCTTTTGTTTTTTAACTTGTCCCATTACCTGCTCCTTTTGCTTGCACCATCATCCCTTTTGTCTTTTAATCTCTCCTGTCTTCCACCCTATCACAGACCTTCCCTTTTGTTCTTTCCTCCGCTCCCCCCACCTTTCCCGGCCCCAACACTTGCTGAAAAATCTGTTACATCTGTAACTTTTTCCAGTTCTGACAAAGGGTCCTCGACCTGAAACATTGGGCCAAAAATTGATCCCGCTGCGCGATGCGTACTCTCGCGTATTCTCTCTCCAATTGCCGGTTTTCTGCATGCACTGCGCATGTGCTGAAAACCGGCACTTGGTCTTTGGAAAAGGGGGCGGTTCCTCGGTGCATCGCGTGCGCGCTACAGGCTGCGCGCACGCTGTGCACTTCATGCTTTGGACGCGCAGGTAAGGACGGAAGATTTTAGAAATGGAAAAATGAGGAGTAAGACCCACTTTTAACAAGGTAAGTAGTGAATTAAGTTTTTTTTTGAATTTTTTTTAACAGGTATATCTTTTTTAGAGACTTTAAAGACAGGTAAGTTTATTTTTATAACTTTTAAAAAGATTTTAAATTTTTTCAAATTTTATTTTTTATTTAAAATGGTTAATTTATTTAACTATACTTATTTTATTAATGTGATGGTTTTTTTTTATTTAATTGAGGTTTAGCTGTTAATTTGGGGGGGTGTAAGATTCATAGATTTCACAGGGTGCTGTGTAACTTATGAATGGAAGATGGTGTGCTGCCATTGGCTCTAACTGAGTCACGGGATCCCACAGCTCGCACAAATTCACTACGCCGGTGGGATACGCAAGCACTGCCCAGCTGATGTCTGGAACATCAAGTTTGTGCGAGCTGGATCTGAAAAAGCCAACGCGGAGTGAGAGACCGCGCCTGCTCCTTACCCCCGCGGGAACAGAGCGAGATCAATTTCTGGGCCATTAACTCTGTTTCTCTCTCTCTATAGATGCTGCCTGACCTGCTGGATATTTCCAGCATTTCCTGTTTTTATTTCAGCATAAATTCTCCGTGTTATATAAAATCCTGGGGGACTGATTTTACAGCAGCAGTTAGCGTTTCACAATATACATAGATACATAGATACATAGAAGATAGGAGCAGGAGTAGGCCATCCGGCCCTTCGAGCCTGCTCCGCCATTTAATGAGATCATGGCTGATCCTCCAATTCAGTATCCCGTCCCCGCCTTCTCTCCGTAACCCTTAACCCCTTTTGCCTGTAGAAATATATCTAATTCCCTCTTAAATATATTTAATGAGCTGGCGTACACTGCCCTCTGTGGCAATGAGTTCCACAGGTTCACCACCCTCTGAGTGAAGAAATTCCCCCTCATTTCTGTCCTAAATGGTTTAGCCCTTATCCTTAAATTATGTCCTCTAGTTCTGTTCTCACCCGCCAAGGGAAACATTCCTTCTGCATCTAGTCTGTCTAGACCTGTCAGAATTTTATACACTTCTATGAGGTCCCCTCTCAATCTTCTAAACTCCAGTGTGTACATCCCTAAACTACATAGTCTCTCCTCATAGGTCAATCCCGCCATTCCTGGTATCAGCCTGGTGAATCGCCGCAGCACCCCCTCCATGGCAAGAACATCTTTCCTCAGATGAGGCGACCAAAACTGTACACAGTACTCGAGGTGTGGTCTCACCAGTGCCCTGTACAGCTGCAGCAAGGTATCCCTGTTCCTGTATTCCAACCCTTTTGCTATGAAGGCCAGCATACCGTTTGCCTTCTTGATCGCCTGTTGCACCTGCATGCTCGCCTTCAGTGACTGGTGTACAAGAACACCCAGGTCTCTCTGTACTTCCCCCTCTCCCAATTTATTGCCATTTAAATAATAATTTGCCCTCCCGTTCCTGCACCCAAGGTGGATAACTTCGCACTTGTCCACATTATAGTGCATCTGCCATTTATCCGCCCAATCACCCAGTCTGTCCAAATCGCTCTGGAGCTTCCTGGTCTCCTCCTCTGAGCCCACCCCCCCTCCTAGTTTAGTGTCGTCTGCAAATTTGGAAATGCTGCATCCGACTCCCTGATCCAGGTCATTAATGTAAATTGTGAACAGCTGGGGACCCAGGACAGATCCCTGTGGTACCCCACTTGTTACTGCCTGCCATTCAGAAAATGAGCCGTTTATTCCAACTCTCTGTTTTCTATCTGACAGCCAGTTCTCTATCCACGTCAATACTTTCCCCTTTATCCCATGAGCTTCAATTTTCCCTGCTAATCTTTTATGTGGGACCTTATCGAAGGCCTTTTGGAAGTCCAGGTACACCACATCTACTGGCTCTCCCCCATCTATTTTACCAGTTACTCCCTCAAAAAATTCCAATAGATTAGTCAAGCACGATTTACCCTTTGTAAATCCATGTTGACTCTGTCCTATCCTGTCCCCATTTGCTAAGTGCTCCGCTATTTCATCCTTAATGATGGACTCCAGCATTTTGCCCACAACTGATGTAAGGCTTACAGGTCTGTAATTACCTGCTTTTTCCCTACCCCCCTTTTTGAATAGTGGGGTAACATTAGCTACCCTCCAATCCATGGGCACTGTTCCCGAGTCTAATGAATTCTGAAAAATCATACTTAGTGCATCCGCTATCTCTAGGGCCACCTCCTTCAGCACCCTAGGATGCATGTTATCAGGCCCTGGGGATTTGTCCGCCTTCAATCCCTTTAGCTTCCTTAACACCATATCCTTAGAGATATTGACTTGCGTCAGTTCCTCCTTTGCAAATGTCCCTATTTTTCCCGATATCCCAGGGAGGTTTTTTGTGTCTTCCTTCGTAAAGACTGACCCAAAGTATGCATTTAGTTGGTCTGCCATTTCCTTATTTCCCGTTATATATTCCCCCGTATCTGACTGCAATGGGCCAACTTTGGTTTTCACCAGTCTTTTCCTCTTGATATACTTATAAAAGCTTTTGGAGTTAGTTTTTATATTTTCCGCCAGCTTGCTTTCGTAAGCTATTTTGCCCCTCTTGATTAAGCCCTTTGTCCACCTTTGCTCTATCTTAAACTGTTCCCAATCTTCCGCTCTGGCGCTTTTTTTGACTATTTTATACGCCCTATCTTTGGATTTTATGCTGTCTCTAATTTCCCCTGTTATCCACGGTTGAGTCACCTTTTTAGATTTCCTTTTATGCCAGATTGGTATAAACAATTTTTGCAATTTTGTCATTCTATCTTTAAATGCTTGCCATTGTTTATCTACCTCCAGTCCTCCCAGGAACGTTGTCCAATCAGACCTACTCAGTTCCCGTCTAATGGCATCATAATTCCCCTTGTTTAAATTCAGGACCTTAGTATCTGAGTCAATTTCTTCGCTCTCCATTTCGAGTGAGAAATCGATCATGTTATGATCGCTCTGACCCAAGGGTCCCCGTACAACAAGATTACTAATTAGTCCCTTCTCATTGCACAGTACCCAGTCCAATATAGCCTGTTCCCGAGTTGGTTCCTCGACATATTGATCCAGATAACCATCCCTTAAACACTCAAGGAATTCCTCCTCCTCATTATTTTTACTGATTAGGCTATTCCAATCTATATGTAAGTTAAAGTCACCTATGATGACAGCTGTGCTCTTATTGCACGCTTCTCTAATTTCCCTCGTGATGCCCTCCCCAACCTCTATTTTACTATTTGGAGGCCTATATACCACTCCTATTAATGTTTTTCGCCCCTCGCTATTTCTTAGCTCCACCCATATAGATTCTGTATTAACTGAGTTAATATCCTTCCTTTCAATTGCATTTATCCCTTCTTTTACCAGCAATGCTACCCCTCCTCCCTTTCTTTTTTGTCGATCCTTCCTAAATACTGAATACCCCTGTATGTTAAGCTCCCAGCCCTGCTCACCCTGCAACCATGTTTCCGTAATCCCAATTAGATCATAATTATTAACCTCTTTCCACAGCTAATTCATCTACCTTGTTCCTGATGCTTCTCGCATTAAGGTATAAAACCCTCAGGCTTTTTTTATGCTCACATTTTTTATGAATTAGTTTGGCCCTTTGTTTTTTGTTCCTCACCCTTTTACCATTTATTTCTGTCTGCCTTTCACTTTCCTCTATTTCACTACATAGGTTTCTAGCCCCCTGCCATACTAGTTTAAATGCTCCCGAACTGCTTTATCAAAAATTACCCCGAGAACATCAGTTCCATCCTTGCACAGGTGTAGACCGTCCCTTTTGTATAGGTCACACCTACCACAAAACTGGTTCCAATGCCTCAAAAATTTAAAACCCTCCCTCTTACACCACTGCTCAAGCCACGTATTTAGCCTAACTATCCTGTTCTCTGTACTCTTACTAGCACGTGGCACTGGTAGTAATCCAGAGATTACTACCTTCGAGGTCCTACTTTTTAGCTTGGCTCCTAACTCCCTAAATTCTACTTGTAGGACCTCTTCCCTTTTTTTAGCTACGTCGTTGGTACCAACATGTATCACGACAACTGGCTGTTCCCCCTCCCCCTCCAGAATGTTCTGCACCCGCGCCGAGACATCCTTGACCCTTGCACCAGGGAGGCAACATACCATCCTGGAGTCTCGGTCGCGACCACAGAAACCCCTATCTATTCCCCTTACAATCGAATCCCCTATTACTATAGCCCTGCCACTCTTTTTCCCTCCCTTCTTTGCAACAGAGCCAGTCATGGTGCCATGAGCCTGGCTGCTGGTGCCTTCCCCCGATGAGTCATCCCCCCCGACAACAGCACCTAAGGCGGTGAACCTGTTGCTAAGGGAGACAACCCCAGGGGATTTCTGCACTACCTTCCTGCCCTTGCTCTGCCTTTTGGTCACCCATGTACTATCTACGCTGGCCTTAACCTGCGGTGTGACCAACTCACTAAATGTGTTATCCACAACCCTCCCCGAGTTATTATACAGATTATTATAATGCACAGCGTATAAAGTACAGGGAATCACCGCTTTATCATTTAATTCTGGGAAAATCACCCCATTCCCATAAAATCCGGGATTTAAGGAGAAGCAGAAATGAGACAGGTTTCTCCAAATATGACGAGGCCGGTCACTGAGCTCCAGGAGGATAATTCTGATCATCAGGGAATGAGACTGGACTGAGGGAACCCGACCCCACCCGGCCCCACACGACCCCACCCGACCCACCACCGACCCCGGCCGCACCCGACCCGACCCCGGCCCCACCCGACCCGACCACGGCCCCACCCGACCATCCACCGACCCCGGCCCCACGGGACCATCCACCGACCCCGGCCCCACCCGACCATCCACCGACCCCGGCCCCACCCGACACCGACCCCACCCGACCATCCACCGACCCCGGCCGCACCCGACCCCGGCCCCACCCGACCATCCACCGACCCCGACCCCACCCGACCCACCACCGACCCCGACCCCACCCGACCATCCACCGACCCCGACCCCGGTCGACCATCCACCGACCCCGACCATTCACCGACCCCGACCCCGGTCGACCATCCACCGACCCCACCCCACCCGACCATCCACCGACCCCGGCCCCACCCGACCCCGGCCCCACCCGACCATCCACCGACCCCACCCGGCCCGACCCGACCATCCACCGGCCCCACCCCACACGACACGGACCCCGACCCCACCCGACCCGCCACCGACCCTCACACGACCCGACCATCCACCGACCCCGACCCCACCCGACCAACCACCGAGCCCGCCACCGACACGACCCGCCACCGACCCCCGGCCCCACCCGACCCGACCATCCACCGACCCCCGGCCCCACCCGACCATCCACCGACCCCCGGCCCCACCCGACCATCCACCGACCCCCGGCCCCACCCGACCATCCACCGACCCCGGCCCCACCCGACCATCCTCCGACCCCACCCGACCATCCACCGACCCCACCCGACCATCCACCGACCCCCCGGCCCCACCCGACCATCCACCGACCCCCGGCCCCACCCGACCATCCACCGACCCCCGGCCCCACCCGACCCGCCACCGACCACCACCCGACCCGACCATACACCGACCCCCAGCCCCACCCGACCCGCCACCGACCCGGCCCCACATGAACCGCCCCCGACCCAACCCCAGCACAGACAGGGGAAACCGGGTTATTAATTTCCTGAAGTACTTTCAGTGATTGCTGTAATATCCGAGCGAGGGAATTATATCAGATCCGGGCTTTGATTCAGTTTGTTTCTCTCTCTGTTTGTGTTTAGACTGGGCCGCAATAAACTGAGAGATTCAGGAGTGAAAATACTGTCTGTGGCTCTGAGGAACCCGGACTGTAAAA